>CAHIKZ030000946.1:1405000-1557500 GCA_903632075.3 Acanthosepion pharaonis
TGTATGTATGTATATATATATATATATATATATATATATATATATATATATATATATATATATATATACATGCGTAAAATATATGGGAATTGTTCTTTATTGAATCATATCTAATTTCACTGATCTCTTCGACACTTACGCATTCAGTCCTTCTTTTCACTTTCTTTTCATAATATCTCTATGGAATGGTTTACTGGCTGCCCCTTTAATTCAGGTTAGTGTTCTTCCGCTGATCAATGCCCTGAACAACGAGACGGTCATAGTTGGCAGGTGTTTATAGTATGATTCCGATGGATGCTGACCAATAGCCAAGATGCATATTGCATATGTCCATTCTCTGACAAGCCATTATTTGGACAACTGACCTTCTGCTGGTTATGCGCCATAAGCAATAAAAGCATGACATTTGGCGAGATCCTTGATATTCTTAGTTCATAAGATCCACGACATTTTTTGTAATTAAATTTGAGAATGAGAACCATAGAACAGAGAAAAATATAAACATGTCGAAATGATTCTTTATTTTTTTCATATATAATCTCGATAAATAAAGAAATCTTTATTGGATATAAATTCGTGATTCGCAAAGAGGTATTTAATAAGCTCTAATTTTCTGGCAAAAGGCCACGATTCTTGGAGCAATATCTGGACACCTAAATTAGAAATTGTCTTCAAGGGAATTCCTAACGATCTTCATAAGACCATCCTCCAATATGCATCTCAATCAGTAGATATTTATTTTTACTTATGCCAAATTCCAACACACTCATTTACTTTGGGATTTACGAAATTAGTGTTGGAACATATCTATCAGATTATTGCAATAAAGGAATTCCTTGATCTATCACCTTATATGCACTCGTAAAATTGCATAGGATTAAGGTTTATCAGTGCCCTAGGGAAATTATTTTCCTGACTGGCTAAATGATATGGCTCCTCTGCAATAATGGACGTTTTGGCTGTGCAAGTTTAAGAGGATTTAGAAAATAATCCAATATCGCCAATCCCAACAACGAAAAGTTAGGAACGAGACAGAAATAAAGCAATTACTTATTCGGACAACTATCCTTAACATCCATGGCTTTACACAAACTCATGCCCTATATATTTGTTTGCCCCCTCCTGGTTTATGCCGCTTAAACGGTCTGATGCCGTATTTTATGTAAAAATGGTAATTCACATGATGTTGACTTTAATTTCTTAACTAAGTCTCTTCGCTTATCTCACATCTTTCACTGTTTTATTACATACAGTCTAATATCTGTCTCTATTTCTGAGATGAGGTATTATAAATATTTACACTATTTACAATGTTCGGACTGTTGTCATGACGTTTGTAGACATATTCACGATGTTCCGACCGTCGTACGCTTCAGACTTCTTCACTTGATTGGAATTTCGAACTGAAACTTTTATTTCGTCCACCAGGTTAGATTGTTCTAGTTCCACGTACCATGCCTCTTCCAGATATATCAGTATTAGTTATTTCCCTTTAACTGAACTCTAAATATTATTATTCATCTCTGTGATAGCCAGGTATTGAACTCACCGCTCCATGAGTCACGTCACTGGATTACTCCAACTAACGCTTTTACCCGCTGGACAATTTCCCCTCCATATATGGCCAGCTACGTCTGTTTTTCTATTTCCCCGTTTGTTTCGGCTGTGTATTCTTATCATAAGGAGAAGGCCGGTTTCTCTTTTATATTTCTTACCACAGCTGCATGGGATGGCGTACACACAGTTCTTAATCATTTTCGCTTCTATGGGAGGTCTTACTCGGAGTAAGACCTCTCAATAGAGAAAATGAATAAAGACTGTGTATATATAAATACATTCTAATCTTAGTTGTCAGTTCGTATATTTATTTATATGCTAGGCTAACAATTATCATTTCTGCCTGAATTTCATGGATAATAATTTAGCATTATATATAGTATTTACATCAGGACTATAGACGTACATCTTTGTTGCTGTTATCACAAAAGTGCTTACAGCCATAATAGGTTCAAACACTGTTTCTTTTACGATCACCGAAAATGAAGAACGGGAAACATTGTTCGAACATAGTTTAATGTGTTGGCTACTTCTACAATTCATGTGCAAAGTTTATTGCGATAATATTTTTGTTTTACTTGAAATAATGTTGGTGAAAATGTACATAAACAAAATAGACGAAACTGATTGATTTGCAATTCAAGATAACAAATATTAAAACAAAATTAGCAAAAGGAAATTTTAAGACATGAGCTTATTTTCTTAGGAGTAAACTGCATACACAAATAAATGCTAATGGATATTTATGAGTATGACTTGCCTGTGTAGGTGTTTAGAAGTGTGAAGCGCACACACCCCGTTTGTATGAGTATAAAAATTTCATGTCACACACTTCGAAAGCAGGAAAACAGGAATTGGGTCAATTTAAGTCTTCGTAATGTTTTTATACACCAGTTCTGCTGTTGATACTATGTTTATTAGGACACTGCACAGGTACTATAAGCATAGATGTGCATGTAATGGATAAAGTTTCGGAATTAGAAATCAGAGACATAAGTTGAAATACCAATTCGGTTCGCTATATTCACCTACGCGCAAATACCCTTGAGAAATCTATGAATTATCTCCCAGCTGGATAATTAGTAGAACTTTTGTGACTGTTAATAACCTGCAACAGGTTGATAAGACATAAAAACAAAATTAATAAAGCAGTTATCAGACATCTCAGTTTTAGTTTTATTATTTTCAACATTAAAATTCAGATGAATATCATCATCTTTATTGTTTTTATTATTGGATCCCGCCATTTCAGTGTCCAGTCATTCACAGGTGTCTTTCATCTGGTTAAACTTCAGGAAATTCGAATTGACATCTCTGTTTAATCAGCGTATTGTGTTCAATTGCCTAGAAAATAAAGTGTTGTGATGTGGGGAAATAGTAATTGCGAGTTCAATCCCTAGAATAAATATCAAATCTCAGAATCTGTGGAATCAAAACTAGCAATGACTGAAAGAGAACAAAATCTGAATATCTCTGGACATGCCCAGCTGAGCAAGGACTGTAAAAGATTGTAGATTAAATCGGGTCTTAAGTACGAAATTGCTCCAAGATTAGCCAGATGGAAATACATCTAATGAAGGCCGGAGGACAAGGCTGAAGATTAGTGATAATAAAAGTAAAGATAATACAATTTAGACGGATTTTATCCAGGGAAATATAAGGATTTATTTTGAAACAATTACTTATAAGCAAAATAAAACATCGTGAGGTTGATTATTTTAAATTTATGAACGCACATAACAGAAATTCGGGGTAAATCATGGACCATTATAAATGATATAATTAAGTGTTTACATGTAAAATTAAGTAAACGCTTTGGCTAAGATAAATCGTCATTTCGTGTTTATTCATATCATCCATTTACAGATATGTATTTTAATTATATCTGAAATATTACATATATATATAAATATATGTGGAGAGAGAGAAAAAGGGCGAGAAACAAGTGGACGATGAAAAACCTGTCAGAATTGCCTTCCATTATTCATTTGAGGGACACCTCTCTGCCTTCCATCAGCATGGCTAATGTTATCCTCCAATATAGTGATTATTTGCGCTTCCTCAGGCTAAGGTTCTCCACTGACATGAGGTGAGAAAACTATATTAAATCAATTCATTGCTAGGTCAGCGGGTAAGGAAGTTTGTTCAGTGTCGTTAGAGACAATTTTTCTCTTCAGAATCCCTCCTACCATTAGTCCATACTTAGAATATTTCTGTCGCATATTGGCCGATGTTCTTGTTATTTCTGTCCGTTCTGCCCTGATAAAAATCCAAAGAAGAGGCAGAAATATTGTCAGCCCTTATCTGGCGCCTCAGATTCAATAACGTCCCCACATCCGTATGCTTGACTCCCTACGTCTTTCCTATAAATGATTTCAATGTAATTGTTCGGATGAACTCTTCGCTATGGCACCTAGACCTTTTGAATTTAAGCGCAGTCCTAGACTGGCATCGAGATCTCATCGCTTAAAATTAGGCCTGATTATATCTACTCAGGACTAACCGTAAGTTCTATGCTAACAGTATTTTTATTGACACTTCCCACTTGTGGACCTGTCTTGATGTCCAGCCATCTTTAATCTTCATAGATTTAAATGTAAATTCAATCACTAGCAATTGTCGTCCTGGTTACTCTTCGTATTTTCGCTCATTAGTATCATTTCTCTTTCTGATCGTTCCACACCAAGGAACACTTTTTATCTTAGTGTCATTAATGTCGTGCATGAGGTGAACTCGATTTACAAAGTATCCAAAAATGTTTGTAAAATATAAACCATACTGGATATCGTGTTGGTCAGGATTAGAATTTGCATAAATTTCTTCCATCAATTTTTAACGTTTTTATCGACATATTTGGAGAGGGAGCATAAAGATTTGAACGATGGGTAAGGTTTTATCTTCATACAAAATGCCTAATCAACTCCGAGCACACGAGTGTGCAGCCGGACTCGGTTAAAATCTGACAAGCAGTTTTGCTGAGGTAGAGGCCAAGTTAACACTACTTCGCATTGCTCACTTCAGCTAGCCACTGTGGAAGACTGTTAATTGCTAACTGACCCCAGACTGTCCGAATAACCAGTGGCCAAATAACAGTGACGACTGTGTGAATGATCGAATCACTGACTTAGATAGGTGTTATGCAATTAGGATCAAAATGCCGCAAACACGAGATTGCTTCAATTAACGCAAAGTGATTATGTGGTTAACTTTCGTTGGAGTACCTGTAAAATGTACTTTTATATATATATATATATATATATATATATATATTGTGTATTTAGGTAGTAATCCTTCTTTCATTCAAACTTCATTTAACATGAAGGACAAGGTGCTTTAGTTATATTCTTTATATAATTTCTCAAATGATTTTAGAAGTTTTTAAATTTTCAGTAGATACATGATACAAAAACTGCCCAAATGTTTTATTATTCCAAGCGCTTTCGGCTGTACATTTAGCAATTTCCTACGATGGAATATATTTACTGTTAACTCGGAATGGATTGTTTGTTTGTATTTAATATAATAGAAAGTTTAATTTTCAAAAATATATATATATATATATATATATATATATATATATATATATATATATATATATATATAAAGAGAGAGAGAAAGGAAGAAAGAAAAGGCAGAGATATGCGTATGATAAAAAATAAGTATATATACATATACTTGCGTACATATATATATATATATATATATATATATATATATTTCTCATGTTTTATAAAAATAGACCTCAATGTTATATAACAGAGCTATTAATTATATATTAGAGAATGTACGTACATATGAGATCACGATGTATATTTTTATATATCAAGAACAATATTGTAGAAAATGAGTACAACTTTGTTGGACAAAGGTTCTTGTTCCGACTACACATATGCAAGAAAGATTTCAGTTATGTGGATAGAACAATATATTTTTTATTCATAAAGTTTTTTTTTATTTTTTAAATATTCAGTGAGCCATTTGTTTCGTATTGACCGTGAAATAGTTATGATATTCGAGGCTGTTGAAGCTATTTTCAATATATTTCTCCTCTTCCTGTAAATATTGAGGGCTGAAATTTCTGAGTGTTCTTAAGTAGAATCCTATGATTATTACGAACTTTATTTTGATGTCATGATGAGAATAAAAATTAATGAGATGATTTTTATCAGTTGATATTCGGTGGACAGTAAGTTTAAGTTGCTCTCAATGCGTTTCAACATGATATCTAGGAAAGGTAAAATATTGTTTTCCTTTAATTCACGTATAATTACTGTTGTATGTACGACTTTGTTTAGCTTTTCTACAATATCAGGGAAGACATCATCACAGGGATATATTAATAGAGTATCATCAATATACCGGAAGTATATTTTTGTTTAGGCAAAATATTTTGAAAAGGACCACATCCGAGAAATTCTAAGAAAATACATGCCATCACTCCACTAAAAGGGGATCCAATTATTAATCCATAATTTTGTTTATAAAAATTTTTAGTAAATGTGCAATAGAATTAATTGGTTATGAGACGGCAGATTTTTATTATTTTTACTGTTGGTAGGGAGAGGTTTATCTTTCATTGTGTTTTTAAGAGATTTAAGCATTTTTCAACCAGGATGTTAGCGTAAAGTAATTTCATATCTAGACTGGACAGACATTTGTCTGTCATATTTTTTCGCTGAGTTTTTCAACTAGGTTGCCTGATTTTTTTTATATGTATTGGATGATTTCTTTTGTTCAGTATCTGCCTCATACTGAAATAATGGTGCGCATTGGGATTTGTGGGTTTTAGAGAGAGCTTAAATTGTGTGTATTCTTGGGTGATATTTAACTAGTCTAAACCATAATTTGTAATGAATTTCCTAATCGCTTTGCTTAATATTTGTGTTTCAATATTTATTTACTGTTTATTTATTTGTTCATATGTCGTCATCTTTTTGTACTAATTTTTTTCATCGCATGAGCTATTCATTACGACAAACCATCAGAATTTTACGCTGATGAGTTTTAGATTTCCTTATTTTTTTTACAAAGTTTCTTCATGCGTGTAAGCTGTGCTAGTGTTTTCTCGTTGTTGGTTTCTATAGTGGCAGTAAATATACCGTGAATGAAGCCTTTGTTCATTTTGTCGGTGAATTTTATTAATCTAATTTATCTCCTTTATGAAGCACGGAGAGAATTTCAAACAGAATCTGAGGCTTGGGGAGAATTATATCCGAAATATTCTCTATTAGATCTGCTCGACCAACATATTTAAATCTGCTACAAGTACAAAATAATGTTGAGTTCTTTGCATAGTTTATTGGTTTGGTTTATGTATAGTTCTTATATCATTTGTTGTAAATAAGCCATTTCTGCCATTTTTAATTTGCAGAGTTGGAGTTCAACATTTCTAGCTTTTTCAAAGGCTGAACTGATATATATATATGATATATATATATATATATATATATATATATATATATATATATATATATATATATATATATACACAGAGAGAGAGAGAGAGAGAGAGATGGATAGATAGATAGATATGAATCAAATTAGAATATTAGATCCAATAGATAGGTATGAATCAAATTGGAATAATAGATCAATAGATAGATATGAATCAAATTGAAATATTAGATCAAGAGATGAATCAAATTGGAATAATAAATCAGTAGATAAATAGATATGAATCAAATTGTATATATTAGGTCGATGGATAGATATGGATCAAATCGGAATAATAGATCAATAGATAGATAAGAAACTAATTGAAATATTAGAGCAATAGATAGCTATGAAACTAATTGTAATAATAGATCAAGAAAAAGTTATGAATCATTTGACATAATACATCAATAGATAGACAGATATAAATCAAATTAGAATAATAGATAGATAGATAGATAGGAATCAGATTAGAATAATTGCTATATTTGGGATCTTCAGAGGAACGGAGAAATCTCTCCACGTTCAGTCATTATATTATTAGGTATATTAATCTTCATCAATCTACTATTTACTTATATATCTTATATTTGTATTTTTAATATTTTAGTAGTAGTAGTAGTAGTAGTAGTATATATATATATATATATATATATATATATATATATATATATATATATATATATATGTATATATATATATATATATATATATATATATTCATCAGTTCATGGCACTGCAGAATTATTTTCTCTTGTATATTTACTCAGAATAAAAATAAATATGTTATCTTCTATCGTGGTTCTAATTTATTCGTTTATATTTAACAGACAAGCTGCAGCAAGAGACTGATTTGTTCCTGCTCGGAACCAAAATTAATAACTAAATGTTAAAGAAAATATTCTATGCTAATGCTCTTTATATATCCTCACTGCCTGTAAAGTCACTTCGTTGTAATAAGCCAACATTCCCAGTGGATTCTCGAAAAACTCTAAGTGCAGATGTGCGCAAATGTCTTCTATTATAACTTCCGCATTTCTCCATCATCACTTTTTTTTTTCTCTGAAACGACTACTATTTCAAGCATCAATATGGCATCCTTACTCTTGAGAATTCAGAAGAGAAAACAAAAATTCCTGAGAGCAATATACATTCTCCTTTTCCTGTGATCCTACCCCCCCCCCGTGATAGAAACGTTATCACGGCTTTACTTGAAAACGGTATTCCGACTTATGTATCTTTGGATCATGACAATATCCGTACGATAGGTGTGGTTTCTCTGTTAGAAGAATTGAACTGAAGCTTCAAATATGCAGACCTATCATTCTACAGGAACAGGCAATCGGTTCTCCATTTCTCCAAGCAGATACATTTTCAATCATATTGAGTCCTTGGACATTGAGCTTTCAGAAACGGATACAGAAGAGGTACCATAAGTTATCTAAATATGGTGCTTACTGTCTGGACACACAGACACAAATATATAAAAACACAGAAAGAAAGAGAAAGTCAGTGACAGAAAAATGAAAAAAATGAGATATTATGACAGCAAATGAAATACAGACTGAAACTAAAAATATAATAGGTTCAAACATAAGATCCAAATAAGTCTAAGAGAATTTCATTCATAATATTTCGACATTTGAACAATTTTTACAAACCGAAAAGTACGATCTTGTACTAATTTCACCAACTGTGAAACAAATTCAAGATACTATACTCGCAGAATGTGACATCTTTTGAGATGATTAACTGGTCTTTGCAATTTGAAAGATTTCCAGTTCAGAAATAGAAAGGGCTGTAAGCTCACCGTACATATGCAGCAATACAATCTTGACAGAATCAGATATACTACCAGAATACATTATATGTTGCCATAATGTTAACACCATTAGATATGCTGATGGCACAGTGTTCATTGTAGACACAGAAAGAAAAATACAAAAATCCTACAAAGTTACTGAAGGCAAGCGTGATGACAGAACTAAAGATCAACTGCAAGAAGAGAGAATGTATGATTGTTAGTAAAAGAAAGAGCCCAAAATGCAAATTACAAATCAGACATGCCAAAATGAAAAAAAGTAAAACAATATAAATATCTAGGAAATCTTTTAATAGAGGATAGAAAGTGCGACACTTAAATCTGAAACCGTTTTGGATAGACAAAGATATCTTCTAAAAGCTAAGCAGAATATTAAAAAACAGAAAAAATATCTTCTTTAGAAACAAAGAAGAGAATATTGAACTGTTATGCAATATCTGTTCAGTAGCATGGCAGTAAATGCTGGACAATCGCCTTAAAGCTGAAGAAGAGGCTTGAAGCAAAAGTAATGTGATTCTGTAGAACAATGACGAACCGAATATGTGAGTGGCGACGAAGCTTCGTTGAAAATGGAAACAGAAAAGAAATTTAACATCGTGAATAAATATTTAGGGAACATAATGAGAAATGGGAACCTTGAAGAATCTGTTACTTATAAGACAGATTGATGGCAAGAAAGACAGAAGAAAAAAAACACATAGCATATTTAGTGGGTTTGATTAAATTTAGGACAGAGCAGGTTTTTTTTCTATATTTCTGATATTTACGCTATTTACATTGTTCGGGGGTGTTGGTGACATCTGTTTGTATTTCGAACAAGATAAAAAAGGGTCGGTTCGAAATTCCAACAAATATTACCTGATGAAGGCCGGAGCGTACAATGTCCGAAACATCGGGAATATGGCAATAAAGACGGGAACAACAGTCCGAACAATGTAAATAATGTAATAAGTGTTTTGGTGTTTTCCTATTGACATCAGTTTTTTTTAGAAATCAAAATAAGTGTTTATCCGAAGGTGACATATTAAGGGACGGACGGCACGTATATTTGAAGATTCTACTTGAGCTCAATCGATTTCTATATGATACCGCCATTGGTTCCGGCAAAATATTGTAAACGGAAGGCAATTGCAAAAGTCAAGGAATGCGCAGAATATTAATAGAAAACCCATTACGTAAGCAAGTGATTCTAGAAAAAAAATTTGAGAAAAATTTGGTATTTCTAAAACTCTAATACTTTGACGAAGAGTAGACAGTAGAGTTTTATATGCTGTTTCTTTTTCAGGTGTGGTTTTCACCTTTCTTCTAAAGTATTCGTATTCACTTTCACACCCAGCAATTTATTGCGTCTTAGTAGCATTATCGCGTTTCTTGGGGTGAATTGATTAATATTTCCTTACATTAATCTTTCGAATAATTTAATATTGTCACTGGTTGATCTTCACCAATGAAATATTTGCATTAATTAAGCACTTGCTTCACAAAACATTATTCCAATAAAAACAGACTGTGACCTCATCCAAATTTCTACAGACCGGAAGACAGTAATTCCATGTTGCATCTTTGCATTAGTTTGATGGAAATGTTCAGATGCACGTTTACAACCAAACGAAATGTGAAATGTTAAATCTAGCATCGTATTTGTATTGAATATTGCTACCACATCAGGTCTGGTGCTTCTACTAAATGAGAATGTATATTATTATCTGTCCTGGCCTGATATATCGGCTTCAGTCATATTCGAACAGACGTAAATTCTCTGTGACATTTCGATTAATACTTCCATGGTAATTATTCAGATGAACTTGGGCACTCCGAGGCGTGGAAATGCTTGTCTCGCTAAAACAATTATGAGTGAGTAGTGAATTTGATCCTCACTGGGTGTCCCACACTTTCAGATATGTGCCACATCTAAGTTACGCTGGGAAAATCGATAGTGTTCAGATGAGCTTTCTAATTTGATACCTCCATTTCACTAATTTAAGCGGATTACTCGATTGCCAGTTAGGTTAATTCATTTTATTTTTGAAGGGACTATATGTTATTGTAAGCTCGCTTCTAATCGTTTATTCTCTCACACATCTACTACTTCAGGTTCCTTGTTTTTCAGTCAACTAAGGCGTTCGAAACGTTTAATTCCAGTGTCAATTTTCATCTTCTGTTTTCTTGAATCCAATTCGTTTATTGTCCTCTTTTCTCTATACTTTTTTCTAATATGGCTTCACTCTCAGTAACCCCTTGAGTCGTTATATCTCTATCGCCAAGTATGCGAGGACAAAAATAAAATACTATGAAAACTGAAAAATCGAAACCCGTTTCTAATACATTTAGGTGTTTATTTCAAAGATACATTTGGTCTGCATAGCTATAGGTAGTAAGTAGGTTTGTAAGTAACTGACGTTTAGTGACATCTTTAGAACAACAGATAAATTATTCAGCTCCGCAATCGAAATCTCTGCCTTCCTTCTATCCAATGTCTTTTGTTGCAACATCAAAGCGTACAAATGCAAACAGGTGGCATCGGAACTACCCTAATAGACAGTCTGTGCCTGTAAACGAGCGGTCCTTGTCTCCTCTCGATCCCACCTGTCTCTGTTAATATAGATCCGTGACGATTTGTCATAAAATCTGAAATACTTAGATCGTAAGGTGATTTTTAACACAAAGAGCGTAATGTTCTGATAGTAGAACATCAAAATTATACTTATTTTGATAGCAGGCAAATATTTTTACTATTTAACAGGGCAGTTAACTTTTATCCACTAACTTCACTAGATATTGTATTTTTATTTAAATTTTATGCTGCATATTACAATACTCGCTTTAAAAATCGGATCTTTGGCAAGGTGTTAAATGTTAAAAGAGCAGTTCTTTATTGAGACAGATAAAACATTCTAAAATGAACGAAAATTGTCTAAAAATAACAAAAAAAAAACAAATTTAGTGGAAAAAGGGTGAAAATATTTTTCCTGAAATATAATATGCAAAATAAAATTATATATATATATATATATATATATATATATATATATATATATATATATATATATATATATATAATGTCTCTGACGATCCACTTAGGTGAAACCAGGGTAGGTTTGTCTGGTTCACTAAGTTTTTTCTAGGTCTGCTCTACGGTTGTATTGAGCTTTTTTTTAGTTAGTTGTTTACTCGTGTCGGGCTTTTTTTCTTTGGGCTTTGAACCTGTATCTGGGATTTTTTTTTTCGACAGACTTTCATGTATCTAGCTTTTTATTTTTTTAAAAAGCTTTTTTTCCTTATAGTATAGTTACCTATATATATATATATATATATATATATATATATATATATATATATATATATATACAAGTATGAGTGCGTGTTTGAGCGTGTGATTGTCCACACCGCCACCGCCACACCGCTCCCACTGGTCCAATTTCAATGATTCATAGCGCATTCAATATCCTTACAATATTTAGACGCATGGACCGATTTTCATTGAGTTCAGCTTCACGGTTTCCAGATTATGCAAGGCTATAAATATATATTATATTAGCCACTATTGTTGCTTTCATGGTTCAATGGTAGTAACTCTTATGTTTTTTGTATCCAAAATTGCAGTGCACGTTTTATTATAAATTAGTTTAAACGCCGCCCTATCGAGTGGCATTTGTGGAGGAATCTGTTCGACCATCATCACAATAGCTAGGGATGATTAGATGTGATAGGAATCAGGAAACTACATAAGAACTCAACACTGATCGTTGCATTTAAGTACTGAATTAGTATTTAAACTTACCTTATAATTGTCCAACGTTCATTCTCCTGCTGCTGCTTAATTTAAAGACGATTAGATGTACGTAAATCCTTATTTTCCATAGAATTATTTTTATTTTATTAGTGACAAATCAGGGGACACTTTATAGGATAAAATTAATATTGTGTAATCATGTGAAAATTGAAATTTGTTTGATATTCAATATTTGAAGTGAAACATAATAGCTAATTAAGGATAACCTATCTGAATAAATGCGAAATTGGAGTAAAATTGCCTAACAAATATCTGGGGTTAAAAAGCCGCATCTCGACTTTATAGTAACTTATAAGGTGTTTACTCAATCCCCCACGAGTACGATATGTGACACAAGGTCTTTTTAAAGTAGGGACCCGAGCGCGTGCACCGGGGCAAGGGACAAACATCGCCAACAGCCAACGCAACCGTCGGTTGCGCTGGCCTCAGTGAGGGTACGTATCCCTCCCTCTTGTGCAATAGGAGGGCGCGGCCTCGGGCAGCTTTTCCCCAGGGCTGGGCATCTCTTCAGTATAATTTCTCAGTTGCCCCTCTCTCCTTTGACAGATAAGCCCCTGAGCGCACTCTAAGGACAGAGACACAACTGAGAGATGATGAATAATGTGCACAACTTACTTTATAGTAATTTATACACTAAATGCTCCATATCTGTATTATATATTATCTACGTCTATGTGCTATCACTCTTCAGGTTTAACTAATTTGCATATTGATTTTAAAAAAGTATAATTCATTAATTAACTGCACTTCATTGGTGTTCTTTTATTCAAGGATTATTTTGATTTTCATATCAAAAATTCTTCTTTTTACGATTATTGTCTTATATAGTGTTGAAGTGTGTTCGAAATTTGTATTTTACGTAGCCTTCAGCAAGTTGGCATCTATTTGTAAAACTTTCTTTAACTTTAGTAATGAATATATCTGACTTTGCGAAGGGATAGCGAGAGAGTGAATCTTGCTAGTATATTATATAGTAAGCTAAAATTCTATTTTTTTTCTTGACCCCCGACATTTGAATTTATTTATTTCTTAGTTTATTTGCTTTGGCTCAAATGGCGCAACACTCTTAAGAGCCATTTCACAGACCATATCGCTTGCCATAAAATTCGAAACATTTAGGCCGAGATAAAATCGCACACCATTCACTTTTATATCGGTGTCACAAACACAGTTCCACATACTAACAAAGCTCTCCATGCAACTTCATGCCATGGGATCGCGAATACTGAAAACAAAAACAAAAAAAAACAAACAAAAAAAAACACAAAACAGAATTTACTTTAGCTAAAGGAAAGAGTGCTTATCTTTTGCCTCGTTTTAATATAACGTTATCGACTATGGTGTTTCGAAATTACTTTTTGTTCGTATTCTGGCTCTAATAAGCACTTTGATAGAAAGTATGCAAATCATATTGCCGAATTCTGTTGGAGTAAAACGTCTAATGAATCACCAATAACACATCATTTTCTTTAACAAATTTAAAATATTTTTTTGTAATAAATCTCCATCATTTCGATTGACTCTCTGCTCTGTTAGTGCTTTTTTTAATGGCTTACATAAAATAAATGCATGCAAATTTGGGGAACAGTTTTAAACGAAGATAGAAATCTAGGATGATTGCTAAACGTGATCAACGTAAATCGATCAAAAATATTGACATACGATTGATTCTTTTATCCAACAGAATTATGCAATATCAACTCGGTCCAAATCGATATTCAATCAAACATTATTGTTCACTTAAAATGTTATATTTTTTTTAAAACTTTTACTTTAAATTATTTTTTTTAAAGAAGGCTTTCAAAGATGGCCTCAGAATGTCGATCGATAGAAATAATTTGATTCATTCGAGTTAAACAAATTGATGCCATAAAACAAAAATGTATCAAAATTTAAAAAGTCAGATAATTATGCTTCGTCTTTAGCAAATATTTCCATCTCTCATCTGCATATGGTAAAAAATATGCAAAAACTGTTGTCGACCTTTTTCAATAGTGGGAGATTTCTGATCATATGGAAATAAGGAATCGATTGTACATTCTCGACGTTATGCTAATCGATGTCAAAATGAAAAAAAATATATCAAATACTATGTATACGTAATAATCACTGTAATATAACTGTAGGTATTAGTAAGGTGGACATAGGCATCAAACCTGTGTGGTATCACGCCTTAAGAGATTATGAACTTCATAATTTCTGATGATATTATAAGGCGGGAAAGTTCAAGAAACAATACATCCATGATTGTTGTTGTTGCTGTTATTATTATCATTTTTATTTATTTATTTTTTTGATTTCTGGCGTTTACACATTTCTTTCCGGGTCCCGCCCAGGGACCTAAGGTTAGAAATGGCGTCATGACACTTTCCACTGATAACAAAAAAAAAATACATAGATAAAGCCCTTCGTAAGGTGTGGGCTGTACTTGTCAGAACAATTTTTTGTATCTCCTTGAGGCATGGACTTCCAGGAATCCCTTCAATTAGTCTACTACAATCTTTTCCAACCAGGCCTAGGGCTCTAACTACAACAGGGATTGTTGATGTTCCCATATGCCACATTTTCGAGATTTCTATTTCAGGTCCTATTACAGGTCCTTGTATTTTGACAACTTTTTGAATATCTTCAAAGATACATTGCAGTCAGCAGGGACTGCCATATCAATAAGGAGGCACCGTTTTTGTTTGTGGTCTTTAATAACAATATCTGGCCAGTTGGCCTTGATTGTTCTGTCAGTGTGTATTGTGTAATCCCATAGAATTGTAACAGGTCCTATCTCCGTAACTGGGTCTGGGTGGTGTTCATACCACTTCCTTTCAGTTTCCTTCCCGTAGAAGTTGTAGATTTTCCAGTGCAGATATTGGCCCACTCTGTCATATCGGGTTTTATATTCAGTGGGTGCCAACACCGTGCAACCTGATACAAGATGATCAATCGTTTTTGGATATTTATCACAGAATCTGCATTTTGGGTTGACACAATATTTTAGTATATGTGCTTGATAATTCCTAGTTAGCAAGCATTGGTCCAGCGCAGTAAGGATAAAACCTTCAGTTTCCGCTTTCAACCCTGCACTACGTAGCCACTGATGGGTACGGGTTTTGTCTACGTCAACTTGTTTGGTACAGGCAGAGTATTGGCCATGAAGCGGTTTATCTTGCCATCGCTTCTGTATCTGGTCGGTTGCATTCGCCTTTGCTGTCTTTTTTAGGTATTTTGCGGTTTCAGCCGGTGTATTGTGCTGTAGTTGCATCTCTACGCCCATTTATTATTATTATTATTAATATTATTATTATTATTTAACTTCTACGTCGATCTCTGCTCTCTCATAAATATATAAGATATACGTTTTGTGGTAATCTATAATTAGCTAGAAGTATTCACTACTATTTATCTTGTAGTTTACTCTTCAATGTCAGGACGAGTTTAGCCAGTTATATCGACTGCTATCTATATAGTGGAGATTTGTATACGAATGCGACATTGTCCCCTGCTTTATATTGACAAATTAAATTTGGAATGCTTTATTTCGGCAAGAGAAATAGAATGTAATTTCATAAAACAACTTAAGTAAATAAATTAATTTTTGTTTTTTTTTAGCGTTCAATACTGAATCATTTAGGATCTTTAATGATACGCTTAGAGCGTTTTACATGATTGAGAGGGGCATTTGAGCTGCGTTTGGGCTAGGGTATTTACAGGTCCCTTGTTCAGCACCTTTAGTTGAATAGATGACAACTGGTTGTGGTACAGTATGTTCTGATTTTGATATCTTATTTCCATCCGAATCTGGTTGACAGCTATTGGGGACTATTGTAGCTATTTCACGTTCGGAGATTATCGTTTCCTTCTCGTTAGGAGTAACGTGACGTAGAGAAACCGCTGTTTTCTTTTCATATGTTATCCTAAAAAGAGTATAATCAGAATTCGCTTAAATCAACTCTACTTCTCATAGGGTACGTGTTGCCTGGAAAGTGTTTTTTCATGAGCACTTTCCTATGAACCACGAAGGAACAGATCTTCCGGAGATAAATCGTCTCGCATAAAAAAACATCCGTTAGGAGGAGAATAAGTTGTGGCTGTACACAGTAAGGAACGAATCGAGCGTCAGATCAAACAGGTTCCAACTGATGCACAGGTAAACGTCTCGATTTTAAGCTTCATTTGATATTCCTCCACGGGGCTCCGTTCAGTCTCCTTCTTCCCCAAAACGTAGAGTGTACACAATAGAGCTACTAGGATCTATTCCTTTCTTTTGAAATTCTCAAATCCTCCGGCATAAAACTAGGTCTTCTATCAGAGGGTATATAAATTGGCATGCTAAATATGAAAAACAAATTGACTTTAACAAGTCAATACATTTGCAGTGAGTATGTCCCTACACACGAAAAGCGAAAGGGAAACAACTATATTTATAAATCATAATCAATAGATATTTATTTCCTTCTCGATTTGGAGAAAGCGGTCCCTTGAAATCTATATTCAATCTTTCGAAGGGTTGAGTGCCTTTAATCAATTTGCCTTCACTCAGACATCTTGATTTTTTTACTGCGGATACATTACAATTTTTCAGTCATTTTCGTTACTTCCTCTGTTGAGTAGGGCAAATTTCTCGAGCTGATAAAGTGCATCATTCTTGATACTACAGGATGACATACATTTTCGATAATTCTTTAAGGTCGATATTTTCAACAGAAGCGCAATGTACTCTCGTTAACGCATCTGGATATGCAATTTTGATGACCGGTCGATATCTGATACCATATGTGGAATTGGAAAGTACAATTCGCCAGCAATGTATTTTGTCGTTATTAGACTTCGAAGCTTATTGAAAATGTAGGATAGAGCTTTTTAATCAAGGATTGGAATAAAATATTTAACTTTTAGGTAATGACTCCATTCCCTGCTTGTTTCGATGGCTGCCTTATCTTCTTTCTCTATTGGGGAGTGGTTTCGTCCAGTGGAGTTCTGGACCAGAATGCAACAATCTTGCTTCCTTGATTTAGCTCACGTAGCATCAGTTTAAATTTCTAGGTTTTCCTCGTCTTGTGTGTGTTTTGCTAATTCCCATTATAATATTCAAAGCTTTTATTTTAGAAGGTAAGGAGATCAGTAACTGGAGTCAGCTTCAAAGTAGACCATCAAGAAGCATAGGCTGAGTGATAGTGACGGAATCAAGGTTAATTACTTTCTTAGATGAAGGTGTAGAAGATAAAGAAAACTGACCATCTCGCACAAAGGCAAGCAGAAGGAACGATGTGAGCCTAGCAGGACGTACAGGGAAAACTGCCACTGAAAAGTCCACCCTCCTTACTTACGCCTCATGTAATCTCCAAAAGCTTATAGCAGCAGTATACTACGTAAGAATAAAATAAATGCTAGAAATTGTTTTGTTATTCATTATTGAGTAACGATCTGTCCGAAGGGTAATTTGTAAGCCACAAGTGTTTGACTACAAGAAACTGCACCCTGCCAACGAAACTGCTATCTGGTCTGAGACGCAGCACAACAGAAGTTTAACATTTTGCCAAGATTCGATTGCGGCACTCTCTTGATCTTTCCATCTAAGTAAGTCATTTTTTTAAGATATGACATTCTTTGTTTGGAATTGGGATTCAAGAAAATCTTTCTTTTTCTTTAGGCATTTTGTTTTTTTACATGTATATTATTTATATCTTTACACATATCTATCTATCTACACACACACACACACACACACACACACATATATATATATGTTGTGGCATAACCCACTGTATTTATGTTAAAAGTAATTAAATAGAATTAAATCAATTATTTCAGCTATTGATATTAAATATATATCCCCACCCTAATATTTAATAATTGATCTTTCATCCTTTCTTTATATTGCATTGAAATTGGATGATATAAATAACTCGCAAACATCAAGTTATCGGAAATTCGGGTCACAACCAAATGATCTTGATTGTTTTCAATTGGTTCAAAGGTTCTGTTTGATTTCATATGTAGCGTTCAAAATTTTAATTTGATATCATAAGTATCGCTAGATGCGTCCATTCGTCAGAAGAACCGTAGCCGTTCTACCGAGAAAACATGCAAATATCTATTTTTTTTCTTCGTGGACTGTCTTTCAGGTAAGATTGTCTTCTGATTTTCCAAAGACGCTAAGATAGAACCTCCTGGGATCATCAGTCATTCAAAAGCCAAGATGGACTCTATCCTCCATGAATGAAGAGCAAAGCGATTTAAGGGCGATAATCATACAAATAATCAACACTGATCGAACTAAATATTTCTACATTCAAAGGGACATAATTCAAACAATACAAGATTTGTCTACCTTGAACTGTTTATAAAACGGAAATAAAAACAAATAATGATCAAAAATCGTCTATAAGATTATTCGACAGATAAGTAAACCATTGACAATTTCACTCATGACAATGTTTTATATTTTCTTTCCTTTCTCTTACTTTTCTTTCTCGTTTCTTTTTTCTCCAACTCGATATGTTTATGATATTAAAATAAGTATAAATCTACATTTCGTGTTTCTTTTCTATACGTCATCTGTGCTTTCATTGGTCCCTGAGTAAAAAAAAGTTCACATTCTTTTTCTTTTCAGAGAACACCTTCTGTTTGATTGTTGTCGAAAGATAAAAATCTTAACAATATATATATATATATATATATATATATATATATATATATATATATATATATACAAAGAGAGAGAGAGGGAGAATAAAGAGGAAAAGGGAGAGAGAAGAGAGAGTAACTTAAATAAGATTGTGAGGTATGTACCAATGAACATTTCTCGTCGTGAATAATGAGCTTAAATTCAAGTTAATTAATAGCCTATGAAATCCTTGTAAATCTTATATCTCTAAGCTGCATTCTTTATTAGAACATTGTGACAAAGCATTCATTTTGTTAAGAAAGTTATAATCTCATGTCTTCGACTTCCATCTATTTATGTATCTACATAAACTTATAATTCTGTCTCTTGTTCTAGACCGGGTCTCATCTTGCTTGAAAACATCACAATGCATCACACAGACACATGAGCGTGTACTCACACAGAAGCCCACACAAATATATATCCAAGGAAAAGACTTAACCCATCATCGAAAAATCCGGTAGTAAATTTCTTTCAGCATGTAAAATTTAATACGTTCTTCATCAGACCGATATTATGAAATGGTTTAAATTCATTCATGGAATATGTTAAAAACAATTTTTAAAATAAATCGCACGTAATAGGAAATAAATGTCTAAAATACACACACACACACACACACACACACACACACACACATATATATATATATATATATATATATATATATATATATATATAGTTTATGCAAAACTACGTAATCCTAATGGGTAGACCGAACGAAGGAAGATGATATCCAGGGAGCTCCATGTAAATTCAGAGCAAATATGTTTGAATAAAAACAGACCACTTTAAGGTTCCATGTAATAAGTTATTTCACCACAACACTTTTAAAGGGCTCTGGATCATCAGACTTTACTTCCGAAAGTTGAAATGAAAAAAAAAAAATTATAATATACATGTATGTATCTATGTTATAATATGCATGTATCTATCTATCTATCTATCTATCTATATATATATATATATATATATATATATATATATATATATATATATATATATATAGTATTTGAACCAACTGCGTCCTTACTTTGCTTTTATACATAAACATTTGCAATAAAATAAGTTTAAGTGCCTTACCGAGCGTCTGCAATATGGATTGGTTTGCCTGCCCTTATAGACAGTTATCCTCAGATACGAGTGACCAGATATATATATATATATATATATATATATATATATATATATATATATATATATATATATATATATATATATATATATATATATATATATATATGGTGCAAAATTTTGAGCCCCTCTGAATTAACATTGAATGAACTTGACAGAAGTGTGAGAAAAATATAAAAGACACCTCTTAAAGTCATGGATAATCATGGAATAAATGAATAAATTACTAAACTTATACTTCGAGAAAATTTTGTAAAGAATGCAATAATTTTTTTTGCTGCCAGTAATCAAGGCTAAAGTAGGATATTTTGACGAGAAAAATAATAATCATAAAATGCAATTTTTTATTTTGTAATTATGCCCGACTCAACTTTATATTGTTTAGACGTCGTGGCTAGTGTAGTAATGTGCTTAAATTCTTAAAGTTTAGGTACACTGCGGAAATAGAATCTGCCTCGTCAATCATGTATCGAAATATACATGATCGCCTAAGGGTGTATCACGCATGGCATTTAACTTACTGACACTGGGAACGAGCTCATCCGAACAGCTGCCATTAATATATTCATAGAAAAGCAGAACGGGGGCAATTTTATGGTGCTGGGGAAGAGAATGGAGCCGAGAGGCCAGATCGGGACCAATAATATTGCTGATTCTTCTTTAGATTTTATCAAGGAACTCAAGGTAAATAACAGATGCATGGTCCATGCATGGCATCATTATTCTAAACCTGGACGAATAATAATCATATAAATATATAAAATAGACTAAAGTTGAGACGGCAGGATAAAGCAATTAAGGTGGAGGTGAGTTCCATAAGCGAGAAGTGTTAGTGAGGAAAGTCTAAACATAGAACTTACGGTTACATCTAGCCATTTCAAATGTAAGATGATGACATCTTTCCATCAATTTTGTAGTACGTATAAATTCATAAAACGGAGAGCCCACCATAATAATTACCGTGAAATTATTTATTGAAAAAAGCACAATAGTTTACGTTACGCCGGTGGGAAAGTGACTGAAGCCAAGATGCCATGTCAACACCGATAATATAGCGAATTCTTTTTATTTTGTCAATAACTGTTTAGATACATCGCAGAAACACCAGACCAGATGTGACAACCATATTTAAAATATGAACGAATTTTTAACTTATAAATTTGTAAGATAGTTCCTGGTAAGATAAATTATGTAGAACGATACAGTGAACAAACTTTCATTTGAGTTGATTGTAAAAAGAAATGATAAAAGAGACCAAACTAATTTCCTCACCTACTATTTAATAAGGAACTAAATATTATAAACAAACAATAATTAACAACGGCTGTCCGAACAACATTCTTTATAAGAAAATGGTTACTGGGAGAAAGAGAGTATTAAAAAAAGATAACATCATTAGGGAGAAAGAACAATAAAATAAGAAAAAAAAAAAAAAAAAGAAAAAAAGAAGACAACGATTGACATTGCATATAATGTTTTAAGATCAAAATTGAGGAGAAATGAAAGTGATTCGAAAGAGTTCCACAACCAAGAGGTGCGAACGTGGAAATTTTTAGCACAGGTTTCACGGTTATATCTAACCATTTCTAATGCAAAATGATGAGATATTGCCACCAAACTTTTAGTACGTATACACTCATAAAAACGAGAGCTCATCATGACGATCACTCTGCAAATAATTATTAAAAAAAGACACATGGTGGTTACGTTATGCCAGGTTAGAATTATTTTCCATCCTTCAACTTCTTTGACTCAGGTGGAATGTGGCGAGTCTCTCAATTGTCTAACACAACTTCCATGGAAAGTGCTCGGACGAACTACATTACTTAGTTCCGTCAGCTGTAACCTTCACGGTTAGGACTTAAATAGTAGTAAACCACTCCCTCCGTATTCCATCAGCAATAAGTAACTTCCACTCAGCTTTTTCCCGCGAACCACTACATTGTGGAACAGACACGAAAGTGGACGTTTTCCCGATCACTCCAACTGTAACTTGTTCAAGTCTAGAGTTAAGTTAGATTCTACTCCTATCCATATAAACTACCTCTTAACGTAACCCTCTAACTCGAGTGGCCCCAGACCTTGTATCGTGTGAACCTTACTGCAACAAAAAACATGTATTTGCATTTTATTGTTTGTCTTCTTTTAAAGAATTGTGAGCTTTAATTCTGATGATTTATTTTGTGAAACAATTTCAAACAAGTTACACAAGGTTTCGATAGAATACATTTGATAGATCTTCTTCAATCAACAAATATGCTGTCAATCTTTTCCGACAAAGACTGAAGCGCTCAACGCTGTACAAACACTATATATAGGTTCTACAATCACGGATTTCACAGAAGATTGAAAGCTATTCAATAACTAAACAACGACCATCTGAAAGTTGTTTGAAAAGTAACTCTCCATGTAAAATACTTATAATTTCTTTATTAACTATAACTTTTACAAGAAATGGATATGAGAGGAAAATGTCTAGCCTGAGATTATATTTAAAATTCGATATGGGCACCATATTTAGCTACCAACTTCTCGAACTGCCCAGGAATCGTTTCAACTGATTTCACCAGGAACTCTTATGGTATGGAAGACATAACTTCTTGTATTCACCCTTAAAGTTCTTCCAAGGTCTTTATTTGGTATAAGTAGACTTGATCATTTAACCAACCACTGAGACAAAAATCAAAGTGTTTTGAGTCAAGACTCCTGGCTGGCTCTCGTGGACAAAATAGGTAGTTGCTTTTCACCCATTCTGTATATTTATTCTGTAATCTGGGTGATGTAATGTATATGCATACACCTGTGATCCCCCTCACAGTAATATGATTGACTGGTGTCAGCAATAAATACAGACTGATGTGGAAGTACAGGACGCCTATTGGCTACGCCTAGAGTCTTCGCCTATTGCCTACGCTTATTGCCTACCTCTACAACGAGGACTAGTCCATTACGGTTACCTGCTAGATTGTACTACTCGGTTACAGTAGTCCAAAACCACTTTGCTACTTCGAACAAATATATCTCTTTCCATGTTATATCACTGGGCATTCACAGAAGATTGAAAACTGTTTAATAACTAAACACTGACCATTTATTTTAACAGTTGTGGCACATTGTTTTGATTGATCTATTCTTCACTCCCATCATGGCTAGTATTTTTCCTGCATTGTATACATTGAAAATTATAAAGACTAAATCGAAGCTAACGTAGTTAACGACATCATAAAAACAGGAAAAAGAAATTTCTCAGAGATGTAGAAAACAAGTTATTATTTTTCCAGTTTTAGATAATGGAGAGTCAGAATATACGAATCATATTTATTATTCAATTTTCTTACATTCTAAGTGGATTACTGTAATTATCCTCGAATTTACGAAATTTCAACACAAAATCTTATAGAAATCGGATTTGAAAATATTACGTAATTATTGCTTTTTCCAAAATGTTATCAGTGCAAACATTAATGTCTCTTGCTTCTTTAATTTTTTTATATATGCTCTGCTACACGCTGAAAAATAATTCTTAAATTTATACTCTTTTATATATATATATATATATATATATATATATATATATATATATATATATATCAAATACAGTGAAGGCTCGGTTCTGGAACGTATCACATGACGAACAAATCGATTTTCGAATAGAATATTTGAGATGAAAATGCCTCGGTTATCGCACAAAATTTCGGTTCTCGAACAACATTGCCGAACCGAGTTAAACCCGAACGAAATCATTTCTTAGTCAACCGCCATGTTGTATACATTCATGTGTTGTGCTATGCGTTTCTTTTCTGATTCAATTGTATTGTTCCTTTTTCTTTTCTTCGTTAGTCTTTAGTCATGGCTCCAATGAATGCTAGCAGTAATATTGGTAAAGGAAAAAGGAAAGAGAAAAAACTATTGTTGACGATATTGTCTCTATGATGGTGATGATGATATCTCTTCGTATTTAGTTTCATACAGTAAATCAACGATCTATATTATTCTTATAAATAAAGAGATGATCATGTCTTCTCTTCCCTTTTCTAAACAATACCATCTCTTTCCTTCCCTTTCCCCTTACGCCATCAACTCACCTACATGCAGGTATAGTAAAATTGAAGTTGTTATAAAATAAAATAATACATATATCGGCTGATTTGCAGGCAAATAAACTAACATATTCAAGAGCGAAAGCCGGGTGTGGACGGGACAAGGCCCCGTCACAAAATGACCATTATCGTCGTTTACGCATATTTCCGACGCCCGAGTTCCGGTCGAAAAATAAAATAATATTTTAAAGTGTTTCTATTTTTCGACCAATACAAATGCTTCCCTCCTAATTATACTCGGGTCGTTTTCCGAACCTGTTAAGCCATAAAAAATCCATAAAAAGGGTCACACGGTGAAGTACAACAGCAGTCAACAGGAGGCCAGGAGAGAGACATGTCACAGTCAGCCAGCAGCAGTCAACAGGAGGCCAAGGAAGAGACCTGTCACGGTCAGGATGATCGGTCGGCAGCAGTCAGCAGGAGGAGCACCACGCCAACCAGTGAGAACTACTGAGAGATCAACCCAGATCCGAAGCCGGCTTATGAACTATACCACAAGGGAGCTATCCAAAATCCACACTTTCCTGTTGAAATAAATCACGAAAATCTATTTCTGGTGTTGTCGTATTTCTTTCTTGCAACCACACCCTTGTCTATAACAAAGACTTTGTCTATATTTTATCTGTTTATTATTGTCTTTTTTTCTTTCTTAGATTTAATAATTTTCATTAAATTTATGTATTATATGTTTTTCATTAGCTTTTTTATACAAATTTGTGCACACATTGCTGCTGTTAAAGTTTAAATAACAATCATCTTGGGACCAGGAACGGATCAATATATTTTACATTGATTCCTATTGGAAAAATAGTTTCGGTTTACAAACATTTTAGGTTACGAACGGTCTTCTGGAACGAACTAATTTCGGGAAATGAGGTCCCACTGTGCAGACACTTTTGCATAATTTTCTTTTAAAATATTTAACAATGTTCAATGGCTCAAAAATAATTTAGACATTATGAAATTGAGCAGAAATGACTGAAATAAAAACCTCTTTCAAAGAAAGGAGTTTAGTTCTTTTATAAGGTTAAACAAATTCTGTTCGCTTTTTTTCGCAACCTTGTATTAGGGAGATTTTAATTAAACTACTTCAGAAAAGAAAATCATGATCATTCGAGGAAAGTTAGTGAAATTAATCTCACCAGTATCTGGCTTGTACAGTTATAAGTCTAACATACTTTTTCTACGCACTAACTTTTTGAAATTTGTCATATTGACGCAGACGCCGGTTTCTTGCTCATTAGGGGAAAATTCGCATTAATTAAGCAGTATTACATTATTCGATAAACATAGACTAGGAACTGCCGCCTTTATATAGACCTGACACTTGAAACCCTACGTTAACTCTCTATATCTGTTCATACCGGGCCGCGTCAAAAGCTAGGAAAGATCCACTGCACGCTCACATTAGGTTGAAATAAATGATGACTACCATTCAACCGTACGTTG
The DNA here is from genome assembly GCA_903632075.3 of Acanthosepion pharaonis. Taxonomy (NCBI): domain Eukaryota; kingdom Metazoa; phylum Mollusca; class Cephalopoda; order Sepiida; family Sepiidae; genus Acanthosepion; species Acanthosepion pharaonis. Next base: position 1,430,950 of record CAHIKZ030000946.1, read on the forward strand.
AATGTAGCGACCAAATTTGGTCGGGTGATTTTGGTATGTATTTAGAGATTCTTGTTAAATAGGCAAAGGAGAATCAGAGGCCCAGGTATGACATTTCGGCTTCAGTTGCTTTCCTACTGTCGTAACCTATATTCGCTGCCGCTGCATCATTTGCATAAATGTTTTCACGGTAATTGTCCTGGTGATATTTTTGTTTCGTACCTTGAATTAATTTAAGCGTAGTACTAGATTGGCAGATAGGTCTCATGATTTCACATTTGAAATTACTAGTTGCAACAATTCTATCCTAATATTTAATGTTTTCCCACTTCTTGTTTTTGGACATCTCTTCCGGTTTTCTACATTCCTGTCAACGTTGCTCTTCAAATATATAAATCCAATACCAGTCGTCTTTTCTGTAACATTGGATTATCTTCTTTTACTGTCATCTTTTCTTTCCGTACAAGTAAAACATTGTCACCTAGTGACGTTTCTTAACTTGCTTATGGTCATATGAATTTCAAAATTAAAATTTGGTTGTATTGCGTCTAGTTTGTTATTAGCGTGCCATTTCCAAAATAACAACATTTTCATATTTCCGTTTATTGAATCTAACATTGAAGATTGAAGACACCAAGTAAAATTACCTGTGTATTTTTAAAACATATTTTTAATCTCTACATGGCCTGAGACACGTTCTAAGTACAGGATTAGAGAGTAATAGGCAAATGTTATACGAATATGTGGGGAATATAATGGTTAATCCTATAATTGAACATATTAAGATTGTAGTGATCGAAGAAGCATCCTCTTAGTAGTCGGTTCCACATCGCAGCTGTTCGTCGGAAGAAGCTGCCCGAGTAAATTTACATCTCACCAATGGAATATTGGGTTAATAAAAGTGTTTTGCGACGATGTTCGTGGTATGGCTGGTCTGGGCTATGAAGGTTAGAACTCTTGGTTCTAAGGAATGTAGTTCGTTGCAAAACTTTCCATAGAAATTACTGGTAGATTAACGATAAGCTTGTAATGTTTCTTGTTTGGAACCTAATTGTAGTCTGTGGAATGATTTATCAACTAAAATGCCTGTTAGATGTTTTTAGCCAACCTGAGAGGACAACCGTTCATCGTAATTGCTGATAGTTTTGGCTCCAATCGTCGATACTGCAATATACCTAGTCTGATTTTAGAGACATTGGATGTAACCATGCAGATTTACTCCCATTGAAATGGAAGTTAGATCAGAGCAAAGATCAGCAGACAACCTCTGGCCATCTAGATTTTGGAAGTTGTACCCATATACCGTTGTATTTTCAGCATAGCTATTCACAAATGTTCTGAATATAGACTGAGGCTGGTCATTTATCTAATTAGGAAGAAGGTTGGTCCGATCAGCAAGCCCTGATCGCTGATCAGGGCTTGCTGATCGTTGATGGTTAGGCTGTTGGAGGACTGGTCGTTAACGAGTACTTTAGGGACCCACCAGTGAGGAAGGAATTTTTAATTGAAAGGACACTTTCAGTGATTCTATAGCAAGAGAACTCGTGCAGTAATTCTTTATATGTATGTTTAGGAGAGTCAAAGAATATGACACAAGAACTGGCATATGAAAAATGGAATTTGGGTGATCGTACATGTCGATTTTCCGACTGATTGTCATGGAGTTTGTGGCACAATGCTTGAGACTACTAAAATATTTTTTAATCAATAAAATAAAATCATTTGGACCGGTACACCGCTTTCAGAATTGGCCCAATAAAAAATATAACGTAAAAAATCTTTCTGTTAAATAATAATTTCAGACTATTATTTTTAGTATCTGTCTATATTTCTGAGATGAGGTATTATGTACACTATTTACATTATTTGGATTATTGCCCTCATCTTCGTTGCCATTTTTATCACAACGTTTCCGCCGTTGTACGCTCCGGTCTTCTTATCACAACGGTCGAAACGTTGTGATAAATATGACAACAAAGATGAGGACAATAGTCCGAATAATGTAAATAGTACATTATTTTTTAGCGGAAGTGTATTTGGCTCAAGCATTCTGAGGCTGACTTTGGGGTCAGCTGGCAAAGGAAGTTGTTTTTGATTGACTGAGCCGAATGTGGGAATGTTAGAGAGATAGAAATTTATTTCGTGGAGTTATGTTTTACACGTCGAAGAAGGCAGACGTGTTAATTTCGTGCGCAGGGAACTTACTTCGCAGTCGGGGTGATAGAGCCACCGTACAGGCTAGTTAGAAATGTACACGTCGACATGATAATAAAATAAATAAGTATAAAATCTCTTTTGTTGAAGTTATCATTTTACCTCTGAACAAACCAACTAGAGATCACCCGACCGAGAGAAAAAAGTAAAGAAATAGAGGAAGACAACTAGCAATCGCCCGGGTGGAAAATAACACAGAGAAAAATGCAACGTATGCGTGAATCAAAACCGTCGCCCCAAGACTACCCTCCAGAGTGATGCGGCCAAACAAAACTTCTTCACCAGACTAAATGTGTTACCAGGTCGTTATTTAAATTGTATGAGGGATGATGAAAAAAGAAACGGTGAATCGCCAGCACCTTTTCTCTTGATAGTTGCCTGTTCTGGAACTGACTATTATTATTGAACTAATAAAAAACAGGCTTAATACAACAGATAGAATGTCATCTGTTTAAGTTTCCTTGCATTATAGCCGTGTCAAAGAGGCGAACATTAGGTCATATGATAGCTTTTACACCAAATTTAAAAAAAATAATAACCGGTAAATTTTCATACACCGTTTAATATTTAACATAAAGGGATGCACATATTGCTGACATTTATTTTGATCATAGTTGAAAGTGTTAAATGATATTGCTGCCATTTTAAAATGATAGAATCTCCTATCTATCATGTTTAAGAAATAACGGGATGCTCAAGAAATAACTGGACCCTCCTAGACAAATTTCAATGTATCAGTGGCTCTTTCGTTGGGTATTACAAGATATCGAAGACCAATTTATAAAATTAAGTGATATACATATTGTGTAGCTGGCCACTCGTATTCGACGATACCCGTCTACTACGGCTGCTAGCCAATCCAATACTCTCTCTCTCAGGTACATTTGTGTTTATCCAACACCCACAGAGCCCAACTGCAGTTTATACTGCAACAGACTTTAGTTAGAGTTTCTTGGAAAGAGCGTGTTATTTAGCGGTATCAACAATTTGAACAAGGCCAATCCTCGGCCAGGATGAATTGTGACTTTGTTCTAGTACAGCTGTCGACGGCCCCCATGGGTCCCATATACCCAATTACACTCACAAGGCTTCAGTCAACCCGTGGTACTTTCACGTAATTGCCAAACGTGACGCACGCTGGGATCGACCCCTCCGATCCGATAACACCAGGAAGTCACCCCCCTGACATGGTGAGATTCGAACCCGTGACCTAGTGATTAGAATGTGAACATTCTAACCACTCGGCCACGTGCTTATATGATGTACATATTATCGTTCGAAGGTTTGATTTAAATAGTGTAATATGGTATATAGCTGAACTGAAAGAGAATCCTCTACAGTTTCTACAATGGAGACAAATGTTTGATTCGAAAACATTTTGTACCCAGATAAAATATTTCAAGACAATCCAGGAAAATAGATCATTTCAAACAATAAATGAGTAAAGTTCTTATAGGTAAACACTAGAATTATACCTATTTGTATACCAAGCACAGTAGTTTTTACTAATCCTCAAACTTTCCTAGATATTGTATCTTCGGATTTAATTTTAAGCTAGATGTTATAGAAATCCCTTTAAATGTCAATTACTTGGAAAATTGCAAAGTTGCAATTCTTTATTGAGAAAGATAAAACATCGAGTGAAAAAAGAATTAGGAAGTTTTCTGAAAGAAAAAACGAAAATGTATTGGAAGAATAAGGGTTAATACATTCTTCATGAAATATAATAGGCAAAATTAAATATTTTATTTTTTATTTAATGAACTTAAAGAATATTATTGCCGAAATCAATGGTTTGAATGCCCATTCGCAATTTTAAATAATAAAACCTTTGAATGTCTGATCAGCAAAAAGAGATTCGTTTATATTGCAATCGCCAATCAATACTGTTAACAGATGCCTCGTTCCTTTCACTTTAGCATGTCTGTTGCTTATAGCTGTTTACAAATCATAAAAAACCAGATTCAAATAGGCCTTTCTCCTTTTATTTCTTCTACATCTTTCCTTCCGTAGATTTAGGCATTCCTACTTCATGTCCTATTTTAAGATTACAATGCCCAAGTGAATAGCATTCAATTACATCGATTTCTTGTACTAATGTAATAACAATCATCTTCTCTTTTGCGCTGACAGTCTTTCTCGTTGAAGTATTCTTTCTTTTGTCCATTTTTTAAGGGCACTTCATGAAAAAAAAATCAATGGTACAACTTAGTGGTTATAACGTAGGAAAATATAGAGACGAGATTATCGTCAAGTGCAAACTGACGTCTCGAAATTTTAGAAGCTATTTTCTTTTTAAAGTAATTTTCGCTTGCCATTTCTGGGCGCGATGTCAACTGATTCTTAAAACCGACAAGAGATTAACATTAATAATTTTTTTCTCGTATTAAAACCAGTTAATTTAGTAGTTGACACAAAAATCGATTTCGCAATCAACTAACTTACAACGATCACTCTGGTATGCCATCGCACATTAAAAAAAAAATGAAGATTTCAAATGACTTTCCATGAGAGATAGGGTCACACTGCTGGTCGATGTGAAAAGTTAGTGAAGTTTTGGTGCACCTAATACAATGCTAATTTGGGCCCCTGGATTTTATACGAAACGCCTTTTTCATCCTTTCTGTAATACTTCTAGGAGCGGAGTTGAATTTTCAGGAATATATGTTACCAACTGCCCCTTTCGGCATCTGTGCCTAATTGCTGATAGAAAGTACCACGAGATATTGTACGTTTTAGAAATAATTTTGCAGTGTCCATGTTATTTGCCATTTAAGTAAGGGTTTATCGAAAAAGAGGATTTTTGATAAAGGATGCATTTTCATTCTTTGCTCTTCGTCGCAGGCAGAGTGATTTCTTTCCCCTTGTTTATATCTATATATATATATATATATATATATATATATATATATATAGTCAGAGGGAGGAGAGCGTTAACGATATATATATTTTTATATATATATATATATATATATATATATATAGTTACCTGTTCCTCTCTCTCTCTCTATATATATATATATATATATATATATATATATATATATATATATATATATATGTGTGTGTGTGTGTGTGTGTGTGTGTGTGTGTGTGTGTGTGTGTGTGTGTCTGTGTGTGTGTCTCTGTCTCTGTGTGTGTATGTGCGTTTTGAATAACAAAAATATTGAAAAATGAAAAGAAAATTAAGACACTGGGTTGTATATTAATATATTTTGTTTTATTATATCAATTATGTTCATCGACTAGTTTCGGCCTTCACGGCCATCATCAGGATAAAAAATCCTGCTTGTTAGTAGCAGTGAACTACAGGAATATAATGACTTTTTGAAGAAAATGAACTTGATCTGTAGTTTTCATTTGTTTTTTATCGTTACTTTTGAACAGTTTTGTATTGATAGGTTGATAGATTCATACGACTCTGAATTCTTTTAACCATTTTGACAGATTTTTTGGGTTCCTGGGAAGACGATGTGTCTGTGTTAAGTGTATGTTATAATTTAGTTCTTCGGGTATTTGTATGGTGTGTGTAAGTGTATATATTATAATAGGCGTGCGTATAATTGTGAGACCTTATCAAATTTTCAAGTATATCCGTCTTGTGTGTGTGATAAATCTGGGTAGGGCTTGAATTATGGGGTTATATATTAACACAATGCTGTTAAATTTTTTATTAAGTCCGTCTGGATGGAGTGTTTTGTGGTGCAAAATTCATCAGTGGTCATAGTCTAGTAGAATTTTTCTAATGTTATCTTTTCTGACTTCTTTTATTTTTTTCAATTATAGTGCATTTTGCATGGTTTTTAAAATCATGTTTTTCTCGGCGAAAATCTTGTTCTACAGGCAATAATTTTCGTGGGGAGCCGACTCAATTTGATTACGATAATTATTAATTCTGTAGTGAAAGGGCCATTCAGATTTTCACACGTATTGTTTCTGTCATAGTGTGCATCCGAAGAGGTAATTTGTATTATGGCTTCTACAGCTAGAGTCGTGGTAGATTTTGAAGGTAGATTTAGTGACTGAGCTAGTGAAATATATATATATATATATATATATATATATATATATATATATATATATATATATATATATATACAAAATGATGAAATAAACATGTTAACATCATTAAAAATAGCCATTTTCTTTCAACACTTCTGGTGTCTTATCAAGTGATATTGTTGATTGCGAAATATAGATTATTTTTTAGAAAATTCAAAATAAAATCACCCCTTCAATAGGAGAAATCGTTTTACGTATACTATGGCGACCAAACAGAATACAATGTACGAAAATTCAACAAATATGGCAGTGTATTCAAAATACAAACTGTTAGTTGAGTAAATTTAAAGTTTGATTAAAAAAGAAATCAATATGAAATACACAGACAGACAAATATAACTAAACAGGTTTGCCCGGATGTAATTTTCTTTTACAATTTTGTTTGTTTGTTCTTCTTTTTATTTGTATAAATTTCCATTCTTGATAACAACCGGGATTATATCGTGAGATTTGCCCTGAAAACTGATGATCTTATTAGATGAATGCGCTGGAAAGCTCACTTTTTTTTCTACTTGACAAGGACCACATTATAAATATGAAACTACTGTTTTAAGAGTTTGAAGACTGCACCACTTAGTGAGGCACTGTCTGCTTTTGAAAATGATTCCTTTATTTTAAATTGACTACTTTATTTTAAAAGTAGAAGTTCACTTCTGATCTACAACGAAGAACAATGAACTAAAAAATTTCCAGTGATTACTTTGACATCTCAATGTGTTCGCTTGATTCCGCTGAAGCCTCTGACCTAGTGGGATTATTTATTTTATACAATTTAAGTGGCCATTGTTGTATTGATACAAATAATATTGGATTATACAGAGATGATGGACTCTACAAAAATTAAGATAGTTCGTATTAGGAAAATGATACATGTGTTATATGTTTTAAGCCTTAAAATAAAAATAACTACCAATATCAAACAATAGATGATTTTGATGTCTCCCTAGACCTTAATAATAGTTCTTTCCAACAATTCTAACTCAGTATATGTACATCACAATTCCAACCATTCCCCGTCTGTTATTAAACATACTTCTTCCATAGAATTTAGAATCAGTTCTAATACTTCTAGCGAAGAGGGTTTTAATAGGCATAGCAAATTTTAGAATCCTCCTTAGTTTATCACCCCCCCACACACACACACAACATCAACGTTATGCTTAAAACTAAGTTAGGACTAAAATTTCTAAATCATATTAATAAACATATTACTAAAACGAATCCGCCTAATAAAATATTTAATAAAAATACTCTTAAAATTATTGTTGTGCGGATAATGTCGAGAAAATTATTAAAAAAAATAATAATAAAGGATTCAACAAATATAAAAATTCAAATGGTATGGCGTATTGCAATGATGCGTTAAAAATATTAAGTATGATAATAATAATAATACTGGCGGATGAATTGTAGGAACTCCATTGTTTCCCCAGTACAAAATAATTGGCGAGTTAGTAACCTAGTCCATCTTAGTACTATTTCAACACTTAAAAAATCGAATATTTAAACTAATTACATCGGAAATAATAAAGATTCGTTTAAAATACGTTTGTATCAACATATATCTTCCATCAAATTCTCATGAATAGGGTCATTCGTTGTCCAAGTACTTTTGGAGGTTAAAAGAGAAAATAAAACTTCTACTATTCAATGGATATTAATTCTTTATATGTCCCATGTTATCTTTTTCTCTATGAAAAACTGGAAATCATTAAATTTAAAGAGATTTATTTTTATTATTATTATTATTGGTTCTTTATTTATTTTATATATATATATATATATATAAATTAATTGATTTAAAATATGTTTTTTCCGCTACACATTTCTAAAACCATATTTTAAATCAATTAATTTATAACATTAATGCTCTGTAAATTTACATTGAGCACTATTTTGTAAAAATAAATATATCTATAAGAACACCGGATTATATATCTTACTGTTCTTTTTATATATATATATATATATATATATATATATATATATATATATATATATATATATATTTTTTGTATCTGCATCAGAGTCATTATTTATTATCTGTCCTTATTTGGTAACGATTAAGTTGCATTTTCCTAATTCCTGGCGTAATTCTGTTCAGCTGAAATCTCAACAAATGCACAATGATGTAAGTCATTAAACTTATTGGCCGATGCATCACATTTATTGGCACCTGACTTCCTCGGCAACGTTATAAAGAGATATGTACTGAGGTTGCCTGGTATGTTGCCACTGATATGTTTGGCGTTTTTTATTTCAGTAATGTTGCAAATGCTGAAATAGCTAGAAGTTTACAACCTCTCTATTAAATCCCTTCACATATTTCAATGACTTTCTCGTCATCATTATATATAATATATATATATATATATATATATATATATATATATATATATATATATATATACATATATATATATATATATATATATATATATATATATGTAAAATATAAATATATATATATATATATATATATCGATGACGGTATTCGTTGCCGAATATGAAGGTGCACATCGACATTTCCTTCTATAAATGAGAACTTGTCGGAGCTGAAGAAATGTCCGCAACTACCACATGGCAGAGTAGACGGGTTCAGAGGATGATGAGTCCTCGCTTTTTATATAATAACTGAATGAGGTGGTCTGATCCTTATGCATCTAGAATGAGAAAAGAGTGCCTTATATACATAATACATTAATATTTGCTCTTGTTAAACGTTGACCTGTTTGGATAACATCCTCTTTGGAATTGCCCACACGGATTACCAAACCATTCATTACCTTTCTACATATATATATATATATATATATATATATATATATATATATATATATATTATGGAGTGTTGACTTTTATTAATCTACTCTATTAATCCATTGATCTATCAATTGGGCAGGAAAACGCTTGCCACATATGTTCTCTTTTTTAGCAAATCAAAAGTCAGAACCATCAACCGAAGTAATGTTACTTTCTCTTCTATTACTGTAGAACTATCTTTCAGAATTGATTTCCTGGCAATAATACAATTTATTATATTTTAGAATTATATATAAATTACTACAATTGCCATTTCTAAATGTTGTACGAAGGTGGTGGAATTATCGTTGCACCGAATGAAGGGATCCTCTACAAAAAATCTCTAAGATTTTGAGAAGTTATTAAGAGGACAATTTTCTCTCATTCCCTCGTAGTCTAGATATTAAATTTAAAAAATCACTGACATTTTTTTCGGAGTATCAATTCTCTCAAAATTCTGTTATTACAATTAATAGTTGTATAAACTTAGTCCTGTTAAATCTGAATTTTGATTACATACTCAACAATGCATGTCTGTCGTCTCGAAGCTTACGCGATCTAATTGGCCAATCCACCAATCGGATGGTAGCAGACGACTTCACCATAATGAATCTTAGCCTCTACAAAAGGTGAGTAACTATATTTCTGGAAGGTATAATTTTCGCAGACAATATTCTTCTGACAGCATCCATTTGCATTTATCTAATGAGATTTTTTTTTGTATTTTGTACGGGAAGCGATCAAAATTGTGATAGCCTTCGGATATGCTAAAATTTCACCTTTTCTGTAATGTACTATAATTTAAAATCTAATTATCGAAAATCGATTAAAAATTACCGAATATGATCCTCTCTGCTTGCAATATTTGAGCGAATCTATAGCACCTTACACTGTGACATGACGTAGTTTAGTCATAATACGAGATTGTTTTTTTTGTTGATTTATTCAGTCAAATATTAACATGTGGCCGAGAGATTAGATAGTTTGTATTCCGACCAGATCTGTTCGGATTCGAATGGAAGTAGATGATTATTAATAAAATCGATTTTGTGATGGAGAAAACTACTTGAAAATATGAGAATGTGATTCCAGCGTACAATAATATTGGAAAGAGCCTGAAAACTAAAAACTTGATCGTGAAATTAAGTAAAAGGGATGTGCAGAGGGTTGTGTTCTCACGAAGACAGAAATGATCTTGACTGAGGTTTTGAACATATTGGACTTGAATACTGATAACGAGAGATTTTTTTCTTTCAACCAGACTCTGCAACTACAGTGCACACAGCTGCATTATAAACTGTGGTTTTCAGGCACTTGGACGTGGTGTAATGGTTAGCAAGCTTGCCAAGACTTACAACTGTGCAGCCAGTTTGTTCCACACTGGGTACCTCACAACTACGCTTAGTAAATATTTATAAAACACATTTTCTCTCCGTGTGTGTTGAAATATACCTGAACAAGCGTCTGCAATAGGGATTAGATAGCAAAAAAAAAATAAACGATCCAAAACAAGCCATACATGCAATCAAACTTGATATTTTAATTCGTAATGTGGAGGCAGATTTATAGAAGGAAATGTCTGTGACGCAATGTTTGTGCTTTATACCTATATCTGTTAATGCTAATTACTTGTAATATTAACTGTTTATTTAAGAGGAATTATTCCGTATTCGTTTTGAAAATAAGTGCTGTATTGATTGAAATTCATTAGAATCTTTAAAAAAAATGTTCAGGAAAATAGGTTTCTCAAGTTCACTCACTGTTATTGAACTTGCCAAAATTCAGATGTCTTTCTCTGCTAAAGTTTTGTTTGAAATTATATGAAATGCCGGCATCTTCATTATGTGATTATGTTCTCTTCGAGTTATATAGAATTTCAAATTACGCTGTTGCTTCTGCTGAAATTCCCAAGTAATGTGGTTTCTCTTATCTGATGAAGTTCTTTGTTTGTAGTTCTGTAGTGTCAGTCCATAGTGTGATATTCGCCAAGATTCATAGTCTTCAATCTTTAAAAGCCATTTTAAATAATAGATCAAAGAATGTCGCTGTATAAGTTGACAGTTTAAATATTTATGAACAGGTTCAGCGCCATGTATAACATCCATATAAAAGTCTTGACCTGGTGAGGCCTTTACGTACATGGGTCAAGCTTTGAGCTTAATCGTTTGTTTTTTTGTTTTGTTTTTGTTTTTGTTTTGTTTTGGTAACCAATTTGTGATGTTGAGCAAAACTAACTCTAGTACAACCTATTCTAATTTTATTTTCCTCATCTCCTGTAAAAAATTTGCTATACCGGAGCCATATATATTTGAAGTGTTTGATATTTACGTATCCCAAATCATTTCTTTCATTTCGATTCAAGGTTATAGTTTCTGTGTTAGAAAAGAGAAATATGATCACTGCTTTATGTTTAGAGATTCATTCGGGATGTAGTAAATACTTAAATGATCGGTGTCAATATGTTAACATTTATACTTGAAAATGCGCAGGACGTAGTCTACGAAATAATTGTATGTACTGGCCTCCTCATCTCCTCCTTGGCGTCATAAAGTTTGAATGTCGCCAGACATGTAATTTGTGGATAGATAAAGTTCTATAATTAAATCTAAACATTTACTTAAGTCAGTTTGCAAAGCGATTTCTAATGAATGAGATATATGTGATCGGCATTCCATGTATTCATTTTTTATTGGAGACGTATGCAATTTCCTGAAAATATTTTATCTTATATATGCAATAGTTACAACCCTTATAATGACGAAATCAAAACGAGACTGTAACGATTCGACTTTCATAATGGATTCAATTTAGACAGCTTTGTACATGTTGAGGACAATCTTCTCGTTTGCACAGTGAATTAATACATGTCAAAAGTCATATTTTGGAGATGCCTTTCTATTTCCAAATTTCCTTTATGTAATAAAGAAACTTATTACGGAATTTTGCGAGAATTTAAGCTATTTTCAAAAGTTCAAAGTCAATTTCTTATTTTTGTAGTTTTCTTAACGTCCTCGTAAGTAGTTTGGTTATCGATTATGTTTGAATATATATTTTTTAATAATTCGTTATATATTTGCAATGATTCCTTATATATTTTGTAATGAATCGTTATATATTTGTCATGGTTCGTTATATAATTGTAATGATTCGTTTTATATTGTAATGATATATTGTTATACAATCTTCCCACGGTCTTTATTTGAAGTCAATGCTGAAATATGACAAAGTGTTTATTGACGCCATTTCATCTAAGTGGATTCCGATTGTATGATGTTATTGCAGTTTTTCACTTTTACCCCATTTCACCACCGGCTGTTTGCCTTTGTTAATTTGATTTCTGTTTTTTCGGAGATACTGGTTTCTTAGTACACTGACGATTTTTTTTCTTTCTTCTTTGTTTAATATACTCCCTATGTGGTTTTATCTTATTCCTTGTAAAAAATATTTTCGAATCAAGTTTATAATCCACGTGAGAATATTTTTTCCGTCTTGGAAAGATCTCAGGTTCTTCGATAACGAAAATATTAGACTTATTTGGTTCCTGTTCGATGTTTTAGTCAAAACTTAGTGACATCATTTTGTACCCTTCTTCATTAAAGGATTATTATCTAACCCTTTTTGGAGGCTGTCCCTATGCAACTGTTGTGGTTTATCCGAGCAGTTGTGCAAGCTAATTCGTTGTTTGTTCGTGTCAAGTCACTTACAAGTAGCCTGTGATTAGATCCAGCGTAGGCGTTGTAATATCTTTTTTTAAATGGCTTAATCATGAGTCTGAGTACATTAAGTCAATCATTTTGGTTACAGTGTTTAGGTTATTCCGTATGATGAGTTCTTCCATGGAACGTCCTTACCATGTAGAATGGCTTTTTGAATAACACAGAAATATCGGGGGTCCCCAATTGCTATTTGAGTCTTCTATTTCAAAGAGCAAAATCTTCTTACGATCAAAGGAGAAGTGGTAATTAAGTCTACTTAAGGTCGCATTAAAATCGTCAATAAACTATAACACCATCAAAATCTCCATCATAATCCCGATTAAAATTCTAATTTTGAACGAAAATTATAGTTTATCCTTTTTAGAACGAGGCTTTTGTTTGAAAGTAACACATTTATTTGTGCCATAGGCTGATATCAATGGAGTATTACAACCAGGAATAACAACCCGGCAGACCTCAGTGTTTATGACAGGTGTAAGATATTTTTTTATTACAATATTTAATGACTTGTAATTAAGAGATGGTAATATTAACTGTTTCCTTATGAGGAAAAATTCGGCATTCTTTGCCCGAACAACTACTCCTATTAACGGTTGAATAGTATAATTCAAACTTTAGTAGGAATACTTCAACCGTTAGTAGGAATAGTTCTACCGTTAGTAGGAGTTTCAACCGTTAGTAGAAATGGTTCAACCGTTAGTAAGTGTTTAGACCGTTAGTAGGAATAATTCTAACGTTAGTAGGAGTTTCAACCGTTAGTAGGAGTATTTCAGCCGTTAGTAGAAGTAGTTCAACCGTTAGTAGGTGTACTTCAACCGTTAGTACGAATAGTTCTATCGTTAGTAGGAATAGTTCTACCGTTAGTAAGAGTTTCGACCGTTAGTAGGAGTTTTGACCGTTAGTAGGAGTACTTCAACCGTTAGTAGAAGTAGTTCAACCGTTAGTAGGAATAGTTCTACCGTTAGTAGAAATATTTCTATCGTTAGTAAGAGTTTTGATCGTTAATAGGAATAGTTCAACCGTTAGTAGGAGTTTCAACCGTTAGTAGGAGTACTTCAACCATTAGTAGAAATAGTTCTACCGTTAGTAAGAGTTTCGATCGTTAATAGGAATAGTTCAAATGTTAGTAGGAGTTTCAAACGTTAGTAGGAGTACTTCAACCGTTAGCAGAAGTAGTTCAACATTTAGTAGGAATAGTTCTACCGTTAGTAAGAGTTTCGATCGTTAATAGGAATAGTTCAAATGTTAGTAGGAGTTTCAAACGTTAGTAGGAGTACTTCAAACGTTAGCAGAAGTAGTTCAACATTTAGTAGGAATAGTTCTACCGTTAGTAGGATTTTCAACCGTTAGTAGGATTTTCAACCGTTAGTAGGATTTTCAAAAGTTAGTGGGAATAGTTTAACCATTTGTGGGAATAGTTCAACTGTTAGTAGGAATAGTTGAAACGTTAGTAGGAGTTTCAACCGTTAGTAGGAGTTTCAATCTTTAGTAGGAGTTCGGTGAAAACAATTCCTTTTAAGGAAATCTTCTTAGATTTATGTCAATATCTTCATTATTTATTCTTTAACTTGCATTTTCATTTAAGTTGTTGATATTATTGAAAAACCTAAAAATTTGTCCCTAATATTTAGTACAGTTATATGTGATTCTGTAGCGCCACAGCACATGGTCCGAAGAAGTATGTCCTTGATAAAGCTACAGATTTACTTTGCTCTAGACCATTATTAACAATCGATCTGAGAAAAGGTTTAGTATTCTGTCCGAAGATAGACCGGATCGATACACACAATTACATTGAATGTGGCTAAAGACATTTGTTTAGCTGTATTGTATGTTTGAATCAAATAAAACCAGAAAACATAGCCCTTCATCTTGTTAAGATGACCAGTAGACACTGACAAGCAAAATCTCAATTGCTTGTCTTACAGCTGACCATGTAAGGTGTGATGTTTACACTTGCGCATAGATTAAAGCCTTGAAAACTTGGTTGAAATAAAGTAGAATAGTTAAACATCATTACTTCGAAGAAGCAGACGTTTCGCACAAGTTCTTAAAAGCATCAACTACATAGACGTTTTATAACAAACAGGCAATCAGAAAAACACCAAAGCGAAACAAGAACTACATAAGAGGGTTTCCATAATGCTGGAATGTAAGAAACAGCAAGATATTTATTGTAGAACTTAGAAAAAGAAGTCACTTGAAGAGAACTTTTTACCAGAAGCCATGTGCATACCACACAGTAAAGAATCAGTTCTAAGTGTAAAGCTACGTAAAGATACTCAAGATTAGTCAAGAAGAGAAATTATGTACGAGCTGAACAGTCTGTTTTATCAGTAGATGATTATAACACTTCAAACTGATAAGATTTAAGCTCATGTCACGATTACTTAAATTTTATCAGGAAACCTAAATAGCGACCTGGACACTAAATTTGAAAGGAAGACAATTGAAACAGTCAGTATCTTTTTTCTCGGATTTTTGAGTACTTTGGCAACATCGACATCTTTGAAATGGAGCAAACGAAAAGAAATATGGAATGTTTATCACTATTACGATCTCCATTCTTTTCGCTCCATCTTAATAAGTAAAGTAAGCTATGAATATATGCCTGGCCATTCGTATTCAAGGACATTCGTCTACTAAGGCGGCTAGCCAATACCTATTGAAGTCACTTGCACAGGCGCCTTTGTGTTTATTCAACACCCAAAGATCCCATCTGTGGTTTATACTGCCACTATGCTGAGTAGACGTTAGTTACAGATTCTGGTAAACAGCGTTTAATCTAGCGTGATCAACAATTTGAACTAGGCCATCACTATGAAATATGACTTCCTGCTAGCACAGATGTCGACGGCCCGAAAGGGTTCCGTCTATCCAATTTCACTCAGATGGGTCAGCCCATGGTATGGTTTTCAGGGTGCCGCTGGGATTCGGTACGATAACATCAAGAAATCTCGACCATGGTGAGTTTCGAACCCTGGGTCAGAATATATATATATATATATATATATATATATATATATATATATATATATATATATATATATATATATATATATATATATATATATTAATTCAAACTTCAGTCTCACTTTCTATTGCTGAATTAAGAAACATTTATCTAAAAAATCTCATTAATCAATCAGTTTCTAATTCGTTATTCGCTTTACTAGATTGAGTAACCTACCATTTTATAACTGCCTTTTGTCCAATCCTCATTTTTAATTGAATTATTGTGAATATAATAACCCGTTAGGACGTAGGCGATCATGACTCGCGAATTATCTCTTTTATTTAATAAAAAGGAATTAACATGAGTTTTATTTTTTTAAAGAAAACGGTGGATTCTAATATGTTTGTTTTTACACGGTTTGAATGCCGTGTTTATCTTCACTTAGACAGGTTACCACCCAAGACTAGAAATCAAATTACCCTGCTATTTAACTTACAGATTCATGAATTCTACAAAGGAATTAATGCGAAAGAGACTTGGCCAGAATTTGAACAGGCTTAAAGATAACCGTGCCTCAACCAATATCCCTTAACATATAAACACATCATTATTTTATATATAATAACGTTATTTTTTATTCTCCAGCAGCTACAATATTACTCTGGAAATGTGAAACATTGGGTAAGTTAAATTATCAATCAATAATTTCTGTAAAATGATCATTTTTCTTCCCTTAAATTGAAAGGAGGCACGGAGTAATGGATAGCGGCTCAGATTGAGGAATCGGAGAGCCGAGTTCGAATTCCAGTCGAATCCATTACCTGCTAATACCCTTGGGAATTCTTTTCTTCCCCCTCCCCAGCAGGACAGTCTACCGCAGAATGAAACAGCAACCTACTGCGGGGAAACAAATCTACCTCGTCAATCATGTATTGAAAGGTATATGATCGCCTTAGCGTGTATCACGCATAACTGATTAACTGAAAGCCTTTAATCTCAGAACACAATACACCATTATGACATGAAAATATTATTTATTTGATTAATGCAATTAAACAATAATTTCTCTGTAAATAAATCCAAACTAGTCCCGTCCCATCATCATCGTGTCTTGAGCGCCTATAAGGGCTTGAAGTCAACCGCAACCTTAAGAGAAGCTAGTACATATAATCTATCGATGCTGGAAAAATATTCAGTCCATGTACCACTCCAGTAACTACCTGAGTCCCCTTGTTATTCTCTATATTAACAATATCAGATCTGGCCAAAAGTCGAATAGTTTTTGCCATATATAGACAGGAGATGCACAGGCCTCACTTTTCAGTTTTGATAGAGCCCAAAAGATTCTCCGCGCTGGTCTGGGTGACGAATTATTTTCCACCCTGCAATCCCTTTGACACAGACGAAACTCGGCAAGTCTCTCGCTAATCTATAGCTATTTCCATGGAAATTGTTCAGACCGACTATATTCCATAGTACCACCATTTCTAACTTTCAGTGCTTAGACCCGCCATCCCACGCACATTATAACAAACCACCATCATTGATACATGTTTCATTGGTGAGATATAAGTTCCACTGAAGCAGCTTATTCCCACGTATCACATATGAAAGCGATTCCCAAGAGACTGTTTCTCCAATCACAACAATTTTAACTTGCTCGAGTCTAGGGTCAACGGTTATCTTCCCCATATACCCCTATAAACTCTACCTATTACAGTGTAACCATTTAACTAAAGTGGTCCTTAGTCCTTGTTCTGGATGACCGCCATTATAAAAAAAGAAAATCATACTAAATATTCACATCAGAAATTCCTTTTAGATTCTCTTCAGCTATACGTTGTTATTTTGTTCTTCATAAAAAATTCCACGTCTTTACCAGGTGAGCTAATGCGTCCAATGCAAACCTTATTTGACACTGAGACTTGGTTGTTAAGTTGGTTGTGCCTAAAGGAAGGAATCATTTTGCAGGCTTCTCACTATGACACTTCCTGGTCGGTAGAGGGCGCTTCGTTCAAATCTGTCCACCCGCGGCATTTTCGTTTACTCGTCGAAATTGTTCTCTCTACACACTATTGCTCAGCTTAAATCCTGTTTAAAGTTATCGATTGCACTGAAGCAAGCGGGAAAAATCGATTTATTGGCCTTCCAACAATGAATTATTTTCCTTAGAATCAGATTACCTTTCAGAGGCATAAAAATCTACATATTTTGAACCTTTGGAAATTCACTAATCAGAGAAATCAATTTGCGGCATCCAGAGAATAGGTTTCTAATAAGATTACACGATTCTTTTAAAAAATATATCCTCTAGGATCTCCCGCTTATTTGTAGGATTTATGTATAACAGGAACGTCTTCACTTGCATAATTCTAAATTATTTGTACTTAAAGTATATGGAACTGAAAACACCCAGAATACAGATTCTATAACTAGGCTTGCAACTTTATGAGTTCAGCTTATTTGAAAAAGACACTAACGTATCTAGTACCTGTCATTTGAAGATAAGAATTTGAATTTGATTAAAAGCAGAACGATAATTTCTCAATAAATAACCCCAACTGTGAAAATATATTAAAAGACTCTATTCTTGCATGCACCACTAGAATTCTTCTTTTATCTCGGGAATGCTGAGGAACGCCTATCATTGCAAGATATTTTTCAAGCTGGTCTTATGTTCAATCTGTTTCTCAAGTCAGTGCTCAGTTTTGCGCCGTACTGATTCAAAGAATACTGAATATCATTTCTCGAAGGAAAATCATATTAGCTTTTGAACAGCATTTCAATAGAGTAAAATTACAAGAAAAGGGCAAGAGATAAATGAGAGTTTCGGGAAAAATCAGCATGCATTTTGGCAGATAGTTTTACTCATTATTAAAAAACAACAAAATATATATATATATATATATATATATATATATATATATATATATATATATAATGGACTTTCCTGTCGGTGTCGACGTATGAGTATCTGCCAGCTTATTGATTCAGTTATGAAAGTTTATGCGATAATCTTAAGCGGCATGTAAGACCCGCTAGTGATTTACAAAGGAGGCCACATATGCAAAAGGTATGAGAATTGTGAGATGAGGTAACTGTTAGATTGGATGACCTTGTAGATCTTGCCCTCGCTTCTTGAAGATGATTCAGACAAGCAGATTGAAAATTGTAGCCTTGCAGCCCTGATATATATATATATATATATATATATATATATATATATATATATATATATATATATATATATATATATATATATATATATATATATATATATATATATATATATATATAAATTAAAATGGCAAATTAAATGGCAATTAAATTCTCCGTGAAACGTTTTGTCCTCTAGAAAGACAATCGCACTATCGTAATGGTTTTATTGAGGGAATCTCTACCGATTATACGAGTGTAAATTGGTGCAACTCGAAAATGCTAGATGACTTCAGACTGGGAGGGGAGAATCTATCAATTCACCTAGTTGTAACAGTTCAGTGGAAAAAAACTGATTGCTCACATTCAATGCCTCAAAAATCAAAGAGTTGACGCTACATCATTACAGTGCAGACAATGCATTTTCGTCTATCGTAATGAACGGATCTTCTTTAAGGGAAGCCCCGTATGTTGAGCGATTATTATTATTAATTATTCTCGCTCCAAACCTTAAATGGAACTCCCACATTTGATGCATCGCTCCAGTGATAGCATGATTCTTTCTGCTATCCTCTAACTTTACATAAATAGATCAAATCTAAAATGAAATAATGCTGCGATATATGGGCAGGAGCTGGCTAGCTATCACATTCCAGTCTCGATAGAGCTCACAAGGGTCGACGCGATTTTGTCGGATATATTCCCCCTCCCCGTTGCAATCTCATTCCCACAAACTAAAAGATGCAACCCTCTCGCTAATCTATCGCTATCTCCCTGGGAGAGGATCAGACGAACTACATTCCTTAGTTCAATCAGCAACCTTCAGAAATAAACTCTACTGTCATTTCCTTTGTATGCCATTCTTGAGATTTAAGTAACACTCGATCAGCACGAATTGCTTCTTTATGGAACTGACTCCCAAGAGGATGCTTCCTCGGTAACTACATTGTTAACGTGATCAAGACTAGGATTAAACGATTTCTTCTCTAAATATACTCATAAAGTGTACCTCTTTTTCTTACCCATCACCCCAAGTGGCTATTGTGTCGGGTACACTGTGAACATCATTACAAAAATAATTCTGTCGCTATCCCCATGGAAAAGTATCACCTTTAGTTCTAACAGTTCACATATTTACAGCTAAGACCTGTTATATACACAGTCCTATCATCTTCATCTCCGTTGTATTCCATTAGTAAGGAGGAAGCTACCTTATGACAGTTTCTTCACAACAGCAGCAGGATTGTGGAGTATATACCGAGAGGACGCGACCAGGAACACTACTATTTTGTAAACTAAAGCATTAACTAATATGTTCACGTTTGTAACTCATATATCTACCTATAATACTAAGCCACAATACTAGTCAATATTCTAAATAAGTTCGTATGGTGCCCATTCATATATTAGGTAGTAGAATAATCTTTTCAATTCGCTCTGGAAAAGATCTATTCGAGCCAACCTGAGACACTTAGGGTTTGCTCTGATTATAAGGGAAAAATGTTTAATTCTCGAGAGATACTTTCAAGTTTTGTTTTCTTTCTGGACAAAGGATTTTTAATCTTAATATTGCTTTACGCTTAGTGCAATGTGCAACAATTGATATATAAGCAGTTCGCAAAACACCTTTAATCGTCTCTCTCGGGTATAGTGGGGATTTGTTGACAGACTAATTGACCTTTTACAATTCTGAGTTGTATATTCGTATATAACGTGATCTGACGCTCCAATCTCATCATTCCATTTGTGCTACATAAACTCTAAATTTCTGTACTACTAATGATAATTAATAAAATAACAACATCTATGCATTTCTTAAATCAGAAAGATGTTTTAGCAAGATCAATCGCTATTTACTCTCTTTTTTAATCCTGTTCTTTTCACTGTTTTCAGTGTTTACTCATTTTCGTTCAGTCTTATTAAATACTTGCACGTTTATCGCCTTGCTTGGGGCGAAATGATTTTAGAAAATGAACGGCATTACAATGTAAGTAATATATTTAGTGATATTTAAAAAAAAAAAGCGCCCCATCCCGCAATAAGTATGCGCATAATTATCCCAAGAATTTTTTTTTTCAGTTTGTGAAGTGGACAGCAAATAATGTTATATCTATGTGATTAAAGCATTTACTCACAATATTCCAAAGTAGTAATCGAGCTATAATCCTTTTTCATCCTGAAAAGATGAAGTTTATCATAATAGCTGACCATTAACTTCATTTATCTAAAAAAATGATTTTTCTCATTAATAATATGAATATACAGTTTAAGAAACCATTTGAACTGTTGCAAATGTTACGAATCGATTATTTCTTTTAATATGGATAATGAAATTCAATCCCATATGTGCCTTGCGTAATGCACGCTTATGTGATCATAAATATTTCGATACATGACTGGCGAGGGAGATTTTTTTTTTCCAGCAGTAGGTAGCCATTTCTTTCTGCGGTAGACCAGATGCCATCCAAGGCTATAGAACCCGGTCTGTCCTGCTATTTACCAAAAACTGGGGGAAGGAGAAGAGTTATTAGCACGTAAATGAATGATCAATTCAAATGGAATTCGAACTCTGCACTACGATTCTTCAAACCAAGATATTAATTACTCCACCGTGCCTCCTATGATGAAATTGAATAAGCCAAATTATATTTCGGTGTCGAAGAATAAAATAGCAGCAAACATTGGTAGGACATGTGCAAGAGAAAATAATGATATAATCAAGATGTTGAAGTTTCACACAGACTAAAACAAGATTTTAAGAAAGAAACCCTTAAAATTATGAGAAATAATTTCGTAACATAGTGAAATTGACAAGTATAATAGAATGAAAGATGTTTTAGGAAAAGGATTTTGTAAATTTAACTAACAGTAATGTTAAATTCTCGATCTATTTCATACCTAATATTTTCTCTATGAAGACAGATAATTTTGCCGTTACTGTTGTTTTGTAATAACAAATGAATTAAGATGTTAAAATGTTCCTTCCAGAAATGCAAACATTCTGACTTATATATTCTTTCAGAATGATTTGTCGAGAATTCCAAATCTTTCTCTTTTTATATACTTTGTTATTTTGTCTAAAAGATATTGTATTATGAGTGTCTTGATTAATGAAATATAAAGGGTTTGCCTTATATAATCTGTTTTCGCAATGCCATATCCAATTTCATATTAGAACAGAACTCGTTAAAGCATTATTTTTCTCATAAATTTAATTAAAGTTGTTCAGCTTCTACACAATAACTGATTATACTTCTGCAGATTACTCTGACTTTCACAGAATGGGAAATCGTCAATTTTCCTATATATATATATATATATATATATATATATATATGTGTGTGTGTGTGTGTATATGTATATATACATATATATATCTATATATATATATATATATGTATATATATATATATATATATATATATATATATATATATATATATATATATATATATATATATATATATATATATATATATATATATATATATATATATATATATATATATATATGCATATATATATATATATATATATATATATATATATATATATATGTATATATATATATATATATCTATATATATATATATATGTATATGTATATATATATATATATATATATATATGTATATATATATATATATATATATATATATATATATATATACATATATATATATGTATATATATATATATATATATATATATATATATATATATATATATATATATATATATATATATATATATATATATATATATATATATATATATATATATATATATATATATATATATATACAGAGAGAGAGAGAGAGGGAGGGAGAGGAGAGAGAAAGAAAGACTCAGAGATAGGGAGGCAAGCAGACAGGCACGATGGAGTAATGAATAACGGCTCGGATTGAGGAATCGGAGAGCAAAGTTCGTATTCCAGTCGAATCCATTACGTGCTAATATCCTTGGGAAAGTTATGAATGCTCTTCTTCATCCTCCAGCTATGGGTACATAGCAGAACAGATTGGGTTCTATAGCGATGGATGGCGTCCGCTCTAGGGGAAAGAAATCTCTGAAAGCAAATGTCGTTTGGGGAACTTGTGGCACGTAGTAAACCAGGTCTTTGTAAAAAGTCTGAATGGTTTGAAAGAAAACCTTCTCCACTATAATCAAATCATATGTACTGGTGTCGGACTGTCAGTTCCTAGGAACTGAGTTGCTTGACCCTCATACGTCAAATACGGCAGGAGTTCGATTAATATATATATATATATATATATATATATATATATATATATATATATATATATATATAATATATATATATATATATATATATATATATATATATATATATATATATATATATATATATATATATATATATATATATATATATATATTATTCGACTTTATTCATAAAACAGTTGAAACCTAACCTGAACAAAATAAACTACGAAATCTCTACAAATATCCTTAAGGGCCTATAATTTATACCAGAAGCCATTGATTTATACCAACGGCTTCCCATACTTAATACTTCTCGTTTTAACTCTCACGTGGTCATGTCTGACGTCACGAGCTGTAAGGCGATTTTCGCTTCCGCGTCTCGTATATATATTATTTAATAAAAGATGCACTAATATAATATATATATATATATATATATATATATATATATATATATATATATATATATATATATATATATATTCATTTTAATGATGACGTGCGAAAAGTATATACGCTTAAGTTTTGTTCGAATAACTCGACAGTCGGTTGTGGTAATTTGGCTACGAATAATATCGCTGTCATCGCATTGGTGTGCAGACAGTTTCTCATGAGGTTACTCATCAGGCAATAATATTCCATTGTGTTACAATTCTTGGCAGATATCGTAACGCTTAATTTTGTCATCACAGAAATACTTTTTCCAGATATAGCCAGCTGTGTCTTGTGGTTGTACATAAAACATGCTAATGAAATATGTTAATTAATATGTTAATGGAAGAGATTAAGGAGAAAGCAGCGACAGTCTCAAAAATACTAAAACGCTCTTATATAAGAGAACTGGATTTTTTGTGCATAATTTTAATAGGGTTAACACACTGCAGGGTAATTTTCGGACAGTCAAACTATAAGCAGCAATGAAACTTTATATAGTATCAAACAGTTTAAAGTATTGCAACATAGCTATTTTTTAATAATATTCCCACAATACAAGGCCCAAAATTCATCCAAGTTTAATCCTAGCTGTGTAGATTGTAGTGAATCTGTTCCAAAGCAATGAAACTTTATATAGCAGGAGGGGGGTAACTGCGAAATCCAGCCCTGTTGGAAATGAGGAATGTAGCTCGTCAGATCATTTGACATTGAAATCGCCGTGGATTAACGGTAGGCTTGTAAAGATGAAAATGATTCATCATCCACAAGACCGGCAAGGGATGTCTGAGCAGAACCAGCACAGATGATATCAATACTCAATTTTTGTTCATTATCGATTTTCAAGAGATTGGCAATAGAAGGCGGATTCTGATACTTGATGGAGCCGTAAAAAAACCGAACAGTTTTTCTAGCTTCTTAAGTGATAAATGATTTAGATGGAGGGAAATGCTCGTAACCTAAAAATTATTGAAAATTTTATTTGATACAAGTTGAATTTCGTTCTCTAAACAATAAAAACAAATACAGTCTTGATTTTTAACCGTTTTTAAAATGATTTCCATCTCTTTTATTTTTATCTATTTCTTATAAAAAGGAAAGCATTTTTTTAAAAAAAAGACAAGAAAAAAGCACTTATAATATCTTTTTTCGCTACTGTGTTTTCGCTAAAAACATTATTTGTTGTTAAAAGAAGAATCTCAAAATATTTCACTTGTTCGGTATTAGCTACAACAAAGGATACATTTCTTCTTTTGGGGGGTAAATTCACTCAGGAGTAGCGAAATCATGGCTTTACAAAGATTCTCGTTTTCTCCAAGTATTATTTGTAAACTTTACAATATATATATATATATATAAGGTACGTCACCAACGTACCGAGGACTGCTTCGCCGCTAGACAACTGACTGCTTCAAGCCGGGATCGAAAGCCGACAGATTTGTCATCAATCGGACTTTCTACCCAGCAGCTATCGGCGCACAGAATAGGTAAAGGGAAATTCTAACGTGTTATTTTTACAAATGTAAATAAACGCCAGAGAGCCATAGTTTTCGATTCATTTTAAAGAAGATAATCAAGAGGAATATATATATATATATATATATATATATATATATATATATATATATATATATATATATATATATATATATATATATATATATATATATATATGCATGCAGAAAAATGGACAAAGTGAAATATTAGATGGAAGCCGGTTTCTAACCTCGCTCAAAAGAGTTAAATCAATGTTAGTAAAATAAATTATTGGAAAAGGAATATGGACAAAGTGGCGGAAATATTAGATGGTAACCGGTATATATATATATAGACACACACACATATATATATATATATATGTGTGTGTGTGTGTGTGTGTGTGTGTGGAAAGAGAGGGATGGATAGTCAGATGCACGTTGGACATTGTTTGGAAAAGAGAAACATTATCATTATATAAAATTTGATATATAACAAGAAGCTGTGTGTTTTCCGTAAATCAGGTATTAACGAGCTCGTTCCATAGATCAAATGGATTGCTTATTGAATTCTATCTCGTTGTTTAAACTTCATCCGCGTATATCCGTTCAGTATTTCAGGACTAAATTATCCGAACAAACTCACACTATAAATGAATCGGTCCGATGCTCAGTAAATATTGGAAAAACTACAACGTATATTCTGCGAAAAGGATACAATATGGCGCAAAAGTTACAAATGTTTGTTTCTTTCTTTTATAATGAAATCTTTCTTTCTTATTCGACGTCACCATTTATTCTTCTTATTAATCGTTTGTTACTTTTCCGCTATTCACTAACACAAATTCCTAAGGTAAGTAACTCATAATCTCCTCTGCTTCTCTTTTCTTTCTTGTGCTTTGTTTGTGTTAAATTCACTTAGCCATTTTTCATCATTATATATATCGTACATTTTGCTGATTTTTTTTTAAGCGTTTCACCCGAAGCAAGGCGGGAAGCCACTATGACGCAAGGGGTTACTGAACATTTGGAGCAAGATCAGATAGGAGTGATAGAGGAAAGGATGAGGTGAAGGATAGTGGATAGATCAAGGCAACTGGAGATGCCGATTGACATTAAATTTGAATAGTTGGAGATTATAGCTCTCGGGGAAACTGGAATATGGAAGGGAGTTCCACAGGCGAGAGTTGCGAGACATGAATCTATTGGAATAGAAGAGACGGCTACATTTAGGAGTTTCGACAGTGAAAGAGTGAGAGCGGGATGCCAGCCTCGTAGGGCGCTTGAATTCATGAAGTCTGGGAACCAGCGAATGCAACTCCTCGAAGCAATTGCCATGAAAGTATTTGTAAAAAAGACAGAGAGAGGAGACGGCTCGTCTGTGAGAGAGTGACTGTAGACGAGATGCAAGAACAGGTCCATTATAAATATCTTTTACTTTAGATATTATTTTCCTGAAAACTTCCCTATAAATCGATCTCTCAAACCTTACTTTTCTCGGCATCCCTCTGTAGAACCGCTTCATCATCACTTCAATTATCTTCCTGATTTAGCATAGATATTACATAATATTTAAATACTTTTTCGTTCTTTTTACTAACGAAAGTTGCTATCATTTTTAATCCCTATACACCTTCGGAATATTTTCTGTAGTTTGTTACTACACCACCCAAATAGTAAAAATCCTTTAACCGCTTGATTTTGCCTTTTTCAGTAGGTAATTAACATCACTGATTGTCAATTTTGCTGATAATCATATATTTTGTTTATTTTCAGTTTCTTTATTGTGTTGTTTAAAATAACCTTTATTTTTACTCTTGAGTCTGTCATTAACATAGAAACATGGCTGTTAAGTTTATAGGCAATGTAGTATGTCTTTTAATTCTATTAGAACCATCTATCTGTAGAGGTTGAATAGAACCGTTGGTAAAACTTATCCTTGTCTTTCGTAACTTTCTATTTAGTTTACTCTTTGAACCGTTTGTCTATCCGAAAGCAAGTAGTTTTTTTCTCAGTTGTGATAACCGTAATATTATTTGTTTATTCGTAAGGAAACATCCAGCATTTTTTGACCGAACAAATGGTGCGATTTTCCGTTGAAATTTACTAAAGCTTTCTTTTAAAAAATGTCATGCAGTTGTCATAGAATAGAGTAATTCTAGTAATAGATTAATTGTAGTCACCCCACTAGGACGAGATGTGACACAAGGTCTATTTTTAGGTGGGGGTCCGAGCGCGTACAGCCGGGGCAGGAACAAATATTGCCCACAGCCCCCGCAACCGTCATTTACGCTGGCCTCGGTGTGAGCACCGTTCCCGCTCTCTGGTGCAATAGGAGGGCGTGGCCTCGGGCAGCTGTTCCCTAGGACTGGGCACCTCTCAGTATAATTTTCTCAGTTGTCCTTCTGTCCTTTGACAGAAAAAACCCTGAGCGCACTCTGTCCAAAGACAGAGACGCAACTGAGAGTGATACGTAGACGTTTAACTATTCAGAAAGTGTAAGTTACGCGCTGAATTAGCAATAGAGTAAGAGATTGTTGGATCCATTAACTGTTAATGCGTCTTTCACTATTTATGAGGGATTTTCTTTATGGTCTATAATATATTTACCATATACATCAATGTTACATAACATTTCAAGCTGGTCTTTGCAATTTCTTTAATGCTTTGGTGTTATCTGTAAAACGTAGCTATCTTTATTTCTGTATTTTTACTGCTTTCTCTAAGTGTAGTCTTTAAAAAAAAAATAGAATGCTATAAAGAAGTTTCAAGCAATTCCTGCAGCCAAGCCATCAACTCGTCTAATCTTCTGTCTTCCTTTGGATCTTGTCTGTAACGGCCAGAGTGGAGAGCGGGGAAGTACTCTGAGCAGCACACGGACTGTATATACCATCGCCAGTCAAGGAGAAGGAAAACTCTGAATTCAAACCACTTGCTATTTATTGCCCCTTAACTTCTGTCAAGAGGGATGAGATAACCTCATCTTCCCTGGTGCAAATGTAACCGACAAGTCATTGCACTGTTCTGGTTTGAATGTCACCATTCAATAACAACTGAGGAAGAGAAATTGTTAATGCAATCGTGCAAAATGCGATAACAGAATAAGTTAATGAATGGTGATAACGTACACCTGTAATAAATATAGCACTAGATATATAATTAAGATTTCCTGTAAGTATTCCGTTATATTTATTTCTTCGGCAACTTTTTAACATGCACTGGTTATAAGAAAATTCACCGTCACCAACGGTGTCTTTTTTTTTTCTTTATATTTTTTTTTTACTTTTATATAGGGACTACTTTTGTACAACAAAACTAACCTCTGTCAGATTCCCCAGGTAAGGAAATCTGGAGGACTTAGGTCAGATGACATAGACAGCCTTTGATAGAAACAGGTCGGCTAAGAGACGTCGTGTTGAGGTTTCATCGCTATTTTTTTAGAAACTTTTATTCTTCTGAGACGTGTAAGGGCGTTGATTTTTGGATACCCTTTATATGCGCCGTAAAGGAATTTATTTTTTCCTAACATTTTCTATAGAACAGCGGGAAGCTATGAAAATATTCGGAATCTAGTCAAAATTACCCCATGTCTCTGTTATTAAATTATTGATTGAATTAATAGCATTTTATTGTATAATTATAGACGAATATTCTTTTTTTATTTCTTGTATTAATAACTTTAAATTTAATTTTTCTTGGGATTGCAATAGGAAAAAAAATTAAACAAATAAATGAAAACGAAAGAATTAATAAATGAGTCTTTTGTAATATTTCAACTGAGAAATCTCTTGAGAATTTGTCTGCATTAAAAGTAGTTTTCAAGAAAAAAATAGAAAAACGTTAGCCGTTCCCTCTGGAGCTAAAAGAAAGAATCTTTACGTTTGAGCAATGCGGCGCGAAATTCATTCTTTAAATTTACTGGCATATTCACATTTAGCAACAAATATGCAATAAATAAACGGAAAATAAAAATACAACCTAACTCTACAGAACATTAAAATAACCATTTCTCTAGAGTCTTTGATGTGAAGCAGTGGAAAATAAGTTTTAGATAAAGTGAAATCAAATCAAAAGTAAACATTCTGTGGAAAATAAGAAGAATAATGTTCGACATTCACTAATATAATTTTCCAAATGCATGCAGATTAAGTTTGATTTTTGATAAGGTTTTTTTTGGTTTTTATTTTATTTTTTTCTGCTTTTTGGTCAATGACATTTGTAGAATAAGTACGCATGGTTAAGCGAAATCGACAAATTTCTCAATGACTATAAGAATATGAAAAAGCAAAGTAAAGAAAATAGGGTAAAATAATACGAGACAAAACAACATATAATGTAAAAATAAAAAATAAAGGAACTATAAGAGAGTAACAAAGAAAAAAGTTCACAAAATAAAAAAATAGTGTCCACACGCATACGGGATACATTCAAGATGTTATAGCCTTCTGAATAAAAAGAAGGAAAGAAAATAATATAGCGATAATACAAAGCATTGTTCATATTTATTACCTAAGAAAAAATCCCAGAATACGTATGAAGGATTTGTCTAAACATTTTGGGAGGAATATATTTATCATCTGTCTATATTTCTGAGATCAGGTTTTATGTACACTATTTACATTATTCGGACTATTGTTCTCATCTTTGTCACCATATTTATTACAACGATTCGGCAGTTTTACGCTCCAGCCTTCTTCAGGTGGTTGGAATGTCGAAGGACACATGGCAAAGTGGATAAAGGCGTTAGTTAGATCCAGTGAGAGGACCCAAAGTGCGTGAGTTCAATACCCGGTTAAGGCAGTGGAGAACTTGTAGTGGGGAATTAACAGGAGATAACTGATAACTGACATCCATTAGAGATGGCACGTGGAACTAGAACAGTCTAACCTACTGGGCGAGATAAAGGGTTCAGTTCGACATTCCAACAACCTGAAGAAGGCCGGAGCGTACAACGGCCAAAACGTTGTAATAAATATGGTGACAAAGATGAGGATAATATTCCGAATATGAAAGATATTTATTATTCATTCCTCTAGATTATAACAAAAAACATAGTTGTAGAATGAAACGAAAATTTCATAACTTCGAAAATGGGAAGACGTGATTTCTTGTCTTCGAGTTCACGAGGAGTAAATTATTTCATACACATGTTGTGACCATAACATATATCAGCACGTTAACAAGGTTTAACCCATCAATGTTGATAAAATAGAGGCAAAATACTTATGTTTATAGGATACTAGAAGCATGAGCCGGCGTTGCCCGTGCTTGATACAAAAATCGTACTACTCATACAGCAATCGGTATCACTTGATTTAAAATATTTTTGCCCTTGCTTGCCTTTGAAGAAGTGCCCTTTGCCGTGCTGATGTTGCTACATGCCTTACTTCTTGTCTATTTCGCACTGCGAATTTTTTCCAAGCTCTATACTAAACATTAAATCTGTTACGAAAAAAGAACTAAACAAAATGAACACAAAACGATCAGCTTTAAAAAAGGACTTGTAACTGGAAAAACCGAATGAAAAAAGAATGTTAACAAAAATACTTTTTTTCACACCCAACCCAGTTCTGCGGAATCAGAATCAAGGTTGAGTTTAAGCAAGTGAATGAACCAATTGGAGTAAAGTGCCATGCAGATGTAAATTTTTCCCTCTTGTGACGAATGCAGCTATCGATTGTTTTTGCATGCTACCATGCTTGTTAACATTCGTGTCAGTCAGCTGTTGGCTCTCACGCTGGCCAATAGAATCTTCCTGCCTATTCGTGGTAGCCAGCTATAAGCTCTCACTCTGACCAGTACAAAAAGGCAGTAAACTACATGAAAACTGCCGTAGAAGTATGAAAATAATCGATTATTTCCACTATCGATGGGAGTTGGGAAATGCAAAGTTGGTCTTGGCCTTCCCGTTAACTTGTAGCATGTGCATGTAAATTTTGGTGCAAATCCGGCGAAAATTGCGGCCATGCATTCGCTACACACACCCACACACACACACACACACACACACACACACACACACACACACACACACACACACACACACACACATACTGCCTTTTATAGATAGAGATCAGTTTTAGTAATTTCGCTGCAAGCAAGGCGGGAATGTCAATAGTATGCACGGTATTACAGGGAATGAAAATGAAAGAGAACATTGATCATGGGGAGAATTGAGGAAAAGGAAAAATATGAACGGGATTCAAGAAGACAAAATATGGCGATTGACGTTGCATTTCATTTTTGTGTATTTATCAGGGAAGCAAGTGAACGGAAAGTGCGAAGTGTGAGATAAAAATTGTTGGTGTAAAAGTATCGTTTGTATTTCGCTAATTCAACAGTAACAGTTTGGGTCTCATGATATTTATTTTTGGCATGTGATCCTTTTGAAACTCCTTGATTGTCTTTCAATCATTCCGCCACACCTGCTATCCCCTCCGTCCGCAACTACACTTCGCGCACCACTGCTTGGGCGCCACTAGTCTAGATCATGGAATTTTAAATTATTGCGGATCAAAAGGATGTAATTTAACTGCCAAAACAGTACTGCGCTTAACTTCATGCTACTAACAAGAATAGAACATCAGATTTAATTGATTAATTTAAACCTTTACTTACAAACCCTCTGTAGGTTATCTAAACCCAGAAAAATATTTCCTTTATATGAGAAGAATTACTTTTCGTGGTGACAATGATTTAGTGATACATGTCTTAATTGTGAGCTGGATGAGGGAGAATAGGTGAATTCATAACTATCTCAGATGTATTTGCGCGTAAAATATGACATAAGCAACCGGTAATTGAACTTGGCTCTCAGATTAACAATCTAAGCCATTATACATTAGACCACCGACGCATCCAAGCTTAAAGCACCTGCTATTCCTAAGTAGTAACCCATTTAGTTAATGAGAAAGCTCGATGTTACTTGATTTTGATCATCATAAGGGAACCGATGTTACAATGTGATGAGACTTTAAGACACCTCGTCAGAACAATTTTCCCGAAAATATTCATAGACAATGCATAAGGAAGTTACATTACAACAATGGGAACGCAATTAAAACTGAAATACCAAGTCAGGATCGATTACAGATTCTTATTGAATTTTGTTAAGAATCTCTCTCTCCCTCTTTTATATATATATATATATATATATATATATATATATATATATATATAACCTAAAGGAATCCTAAGGAGAGAGGAAAACCTACCTAGGTTTCATCTAAACGTATCTTCAAGGTAAAGCCGGCTTTACCTTGAACATCAGTTTAGTTGAAAAATGGCTCCTTAGGATTACTTTATGTTTTCGCTCTACTTAGTGTATTGAACAATTTACGTAGTTGTCTTTTTATTCGTTTTGGGCTTTCTTTTTCTTTGGACTTGGAGCTTAAACGCTTGAAGATTGTTTTCGCCTTGTTTTAATGTTCTTGGTTCTTTCTTTTTTTATTCCCCATTTCACCTCGTGTACCGATTTGTTCTACTGTAAGGTGAGCTATCCGAGGTTTTTCCAAACGTGTACCACCATTATATATATATATATATATATATATATATATAAAATAATAATAATAATAATAATAATAATAATAATAATAAGAAGAAGAAGAAGAAGAAGAAGAAGAAGAAGAAGAGGAAGAATCACCATAAATGACGTGAGAAAATACTGAATGCTCAGATGAACACTAGACATAACGGTGGAAGACATATTCAAGTGAGCTAGAGGCAATAACATCTTTTGTAAATTATATTAAATCTAAGTCAGTAGAAAAGTTAATAAAATCAATAACAGATATACTGACGGTCTGGCAAGAAGCCTATATTAATGTGTAAATTAATCAAATATTTTATTAAGTTTTTTTATGGAATATATGTCGAATTATTTTGATTTAAGTGTTTACACTTTGGATCATATTTTAATAATGTTCATACATTAAGTGGAAATAATCTCGTATATATATCCTGGAAATATATACCGAAATCTTTAGGAACATCGCATTCTGAGCAGTCATTTCAAATAATATCATGCCAAGCCCAAAGGGGCCTTCACCTAGACACAACCTTTCTTTCGGGAGGCGGATTGGTTCATTGCCTGGCGCGTGAATCTTCACTAAAAGGGGAAGTGTCGATCAGTGTTAGGCATTTTTCTACGTTATTGCCATTAAACCCACTTCACTCCTCGACCTTGAATCACAGCCGGGAATTACGTGAGCGCTCTGTTAAATAGGTTGCTTGGAGAGAAACAGATTCCATGTGAAACAATGACTTACGTAATATTAGCATGAGAGAAATAGATCAAAGCGTAAAAAGGATTCTCTTGTAAGTGAGCCCTCTAAATTCATCAACCATTTAATCTAAAAATCTGTTGATTTATTAAGACAAAAAGTAAACGGTGTCATAAATATTTAATACATAATTTCAGAAAGTAGACGAGCATGACTCTCCCCAATGACTTTCATTTATTATATATGGTTTCCAGTGGAATTGTTTTACGTTAACTTCTTCGTATTTTAATTTAGTGTCATACGCCTTCCAAACTGGCTGCCGCCCACTGCAGGGATGTCAGATATAATCTACTATTTAGATGGAGGGAAGAAGAAGTGAATTCATGTATTTCCCTGAGAGTATTATTATGAAATGAATCTCAGAAATCTCTTTTTCCCTCACTATAATCATTACACTATCCTATCTTCTATCGGGCTTCGCATGTAAAGATTTCCACCGAAATGGAACACAGATTTTGTGATATAAAAATCTTGCTTTGGGATGTTTGCAAACTCAGCAAAACCATTGGATCTACGAAAGCTACTGGTATTTTTAAAAACTCCTTCTAATTCGTAGTTATCTTCAATCTAAGTAGATTTGTTTAACCGCTGTCTAAAGGAGAAAACTTTTCAATGTTTCTGGAAAGTATCAATTGTTTTCACTCTTTTCAAGAATTCTAGTGAGTGTTACCCTTCTTCGTAATGTCACCCTATCATTCCCGCCTTACTATGATCAAGAAACTTGTTGATTCTATTATCAAAAAGAAGGTTGTTGATCAAATCGGAAAGGACAACCTTCAAAGCCACCAACAGATTGGATTTTATTCCTTTCGGTTCACTGTTGATGCGCTTACTATGATTAAAATCAATGAAGCGGTTTTTGTAGCTTCATCACGAAAGACATTGGCATAAATTAAAATCTTTTAACTAGGTTTTACAAATCTCCACTTATGGTATCTCACGGTGTTTCTACACTATTACCAATTCCTTTCTTTCATGTGGGGTATTTTCCGCTTATGTAACTCTCTTCCGGTTCGATGCTTTCCAGTGTACTTTAATCTATAAAAATTTAAATCCAATTCCTCCTAATTACTCCTTTCTCTCCACTCTCATTATTAGTGTTTCTACTCCTAATTCTTTCATGCCCAGTAACACCTTGTGTCTTAGTGTCTTTACTGCCTTACCTGGATTAAATCCGATTGAAAAGGCTTTAAAAGACTGGTCAAACAAAACGACAATCATTTGTTTGGCTAGTCTTTTCAAGCCTATAAGATCAATGCAGGTCTCTCTCTCCCTCTCTCTCTGTGTTTATATATATATATATATATATATATATATATATATATATACACATCCTTAAATTTTAATAACGATCAATAAGGAAACACGCCTGATCATCAATTCTGATAATCTGAAGTATGTAAAGAATTTTAATTATCTTGGCAGAAAAGTAAATTCAAGTGGAACACTGGATGATGAGATAATCAATAGAGTAGCAAAAGCCTCTAGTGTCATCGAAAAACTTCGTCATCGACTTTGGAAAGATCGTGGTATTGGGCTTGGATCTAAAATACAGGTGTACAAGGCTGTAGTTCTCACAACCCTTTTGTATGGCTCAGAGTTCTGGACACTATACAGAAAGCAAATTCAGCAATTAGATATTTTTCACAAAGTCTGTCTTCGGGAAATCTGTTGGATAAACCAAGGTGACAGATTGGCAAATGCAGACCTTTTCACCATGTGTGATATTGATGGTATTGAGTCCTTTCTCCCCTGAAATCACAGTTACGCTGGACACGTCATGTGTTACGTATGCAAAACAACAGAATTCCAAAAATGCTCATGTATGGTCAACTTGACAATGGTCATCGAAACGTGGGTCGGCCTTTGCTTAGGTACAGGGACAGGCTGAAGAGTAACCTCTTAGCTGCGAATATAAATCACACTACCTTTGAGAACATGGTAATTGATCGTAATGAATGGAAGACTACATGCTACAATGGCATTAAGAACAAGGCAGCATCAAACATTGTCAAGCTTCGTCAAACTAGGGAAAGGAATAAAATATCTGCTGGTGTTCCAGCCATATACTCCAATAATCCACACTCTTGCACAAACGATGGACTTCTTTGCAAATCACTAGCAGGACAGAGATGTCACTTGCGACTCATACACAAGGTTAAGTAAACAAAGTTGTCGGAAACTCATACGTCGATACCGACAGGAGAGTCCATCATATATATATATATATATATATATATATATATATATATATATATATATATATATATATACTTAAATTTTAATAACGATCAGTAAGGGAACACCCCTGATCATCAATTCGGATGATACCACAATTTACGGAACAACTTCCAAAATTGAAGATGATCCGTGCCCGGCTGATGATGTTCTTTTTCTTTTTATGTGCCGTGTCCTTTCCGGACGTAGGCGATCATGGCTCTCCACTTCCCCCTATCCCTTGTGGCTCTCAATAAGTTTTCTGCCTCTGCTAACTCTCCCAGAACACGTTCTCCCATCCACTTGTTTAAGCCCGCCAGGTATGGTATGCGTTGCTTTCCCTTGTCATTTTTCCCCTTTATTCGACCTATGAGCATCAGATTCTCTAGGCCCTCCATTCTCAATATGTGTCCCTGAAATTTCATCTGTCTCTTTCTTTTGTTAATTGTAAGCTTCTTTCTTGTTTTCTGATAATGCACAGACAATTCGCGAACAATGGACAGTAATTTTTAACACATCAAAATAAAAAGGTAGCCTTATATTATCATACATCCGTCACTGAGTCCTGTTCAATCAAACAATGAACGACTGCTATTATAATGAAGCCTCTTGCTTTGAATATATATTGAAACATAAGTTTACTCCAGATCTCATGTTGAAGACATATATGTGATCTGTTGTCAAAGATACGGGATATGATCGGCTTATTGTACCGCTCCGGAACGTACATGATTCTTACTCTAACTTTTCAATAGTCAAATTAGATCACAAATAGAGTATTACTTCTATGTATAGACTGGACAATATTCACTTTCTTGATAGAGCCCAACATAATTTATGAAGCCACATTGGTGTTGGCATATTTTCGCCCCTACAGTCTTTATCCCACCCAAACAAAATCGCAAATACGTAGCCATTCTATCGCTATCCATTCTTCAGTCTGTTATGATACACGCTTAGGCGATCATGTTTCTTTCAATACATATCTGAAAAGGCAGATTCTTCCTGTAGTAGGTTGTCATTTCTTTCTGCGGTAGACCAGTTTACATTCAAAGCTATATAAACTGGTCTGTCCTGATATTTACCCATAACCAGGGAGAGACGAGTATTCATATCTCTCCCAAGGGTATTAGCACGTAAGTGAATGTAATGTATTCAACTAGAATTCGAACTCGGCTCACAATCAGAACTTTACAGCTAAGACCCACCATTAAGCGTACACAGAGACGGACAAATTTACTCGATTCCTTTGTAAATTTCAAGTCAAAAATTTCCCTGAGATTTGACCTGAAATCACTGGTTTTTGGGCGTTTGAAGTATCTCACATGTATGCTTTTCTAAACATTACTACCGTAACCTCTGCAAGTCAAGTGTCAATTTTTACCTATGACACATATCTACCTAGTCCTCACTTCCTTCTCCTAAATCTTACATTTATATCAACCACCTAAATCAAAATCTCCTGTTTTTCTTATTGGGTGAAAAATATTGAATATATATATATTTATGACATTAATATATTATAGGCAATGCAATGTACGAGAGAAGCTTGGGAATAATAAATTTAGTATAATCGATCTTATTCCAAGGTAGAAATATATTAGAAAGATTAATTCTACTCTTTACAGGAAACAGCAAGGCAAGATAACCATACACCTGTTAAACAGATTAGAACAAATTAATGTCTGTGACAGTCCTCCTTACAAATCATAGCAATTACATATTTCTAACGGCAATCCTAACCCCGAGTTAAGCATTCTATTCATCGATTCACTATCTGCGCAAAATTGAATGATGACCAATTAGAATAATCCTTGGGCTTTCAACGTAAAAGACTCCTTTAAAAAGCAACGTTTTATTTTTCAACACAATTCCCTACATTTTACATTTCAAATAATTTACTCGAGAAAATTTTATGACATACAACGAACAATTTACAAGGAAATCCATTATAATATTAAGAATAAAGAACTGACAAATCCTACTCACTTTGAACATCCCAGCTTTTGCATAAGTCTTTAACAAATTAGTACAAGAAATAAGGAAGCATAACGCATTTTTACAACAGTAAGTTGCAAAAACTCACGTAGATGTCTCTGCATATTAGTTTACAGACAAAAATCATTTTCAAGTTTCATTTCATCCATTTGCTTTGATCGTCACAAGGTAATTTGTACCTTTCTCCAACACCTTCAGATATTACAAAACAAAAATATAAACCTGAAAATTTGAGTCATGTCCTTTAATAGCTTATTGGATTCTCGACTCTCATATGCTTGTCATGCTTGACACCAACTCGGTAAGAAATCTATGAAAAGAAAATCTCTCTGAAAACAATAATTAATACAGTTTCAAGCGAAGGACTATTTGAAATTTTAATGAATACCTAATCATTAAACCCTATAGACTGGTGCAGAGAAACCACAATCAGACAGCTATATCAGATAACAGCTCTTTTGTGTGACGAATTATTCACCACACTTCAAGCTCTCTCACGCAGGTGTGATGTGGAAAGAATCTCGCTCCTCTACCGCTATTTTAACGGAAAGCGCTCGAACGAACTACATTCCCTGGTCCCGCCAACTCAAATCTTCAGGGAAAACACACGCCATGCCTCTCACATAGTAGAAAATCACCAACATTCCATCTGTATTGCATCGCTGAAAAGTTACACTGGAAGAGCTTCTTCCCGCGAACCACCTCTCTGTGGAACCAACTCCCAATAGGATTTGATGAGTCCAAAATAGCCTACCCCGCGCAACCCCCGCGACACTATTTAGTGCAGTGAGAGAAGTACTGCCGTGTGCAGCTATTCCGCGAGACCGTGCACTCTGCAATATTATTTTCATTTGTGTTAGGTCCGAAGACGGAGTAAGAACTGAGATAGGCTCTGTAGAAAGACAAAGACACAGAGGTACCGTGTAGTTTATCTATCCGAGGGCAGATACTACACTTTGATCCCAAACTGATGGCAAGGGAAAAAGAAACGTCTAATATTGTCTGCTCGGACAATGAAGACTGAATGTCTCCACATCAGGCATCTGCTTATATGACCATTACTGTTATCATATCACATTGTTTTGTCCAGCATACATTATTCAACATCAATAACTGTGCATGTCACATTCTTCAAAAACAAATCACTATCTCATAAATACATCATGAGAACATTGTCTTTCGTGCTTTCATATTGTAATGACAAAAATACACAGGTGTAGGCTTTAAGAAAGCTTTATTCAACAGAGAATATAACGTTCGCGTTTAGTGTCCTTTCATAGTCCCAGTAAACAGAAATAGCTCTCTCAAACAGAAGAATAACAAAACAAGCGGAGACAACTCTCGTTTATTCGTAACACATATATTGTTGTTTTTATTTCTTTTATTTTTGACAGCATTCTATGATATATCTTCACTATTAATCATTTAACAAGCAGGAATATTTCTAACGTCCGACAACTGAAGTTATTATATGCAAAGTGATTGAAAATATCTTCCTATTTTATGTATCATGGACTGCCGTTTAACTGTAATTTTTACGAGACGGGAGAATCCATCACAAATAAAATAGGTAGTTACTTTGCCAATACCCGGTAGGTCAAATGTACAGAATTGTGTGCCACTTAAAACTTTTTTTTTTAACTCTTAAATATGCTTTTTCAGCATGTAAGCATGGTTACATACATATCATTGTTGGAAAAATATTTTAAGTCATCTTAAAGATTTCTGATATTAATGGAATGATCAATAACAGGTACTTGATTTAAGAAATTTGTTTTCTTAATATGTTTTATAATTCTTCATATTTCTTACTTTTTTTTTTAATTATTTAGAAAAAAATTGTGAAGACTTCAATAATATGCATTTTTGTAAGATCGAAAAATCTAAATATGGAAAAAATCTAAATACGGAAAAACCTTATATAAAAAATTTAAATAACGACAAATTTAAATACAGAAAATCTATTGCTAATACGTTACGAAAAAAAATCTCTCGGATCTAAATAATTCAGTTTTGGATTTCAAAAGAAAATTGAGAGAGAAAAACGTACATAGTTCTTCCTACGTAATCCGTTAAGAACAAAAATCCATGTCAAGTTTCATTAAAACCCATTGTTTGATTGTCACAGTACCATGAAGAGACATTTTTTTAGCATCTCTTCAGGCTGTGAGTTTTACTTAGTAACCATATCGACCAACATCTACTGAATATCATAGTATCTTCAGCAAGAGGTAGATCGTAACCTGACCTATTTAAAAAAAAATAAAAATAAAACTTAGAAGGTTATCTCCTAGACAAGTGAGGATTTTTTTTTTTTAAAAAAGCGATGTCTGCTGTGCAATTTACCGATAAAGGTGAACTTCAATGCTACGACAGTTAAAAGGTAAATTGACATATAAAAAATAATTCAATAAAACATACTTGATTTAAATTATTTCTTAATAAATTAAATCGTATAAAGTAAAATAAAATGAAGCAGTATTCTATTTTAAATTATTTTAAAAGTAAACCGTAACGTAATTTATTTTTTAATAATAAAGGAAATCGACTTTCTCAATTTTCTTATAAAATTAATTTATTAATTTAAGATTTACTTTATTAAAAGTAATTAAACACAAAAATAGTTCATATTTTAATATATACATATACATATATACTCTTATGCGTGGATACCCTTCTATTATTGCAGACGTTTCTTCAGGCGCATTTGTGTTTATTCAACGCCTACAGAGCCCACCGATGAGTTATACTACAACTGTTTTACCTTAGTTAAAGTTTGTGAGAAAAAACGCGTTATCTAGCGTGATCAACAATTTGAACAAGGCCAGTACGCTCGAGTCCTCGGCCACGATGACTTGTGACTTCGTACTAGCATTGCTATCGATGTTCCGTCTACCCAATTTCAATCACAAGGCTTGGGACAACCTATAGTATGGTTTTCTGGCATTTTCTAAAGGTGCCACACGCTGACTCGATCCCCCATAATGGGAACGTTCTAACCACATGGCCACTTGTCTTAAAGCCTTTTCAAATGCCATATCTGAAGAAATCACTTTTATTCGGTTATAAAAAAAAATTTATTTTTCTGGTGCTGATTTGACCCAGTGTTGTGCTGGCGGTATTGGGTTTTCCTGCATCCGTTTTATATGCTATGTCGAAAAACTTCTCTATTACCTAACTTGACTGTGCTATTAAGCCAGCTAGAGGCGCTCTTTAAGTCTAGAAAAAGGCAATGATATTCTCACTCACAATCATTTCTGTTTTTCATCTTTGGCTCGATTATGTAGCCTGATGTAAATACGTACGCTGCCGACAAGGTGCATTCGCTGTTTTGGTCCACCTTTGAATTTTCACAATCACGTGTCACACACACACACACACACACACACACATATATATATATATATATATATATATATATATATATATATATATATATATATATATACACAAGCATATTCTACCTATAACTTCCTTTCATGATGTTCCTCATTCATTACATATGTTTACACATGCAATTCATTTTGTTAATACATGCATTGTCGTTTGTTTTATATTACATATCTTTTATTTAGACCCGCATTAAGCCCGTCAATATTGTTTGTGAGAGAAATTTTCTATGGGCCCGTAAATATTTATTATCGAAAGCGTTGATTCACTCATATGTCCAGCAGAAGAGGATAGCAGGTGAAATGGAATGATTGCACGACAAAGATTTAGAAATAGTCTCAAAAATGTATATGACAAAAATAAATGTCCTAATGTAAAATATAATTATGGATTACTTGCAATTGCAGGCATGAGTCCCAGTATAAACATTTATAAATAAATATTGACTCATTTTATTATTGTGATATTTTGCATTATATCAAGTATTAAAAATAGTTCCCGCAAATTTGAGGAGAGTGTTATCAATGATAATGTTCTGATTTACAATCCACAGTTATCTCCCTTTAACCTCCTGTCAATTTTATTTTTAGATTCACTTTTTATCACATATAAATTGGTGAGGGCCGAACAAATTTTGGTTACGAAAATACAGCCCAGAAGAAATAAGTATTGGAACCACTGCAGTATAATGGTGACTAATATTTACCTAAACATACGAGCATCCGACAAAATCTCTCCTGAATGTTCATAACATTAGTCAAGCTGAACCGTTTACTAGTGATGTAGTACATCTGCTATGCTTCTATCTCTGTATAAGATGAGTTGAGATTTCACAGAACCATTTTATTGTATGTCACAATTGCTCTTGAACACAAGATGTAAAGTATCTATGGTCAGTTTGATGTATATTGGCAATACATGATGTCATTCAAAATTTTGAGTTCCGTTTGTTTTCATCAGTATAATACAGAAACAGTGACATACGATATTCAGTTGGATTCTATAAACTTAGCGAGTGTTTTCGCTTGTCATTCATACATGACCTTGTGAACTCCACCGTCCTTCTCTTTAATCTGCAATGCTTGGAAGCTATTTTCATTTGCGAAAATCGTATCACTGGAATAATCTGCGACTTAACAGAAGCGGAAGGCTTTACGCTTCCACACTTTTCTTTCATTCGCTCTTGTCAGTTTCTTTGGAGTTCCAAATGCATTCTTTCACACAAGCAGATTCTCGAAGGTGGGCTAAATGAAGCCTGTCCCAATCCTTGTTTTTCTATCTCTGTATCATATTACCCCTGATCCTTGCTTCGATATGCCTATGCCGACTCCAGTGAAACCCTCCTTCTAGCTCCAATACGCTACTCCATATCCCCAGTCTGTTACGCTCTTAGATGTAACTGATCGGCACTTTCTCTGGTTTGTCTATCTAAGGATTGATCATATTCCCTTCTATAGTTTCACTCCTCTTCTGCCTCAGCATCTGATGGCGTTATCGTTATACATGAATCACTAATATATATGTTAACGGGAACTGTGCTCTGTCGAAGTTTGCTTAGTTTTACGAGTCCAGACAAGATATGTAATTATTCAGAATAGTTTCATTAAAATGATTATTAAGCCGTTTTGTAGTTACGGAAAATAATATGTAATTTAATGCTTATTGTTCCACTGAACTTAGTTATAGTTTAGTAGTAACATTATTAGTTCAAATGCAAATATTTGTTAATCTTTTCACCAAAAACAAGTCAATGAGGACAATAAGAGACATGGTGTTACTCAGTGTTAGAGAATATGATAAAAATATACAATCAAAGAGACAGAGAGAAAAATAAAAGAACAATAATTAAGAAGACAGAGTATAACGCTTGACATTACATTTACACATTTGAAGATCAAATTTGACTCAGAAGCTCGAGCCTGTGTAGACTTCCTCAAACGAGAGGTACGACAGAATAAACTGCAAACATAGAACTCATGGCTACATATAACCATTTCAACTGTAAAAAGATGGAACCTTGCCGCCAATTTGGTACTGCGTTTAAATTCATAAATTCTAAGTACGGCTTATTAATTCCTGCGTTTAAAATTCAAAATTAAATCATATAAAAATCCCTTGATAAATGATAAATAGTTATTTCAACATATTCACCTTTTAATGGTAATAAATAAATTTAAAATTATTTCTTATCACTAAATAAAATTTACGAATCATTCATGTTTTTAAAACTCAAAGATATCGTATATAGACTGCTAAAAAACATATTAGTTTATTAAGTAAAATTAACTTTTTTATAGATTTATTCTCTTCAAAATATGCTACTTTTTAATGTAATAAAACAATTAAAATTGATCTTTTACAATTATTGTAATAAAAAGAAATGAAATTCTTTTTTTAACGCACAATAAAATTTATAGATCATTAAATTTCCTTCTTTTTTAATATTTCGGCAAATAATGAAGAGAGAATTACTTCGTATTTGAGTAATCCAGTCAAAGCTGTTTCTACGAATTTATGGTGATCAAATATTTAAATGGATTTTCAAAGGTTTTCTATTTTTTTTATTAGTCTTTCACACTCAGTACTACTTTGTTGCTTAGTGGCATTACTGATTTGCATGGGTTGATATTCTCTCCCTCTCTCTCACTCTCTCTCCCCCTCTCTCTCTCTCTAACACACATACACACACACAAATATATATCAACACAAGACAAATATTAATCCAACTCCGCGTTGGTGAAAAAAGTCATTTCTTTCTTCGCTCCCTTAATCACAGCAGAGTAAGTCAAGAGATTTAACAGAATCTGTGAACCTAAGAATGCTACTGGTTCATATACAACCCCAATCCTTGTTTTACGCATAATGACCCTCAAGTATTACCAGTCCTAGCAAAACCGTTGCTTGAAGGAGAAATTATTTAATGTCTGTGGAAGGTTTCAAGTGAATACCGTTAACAAGAATGCAGGTGAGCGCCCATCTCCGTCTCGGCACAGTCACATCAACCTCTTCATGTCATTAGCAGACATTTAGGATCTGTAATCACCAAGAAAGTTATTCATCATCTTTATAATGAAAACTTGAGAGACAAGCAATACGCATTTAGATCAACTCTGACCACTGCTGACACCCTGACATTACTCAGAGAATCAGTAAGGTGATAGACAATTAATGCAACTCCAATGATTGCTTTAAATATTTCAAAGGCCTTTGAAAAGATATAGTATTGAGGGTTGTTGTACGGACACTTTAACTTGGAAATCGTTCGCACAGTCTTCTCAGTTATCAAGATCCTCCTAACGGGGAAATGTTAAACGGCTAGAACCCCAAGGTTCAAGCAGTCAAAGTCAGTCATTCCTCAAATTACGCTTCTCGGTTCGACTATTTCTGTGTTATATAAATGATCTGTGATTGTTCTTTTGCGAATATCAATGCTGCTAAGTCAACGACATATTGGTGCACTTCCAAAATCCAAGATTACCAAATCCTAGAAGCTGATCTCTCTTCTGAAAAAGCTTTAACAGCTCAGTA
This sequence comes from Acanthosepion pharaonis, assembly GCA_903632075.3. Taxonomy (NCBI): domain Eukaryota; kingdom Metazoa; phylum Mollusca; class Cephalopoda; order Sepiida; family Sepiidae; genus Acanthosepion; species Acanthosepion pharaonis. The sequence continues at coordinate 1,475,387 of CAHIKZ030000946.1, forward strand.
GGAGAAACACAATCAGTCACATTCAATGTCTAGAAAGCTAAACTCATGACGTTCCACCATCACTTAGCAGATCCTCAATCCAGAACACAAGGAAAGCGTATACAAACGATCCTTCTCTGAAGATATTTGAAAAAGATTCGATTCCCAGCAAGTTCTAGAAAGTACCCGACAACTCCTGTTTAGGACATTTACAAGAGCCAGATCAGATCGAAAATAGAGTACTTGTCGCATTTATATGCAGCAGATGTACATTCCCGTCTCGACCGAATTCAAAAATTTATCCGCAACCCTGTGGGTGATGAATTATTTTCAACTTTAAATTCCATTTCGCCCACAGAAAAATTAACTATTTTATCTCTATCTCCGTTGAATATATTCAAACGAATTACATTCCAAAATTCCAGTAGTTCTATTTTTCAGGTCTACATTCCGTCATGACGCGCACATTGTAGCGAATCACCCGCTTTCCCTTCATATCCCATTGATGAGATGAAAGTTCAATTCAAACGGCTTCTACCCGCGAACCACTGATTCATTGAACCAAATCCAAAGGTGGCGATTCTACTATCACAATAAACGTGTTCATATCTAGGTTTAACAGTTATGTGCGTGTTGATTTAAAATCTACTTTTATATTTACATGGGCTTTATCATGTATATTGAGCATTTGAATGCATAAATAAGGCATGCTGTTTTATCATATATATATATATATATATATATATATATAATATATATAAAATATATATATATATATATATATATATATATATATATATGATTATTTTAAATATGATTCAACCCCGACATTGAAATTACTATGTTTCGAAACTGAACATCAATTCCTAAAGTTTAATTTCAAAATCAAACTTACATTTTAGAGGATAGTTTAATTGTCAAGTGATGTTTAGAAAATTAAATTTTAAGCTCTACTTCTGTATGGAGCACTGTTCTGTAAAATAAAAATATGAAAACTAAAGAAATTTGGTCGTATAACTGTTCTCTCCTACTGCATCAATACACACACATACACATACAAATATCTCTCTCTCTCTCTCTCTCTATATATATATATATATATATATATATATATATATATATATATTGCGACAGATTTTTTTAAATCACGCAAAATTTAAAATAACAATAACATTTTATTTCAAGAGATATACTTACCAAAATTACACAGACATATCTTGAAATACTGAAGAATAAATACATTCAATAAAATCGCCATTGGCTTCAACCACGGCCTCCATGGGACTTCGGAATATCCTGCAAAAATTCAGGGCGGTCTCTTTGTTTAAGCTGTTGAATGCTGCCATAATGTTCCAAATATAAGCGGTTATGTGGTCGCAGAAATTGAATGATAGCCATAACTCGAATTTCCTACTTATGTGGCATGACCCAGAGTCCTGTTACCAAAGACAGTGTCTCCCAGCAGCCACTGTCTTGATTCACGGCTGCATAAACTCCTTTAGGCACTTGAAGTAAACTTCCGTGTTAAGTCTGAAGTACTCACAAAAAATCCGGAGTTGTTTTCTTATCAGTACGATCAGAGTGAGTTTTCTGAGATGCCGTATCTTCGTAATTAACATTAGATACATTCACCTCTCTCCGAATTTTCTGCACTGTCCACAGATTGAAACTCAAACACTCTGAAATGTTCGTATTGGAGCTACTGTCGCGAATGCCAACCAGTACAGCATTCCTTTTCCAAATTTTTCGTGGGAATTGCGTCATGTTGCTATTTTTTCTTACAGAGAGTGTTCTACCAACCCTATTCCACTTTACAGTCGACAAATTAAAAAACGACCAACGCACATGCACGAAATTAAAAATATAAAAATGACCGATCGTACCCAATATATATATATATATATATATGTGTGTGTGTGTGTGTGTGTCTGTGTGAAAATGAGAACAAATGAAGTATAATTCCACTGAGAGTTAAATTCAATTTTAAAGTGGGATCAATACAGAGTAGATCTAAATATTTATTTTAGGATATTAAAAAAAAAAAAAAAAATTAAATCGCTATACAAATTACTGTTATGTTTCAACACTAAAAATGTGTCTCCTCGGACGATGTGAAACTACTGCCGAGTGAATGATTAATTTAATTTTAAAAGCAGAATACTTCCTCTTTTTTCCAGTTAGAAAAACAGAATAAAATAGGCTTGTGGCTTTACCGTGATTAACAAATCGAATGTGGCCTACGCTAAATTCAAACTCACTGAAAAAAAAATTATATGTCATGACACGAAGTTGCCTGCATATAGATCTAAACAATTTCCTTATGAAGAGATACAAATGGCTACATCATTTTGTAAAATGTATAAATGTCTGTCGTTCAACATTCCTAATAAAGCGAAAGATGTATTGAGGTAATTAAATAAAATGTTAACTAATTATATTCTCATTCAGCTACTTACATAAAATTTTGTAGTTGATAAATAAAAGGCCCCTTTAGTAAACTGGTAGATAAATTAACTGTTTGAAAAAAAAAGCCAATCATAACTAATTTTGGAATTTCATATTCAACCATTAAATAAGCAGCATCCATAAAAATGTTAATAATTACCAATTAATTTAAAATGTTAGCAATACTAAATAAACCCCTGTTCATACTAACGAAACATTAATACAGAGCCATATTAAATCAAAATAAATTTTACGATTAAATAGTAAGCCATATAAAATACACCGCAGTACATCTACTGATTATTACAATTAGAAGAAGTATTATAAAATTCTAAGTTTAAACATATTGTAAAGTAAAATGTCGACTATGCATACAATTTACAGTCAATTCATTTCTTTGGTTTAATAAAGAAATTTTTTTTCAGAAAATTTGATAATTTTTAATTTTTCATGTAATCATAGAAAACAGGATCCACTTAAGATCTACACGTTCTATTTTTTTTTTGTAAATTTTCCATTATGCCTTAGGAGTTTTATTAGCTTCATTTACATTAAAAAAAATTAGGAAGAGATAAACGAATTCTATAAGTACTATTGCTGAAGGATAAGATATGTTGTACCACCTAGCCTTAAAATAAAAATTAGTACTACCAATATAAACTTTTTCAACATTTGGATTTTCTATTGTAGAAATAGTACTTAGATAAATAAGAGTTGGTTAAACATTGACTTAGAAATAGGCATACGTTAGAATTCTTACAAATACATTGGTTAATATTATCAACACTATTTATCTTGTTATATGCATTATTATCCAAATTTTTAAATTGATTTGAAATTTTATTATTGTGTTTCTTTTATAATAATCTCCAGATTGTGGGTGCAGTTATAACTGCGTTTTAGTGTGTTTCTGTTAAATATTTTACTAAGTGAGTTAATTTTAGGGAAATAATTATCATTTAAATGGATGAACATTTTGGGACTGACCAATTGATTAAATTGGGGGCGTGAACCAAATGATTTTCCCTATCCCTGTTTCTTTCTTAGATCAATATTATCATATTTTCTATACTTTATTTCAGCGTAGTTGTAACCATTATTTTTAAAGCATTATTATAAACTTTACTGTATTTATCAAATACATCTACATTCTATAGATGATGGTAGATGTTTGATTATAGATATAGGATGGTTTGAATTATGGTGAATGTATATTGGGTTAGCATTATTTTCCATAAAATCTTGGAATAAATCATTAACACGATCTAACGTAACACCAAGAAAATCGACTTGCTTAAATTTCCAACATTAACTTTTGTAGAATTTTTACTATCATACGATCATCACCTTTGTATAAGCCTATATTATCAACAATATATATATATATATATATATATATATATATATATATATATATATACTAGCAGTAGAGCCCGGCGTTACGCGGGGATGTAACAGTAAGTGATAGATCAAGTATCGACCATCATAAAGACTGAAAAATAAAATTGACAAAGATTATTGTTTAAGGTTGACGGACACGCATGTCTTAATTAGTTTTATTTTTGTTCTTTTTTGTTTTTTTGTTTTTTTTACGAATTGGTCAAACCCAAACTCAAACAAAAACATTGTTTTCAATCGTTATGAGACTACCGATTGAATAGAATTTTATTATAAACAATTGTCTTGTAAATGGAATTTTTAAAGCATTCTGAATGTAAAAACAAAGAAAAAAGTGTGCAAGGCAATAAGAAACACTACCTGCCAAAAAAAGTGAAGTTTTGTTGAAATCGATTGAAAAATGTATGAAATCCGATTATAATATAAATATAATATAAACGAACACACACACACACACACACAATCAACCAACCTGGGTTTTATAATAAGTATAACTCGATAACTCGATATTAATAAGTTGTCCCCTTTTCATTCTCGACAGCGATGCCTTGTAATCGTTTTTCAAATTGATTTCGTGCACAAACAATTGTGTTTTTTCCAATTTTGGGCGCTGTCAGAACCACAGCAAGATAATTTTATGTAGTCCTGTGAAGTTTTGTTAAAATCGGTTGAAAAATGTAGGAAATCCGATCCAATATATAAACATACACACACACACACACACACACACACACACACACACACACACACACACACACAATCTGCGTTTTATAATAAGTATATATATATATATATATATATATATATATATATATATATATGAAGTCGTAGATATATAGACAGGCTGGGACTCAGAAACTATCGTCGATATAATGAATGGATGAATAATTTGGGATGGCAAGCATTCTGAGAAAAGTCAAGGAGAGGAATGTCTGATGTAGGAGAGTACATCGAAAAGTTCATAACTCCACGAAAAAGATCACATGTGCTTCGATCGTGTTGATTTCTATCGTACAAAAGGTTATCGCTATGATTTATTTGATCAACTTTGGAATAATAACTCATTAACAAGGTCACCATGGGAATTCTTTCCACCCTGGGGGGACATGAAAGCGTGAAAAGTTAAATAATGATAATGAGGATGATGAAAATAATGATAATAATGAACTAGTCGGAAATATTCATTTGTCTAATTTTTTATTGTAGCGTATGAAGGAAAAGATCAATATGGCTTTTGGGCTCATACAAGTATCAACTGGCCTTTGAAATATATATGAGGAAGAAAATAAAAGCAATGTACAAATCATGCTCGTTGAAAAAAGTAATATAAAAAACATCGGTCTGGGATGTGAATACGCACACAAGTACGGTGGAGTAATGGATATCGTCTTGGATTGAGGAATCGGAGAGCCGAGTTCGAATTCCATTCGCAATTTTATTCACTTACGTGCTAATACCCTTGGGAAAGGTGTGAATCCTCTTCTCTTCTTAGGTAAATAGCAGGAAAGTCTGGGTTCTATAGCCTTGAATGGCAACTGGTCTAGGAGAAGGACAACTCTGAAATCAAAACCTGCGGAAAGTTGTTTGGGGAACTTGTGGCACTTTGTGCACCAGGTCTCTGTATTCGGCCCTTCAAAAACTGTGGATGGTCCTGCACGAAAACTTCACCGCTGATCTTCTTTACCCTCATACGTTTAATTCGACGGGAGGGCCGAGTATGTATATATATATATATATGGGGGAGAGTGTGTGTGTGTGTCAGTGTAAACACACACAGATAATTGAAGCTATGTTTTGTGTCTTTATGCGTATCAGTGTAAACACCCACATATAAGCATAAAGACACAAAACGTAGCTTCATTTATCATTGGTACTCAGGACCGAAAGAGAGAAGAACTCTAAAAAGAAAACAATAAGGAGAGACTATAAAGTGATTTGAAAAATTATGAAAAGGAAAAATAACAATAAAATTCTACACATACGCGTATACACACAGAAACACAAGTACAATAACAGAAACGCGTGCATGCACACACGTATACACAAACATGCAATGAGGAAAAAATCGACATTACACGAATGAAAATTGTTTAAATTCTTTTTAACTTGATATAAAAATAATGAAGATTAGAAAATAATCAGTCAATTACTGATAGCTCCTTGAGAGAAAACATAGCGATTGCTAAGATGTCATTTTATGAAACTCTGTCATGGTGCTGAATATAACATAAATTAGCTAAGTGACAATGTCCTATCAGTATTAATGCGATATATATATATATATATATATATATATATATATATATATATATATATATATATATATATACTGGCTGCGGCAGAAATACTTCCCGTATAAAGGTGGGATATTAGCTCGCTGAAGACACGTGTTACGCTAATCTCTTACCATTACGTTTGCGGTATTTCTGGGTGGTATATATGGAAAGTTCTTTTTTTCTGCCACACATATAGATTTTATATCAAATTCGGTATAACACGTTCTTTCCCAGAAACTGCAACTAAGGTCTGCTCAGCATATTTTCAGTATAAATCACAGTTGGGCCCTGTGGGTGTTGAATAAACACAAATTCGCCTGAGCAAGCGTCTGTAATAGGGTTTGGTGAGACACCCTAGTGGACGGATATCCTCGAATACGTGTGGCAAGATATACATTTTAACTCATAATTAATCAAAACTCATAATTTCATTCATGTTTAAAAGCAACAATATTACCTAAACTTTTGTATATTGAAAGAGCAGAAGAGGCATTTTTGTAAACCACTCGAATTAATGAGAGGAATACAGGTATTTCCATAATATTTTCTAATATTCTTCGAAATGTAAGAAGCCATGTACAACTGATTTCCAAGCTGTTCTTCACTTATATATTACAAGTGCACTACTGATTGATGCATTTAGGGCTATTATTTTGAACTTTAAAACAGAAGAAGTTTAGAACACTAGCAAATTAACTGCTGTCTTTTTTTGGTTCTTGTACAATCAAATATTCGTTTAAAAGATTTTACAATTGTACTAAAGCAGGTTCAAAATTACACTAATCGTTAAATCAATCTTGAAGCTGTTTGTGTCTGACGATGCGTTGTTTGCGAAAACATTTCCAAAGCGAACAATTTAAAAAGTAATAAATAATATTTTTTCTATAAAAGTCATTTGATTATAAGTAAAATTTGCAGAAAACAGATTTTTCGATAATTCAATATTATGTGATTGTTAGCTTCCTACAAACGTTTTACGTCGATGTCTAGCTTATTTGTATTATTTCTAAGAGTTCTTTGCATAAGTACTTTAACCTTGGAGCGCATTATTCGTCTTTGTCTGCATACGCGAAGTTTGCAAACATTTTATAGACATGTTCTCTGTAAAGATAACAAATAGAAAATTTAAAAAAAAGCTATTTTTAAAAGACATCAAAATATATTACCCATATTTCCAAAGTTATTTGTTGCTTTAGATTAGGAAATTGATTTTAAATTTAATTTTGTTTTAGGAGGATGGAATATTCAATAAATATTTTTGTATTTCGTATTTATTGGTCGTTTTTACCTAATTACTTTATTTCAATGAATAATATTCTTTAGAATGGAGGAAAGGAAATACGTCCTAATGAAGTCGAGGACTTATCGCTCACTTTAGTAAAATACTTGAAAAGAAATTATGACATCCCAAGAGGATGTAATTTATTGTAAAAGAAATCGTTTTACACGGAAACGGAATAAGATTTACCCATTATCGTTCATCTTGTGGTTTTGGTTAGTCTTTTTTATGGAAGATTTGTTGCTATTTTTATGAATAAGTTTTCGTCTTCTTTTCTTTATTTTCGATGTATATTTATTTAATTCTTCTATTTCATGCTTCTTCGTTTTTCACACTAATTTTGAATGTTCATCTGTTTTCATTTCTATTCTTTATTCATTTCTAATCTTAATTCATTCCCAATATTCATTCATTCCTATTCTTCATTCATTCATATTCCTTCATTCCTAATCTTCATTCATTACTATAATTCTTTCATTTCTATTCTTTATTCATTTCTAATCTTAATTCATTCTCAATATTCATTCATTCCTATTCTTCATTCATTCATCATTCATTCTATAATTCTATTTCTATTCCTTCATTCCTAATCTTCATTCATTACTATAATTCTTTCATTTCTATTCTTTATTCATTTCTAATCTTAATTCATTCCCAATATTCCTTCATTCCTAATCTTCATTCATTACTATAATTCTTGCATTTCTATTCTTTATTCATTTCTAATCTTAATTCATTCCCAATATTCATTCATTCCTATTCTTCATTCATTCATATTCCTTCATTCCTAATCTTCATTCATTACTATAATTCTTTCATTTCTATTCTTTATTCATTTCTAATCTTAATTCATTCCCAATATTCCTTCATTCCTAATCTTCATTCATTACTATAATTCTTTCATTTCTATTCTTTATTCATTTCTAATCTTAATTCATTCCCAATATTCCTTCATTCCTAATCTTCATTCATTACTATAATTCTTTCATTTCTATTCTTTATTCATTTCTAATCTTAATTCATTCCCAATATTCATTCATTCCTATTCTTCATTCATTCATATTCCTTCTTTCCTAATCTTCATTCATTACTATAATTCTTTCATTTCTATTCTTTATTCATTTCTAATCTTAATTCATTCTTAATATTCCTTCTTTCCTAATCTTCATTCATTACTATAATTCTTTCATTTCTATTCTTTATTCATTTCTAATCTTAATTCATTCCCAATATTCATTCATTCCTATTCTTCATTCATTCATATTCCTTCTTTCCTAATCTTCATTCATTACTATAATTCTTTCATTTCTATTCTTTATTCATTTCTAATCTTAATTCAATATTCATTCCCTAATATTCATTCATTCCTAATCTTCATTCTTCATTCATTCATTCTTTATTCCTTCATTCCATTCCTATTCTTCATTCTTCATTCTAATCTTCATTACTATAATTCTTTCATTTCTATTCTTTATTCATTTCTAATCTTAATTCATTCCCAATATTCAATATTCCTTCATTCCTTCATTCCTAATCTTCATTCATTACTATAATTCTTTCATTTCTATTCTTTATTCATTTCTAATCTTAATTCATTCCCAATATTCATTCATTCCTATTCTTCATTCATTCATATTCCTTCTTTCCTAATCTTCATTCATTACTATAATTCTTTCATTTCTATTCTTTATTCATTTCTAATCTTAATTCATTCCCAATATTCATTCATTCCTATTCTTCATTCATTCATATTCCTTCATTCCTAATCTTCATTCATTACTATAATTCTTTCATTTCTATTCTTTATTCATTTCTAATCTTAATTCATTCCCAATATTCATTCATTCCTATTCTTCATTCATTCATATTCCTTCTTCCTAATCTAATCTTTCATTTCATTACTATAATTCAATATTTTCATTTCTTATTCTTTATTCATTTCTAATCTTAATTCATTCCCAATATTCATTCATTCCTATTCTTCATTCATTCATATTCCTTCTTCCTAATCTTCATTCATTACTATAATTCTTTCATTTCTATTCTTTATTCATTTCTAATCTTAATTCATTCCCAATATTCATTCATTCCTATTCTTCATTCATTCATATTCCTTCATTTCCTAATCTTCATTCATTACTATAATTCTTTCAATTCTTTATTCATTTCTTCTTAATTCATTCCCAATATTCATTCATTCCTATTCTTCATTCATTCATATTCCTTCTTTCCTAATCTTCATTCATTACTATAATTCTTTCATATTCATAATTCTATTCTTCATTCATTCATATTCCTTCTTTCCTAATCTTCATTCATTACTATAATTCTTTCATTTCTATTCTTTATTCATTTAATTCATTCCCAATATTCATTCTAATCTTAATTCCTTTCCTAATATTCATTCATTCCTATTCTTTTCATTCATTCATTATTCCTTCATTCAATATTCATTAATCTTCATTCATATTCCTTTCATTATTATAATTTTTCATTTCTATTCTTTTTCATTTCTAATCTTCTTTATTCATTTATTAATTCATTTAATTCATTCCCAATATTCCTTCATTCCTAATCTTCATTCATTACTATAATTCTTTCATTTCTATTCTTTATTCATTTCTAATCTTTAATTTCTAATTCCCAATATTCATTCATTCCTATTCTTCATTCATTCTTATTCCTTTCTTTTCCTTCATTCATTCCTAATCTTCATTTCATTCATTTCTATCTTAATTCTTTCATTTTTCTATTCTTTATTCATTTCTTATTAATTAATTCATTCCCAATATTCATTTCATTCTTAATTCTTCATTCATTCCTCATTCTTTCATTCATATTCCTTCATTCCTAATCTTCATTCATTATAATTCTATTTAATTCTTTTTCATTTCTATTCTTTATTCATTTCTATTCTTAATTCATTCCCTTTCCTAATCTTCATTCATTACTATAATTCTTTCATTTCTATTCTTTATTCATTTCTAATCTTAATTCATTCCCAATATTCATTTCTTTCCTATTCTTAATTCATATTCCTTTTCCTAATCTTCATTATTACTATAATTCTTTCATTTCTATTCTTTATTCATTTCTAATCTTAATTCATTCCCAATATTCATTCATTCCTATTCTTAATTCATTTCTAATCTTAATTCATTCAATATAATTCTTTCTAATTTCATTCATTCATTTCTAATCTTAATTATTCCTATTCTTCATTCATTCATATTTTCATTCTATTTCAATCTTCATTCATTACTATAATTCTTTCATTTCTATTCTTTATTCATTTCTAATCTTAATTCATTCCCAATATTTATTATTCTATTCTTCATTTCATATTCCTTATTCTTCATTCATTCTTTTATTCCTTCTTAATTCATTCCCAAATTCATTCATTCATTCATTATAATTCTAATTTCATTTTCTATTCTTTTCTATTCTTTATTCATTTCTAATCTTAATTCATTCCCAATTCATTCATTCATTCTTCATTCCATATTCTTCATTCATTCATTTCTATTCTTTATTCTTCTTAATTTTCCTAATCTTCATTCATTACTATAATTCTTTCATTTCTATTCTTTATTCATTTCTAATCTTAATTCATTATTCATTAATTTCTTCATTCATTCTATTCTTTTATTCATTTCTATAATCTTTATTTCATTCCCTAATCTTAATTCATTCATTCCTATTCTTTCTTCATTCATTCTTATTCCTTCATTTCCTATTCTTCATTCATTCTATAATTCATTTCTTATTCTTTATTCATTTCTAATCTTAATTCTTCATTCATTTATTCTTATTAATTCTTTCTAATTTCATTATTCTTTATTCATTTCTAATTCATTTCTAATTCATTCATTCCCAATATTCATTCATTCCTATTCTTCATTCATTCATATTCCTTCTTTCCTAATCTTCATTCATTACTATAATTTTTCATTTCTATTCTTTATTCATTTCTAATCTTAATTCATTCTAATCTTAATTATTTAATATTCATTCATTCCTATTCTTCATTCATTCATATTCCTTATTCTAATCTTCATTCATTACTATAATTCTTTCATTTCTATTCTTTATTCATTTCTAATCTTAATTCATTCCCAATATTCATTCATTCCTATTCTTCATTCATTCATATTCCTTCATTCCTAATCTTCATTCATTACTATAATTCTTTCATTTCTATTCTTTATTCATTTCTAATCTTAATTATTCCCAATATTCATTCATTCATTCTTATAATTCTTTCATTTCTAATTCTTTTCATTCATTTCTAATCTACTATAATTCATTTTCATTTCTATTCTTTTATTCATTTTTCATTTCTATTCTTAATTCATTTCTAATTAATTCATTCCCAATATTCATTCATTCCTATTCTTCATTCATTCATATTCCTTCTTTCCTAATCTTCATTCATTACTATAATTCTTTCATTTCTATTCTTTATTCATTTCTAATCTTAATTCATTCCCAATATTCATTCATTCCATTTTATTCATTCTTTATTCCTTCTTTCCTAATCTTCATTCATTACTATAATTCCTATTCTTTATTCATTTCTAATCTTAATTCATTCCCAATATTCATTCATTCCTATTCTTCATTCATTCATATTCCTTCTTTTCTAATCTTATTCATTACTATAATTCTTTCATTTCTATTCTTTATTCATTTCTAATCTTAATTCATTCCCAAATTCATTCATTCCATTCTTCATTCATTCATATTCTTTCTAATCTTCATTCATTCTATAATTCTTTCCTATTCTTTATTCATTTCCTAATATTCATTCATTCATTACTCCTTAATTCTTCATTTCATTTCTATTCTTTATTCATTTCTTAATCTTAATTCATTCCCAATATTCCTTCTTTCCTAATCTTCATTCCTAATTCTTTCATTTCATTCATATTCCTTCATTCCTTCAATCTTCATTCATTACTATAATTCTTTTCATTTCTATTCTTTTATTCATTTCTAATCTTAATTCATTCCCAATATTCATTCATTTCTATTCTTCATTCATTTTCATTCATTCATTCTTTCATTTCTATTCCTTCATTTCTAATCTTAATCTTCATTCATTTACATTCATTTATAATTCATTTTCTATAATTTCTATTCTTTATTCATTTCTAATCTTAATTCATTCCCAATATTCATTCATTCCTATTCTTCATTCATTCATATTCCTTCTTTCCTAATCTTCATTCATTACTATAATTCTTTCATTTCTATTCTTTATTCATTTCTAATCTTAATTCATTCCCAATATTCATTCATTCCTATTCTTCATTCATTCATATTCCTTCATTCCTAATCTTCATTCATTACTATAATTCTTTCATTTCTATTCTTTATTCATTTTTCTTAATCTTAATTCATTCTTAATTCTTCAATATTCATTCATTCCTAATTCTTCATTCATAATTCTTTCATATTCCTTCATTCCTAATCTTCATTCAATAACTATAATTCTTTCATTTCTTATTCTAATTTATTCATTTATAATTCTTAATTCATTCCCTAATCTTATTCATTCATTCATTCCTATTCTTCATTCATTCATATTCCTTCATTCCTAATCTTCATTCATTACTATAATTCTATTCTTTATTCTGTTCTTCATTTATTTATAATCTTAATTCATTCCTAATATTCATTCATATTCTTTCATATTCTTCATTCATTCATATTCTTCTTTCGTTCTATTCTTCATTCATTCATTATAATTCTTTCATTTCTTTTTTTATTTATAATCTTAATTCATTCATTCATTTCTATTCTTTTCATTCATATTCCTAATCTTCATTCATTCCTAATTCTTTCATTCATTCATTCATTTATTTTCATTCATTCATTCTAATATTCATTCATTCCTAAATCATTCATTCTATTATTCATTCATTAATCTTCATTTTTCATAATCTTCTTTAATTTTTATTCTTCATTCATTCCTATTCTTCTTTCATTCTTAAACTTCATTGCTATTTTCCTTCAAAAATGTCTATTCTTCTTTCATTCCTATACTTCTTTCCTTGATATTCATTCATTCGTATTCTCCGTCCATTCTTATTCTTCATCCTTCCCTCTTCTTCATTCATTCATATTCTTCTTTCATTACTAATCTTCTATTTCATAATCTTCATTCATTTCTATTCTTTCATTTCTATGATTCTTTCATTCCTAATCTTCATTCCATCCTTTTCTTCATTAATTTCTATTCTTCTTTCATTCCTATTCTTCATTCATTCGTATTTTTCGTTAATTCTTATTCTTATTTCATTCATAATCTTTATTCATTCTTATTCTTTATTCCTATTATTATTTCATTCTTAATCTTCATTCATGAGTATTCTTCATCCATTCCTATTCATCCATTCGTAATTATCTTTTATATCTATTCTTCTTTCATTCTTTCATTCCTATTATTCATTCATTCGCATTCTTCTTTTATTCCTATTCTTCTTTCCTCCTTTTTTGAGCTTCTCTCTTATCATCGGTTTCACTTCATTTTTTGACCCTATAAGTCACCCATTCATCGATTCTACAATTCCTTTGATGTTTTTCCTCTGCTTTTTCACTTTTCTCTCTTTATTCTTCTACTTTTTCATCATCATCATCATCATCATCATCATCATCATCAGTAGTCGTAGTTGTACTACTACTACTAGTAGTAGTAGTTTTAGTAGTAGTATAGTAGTAGTATTGGTATTATAATTTAAGTGGGGTAAGTTTTATCAGAGGACAGAAAATCCGACTCGGAAATCCAAAGGCCCATATGGATAACGGAAATATACCTTGCAAAAACTAAAAAAATATTACGAAACAGAAATATTTCGTTAGAAACTAAAATGAAAAAAAAAACTGAAATGTCATGTGATACAGTCCTCCAACATGGCAATGTTTGCTGGTAGATTTACTCACTGATTAAAAAGAGACTTGGAATAATAAATATAGTCCGATTGAAAGATGTTAAAAATAATATGGACGGAACATGTGAGTAACGAGGAAGTCTTAGAGAAAATAGAAAGAGAAAGGGCATTTATTCTTAACATCAGGAAAAGAGAGCTGAAATTTCTAGTGCAGATAATGAAGAAAGAGAGCTTGGAAAATTTGAGATTCAAAGGATAGTTCGAAGAAAAAAAGTAGTTTTTAAAAAATGTTAACAGGCAATTGTTTACTGCAATTAAGCAAAGAGCTCTATGTGTTTATTATTATTAGATAAGAATTTGTTTAATAATAACATATTGGGTCTTAAGTAATGGCCTAATGTAATCGAAGCATGTATTTGTTGATGTTTCCAATTAATTAAACGGAAGATAATTAATAAAATAATGAATTGTGTGACAATGTTTCTTCTCGTTAATTTCACATTGACAGAGTACGCTTAGTTCAACATATCGACCAGGTAAAATGGATACACGTGAATAATGTTGGGTATATTAAAGATAGGAATATATTTTTGCCTTACATCTGCCTTGCCTTTTTCTTATTCCTCTGAGTTCAAATATTACTCACTGATGTGTATTATATATGATTTTCTCATAATTAAATTGTTTCGGTTCAATTGAATATATATGCTTTTTCCCTCAGGTTAAAAATTTGCCGCCAATGGAAGTTATTAGAAACTAATAATAGGGCACAGATATCTAAAAGCATTTTAGTATAGCGAAAAGTGTATCCTAAAAGCCAAGCTAAGTATTAAGTAAAAGGAAAATTTCAATGAAACCCCAACTAAAAAAAATATTAGATTTTATATACTGCTAATTCTGTCGCACCCTCTATAAAGTGTGATCTGATTATACAGGATATCCAATAAAAAAGCGGCAAATTTATTATCACTGTTTCATCTTTCAGGAATAATTGACCTTCAATAACCTTCAATAAATTTCTTCATTATTCAAGACCTTGAATAATCATTCAACTTTCGTGTAATTTCTTAACTCTGATTGGTTCATTTTTAATTGATTACTTGCTGCTCGATCTTGTGACACGTCATTTAAAAGTTATTTGCAGACGAATCTTTGTCTTTCGTGTTGCCCTTATCTCATGGATAAAGAAATCGCTGATTTTGAAATTCCAGTGTTCATAGTTTTCAAAGAAGAACATCCGACGTGGGGATAGATAAAATGTGCAGGAATTCATCCTGATTTTTTCACTGACATCTGTCGTCACCAGTTTTCAGCGGTTGTCTCACGTCTTTCTAAATTTACCGCTATATTGGCTGCGCTCCCTGTATTTAAGACTCTACTTTAAGTATGAAATTAACTTTTTATTTGATAAATTCGTTTTTAATAGAAACGTCATGAATTCTATAACATCTGGAAAACTATTTGGCGTTGTACACCTGTTTAATAAGAGAAGGACGATTTTCCAATATTGACTTGCGACGGAAAATCCAATTCTTACTAATCGTTTGGCGTCGGAAGATAACAATTCCAAAGAATCATAAGACTTATATACTGGCTGAGAAATAACCAATCAGCAATACTGTTTGCAGTTTTCAGGCGTTATGGAGAATATGGCGAATATTTACAGACGTCTCTTAACATACTTATTCGGATTAGCGTTTCAAAATATATCTTGTTGGCAGATCGGAAAACAGCAAGAAAAAGTGTGAGACACTTATCAGTATAGTTTGTGAATTATATTTACTTTGTGCTAATTAGAAAGGAGGACAAACAAAAGCACAATGGAAATAACAAAAACATAGATAATAACAAAAGATAAGCTAATACGATATATATATATATATATATATATATATATATATATATATATATATATATATATATATATATATATATATATATATATATATATGCATAAAAGGCAGGATGTGTGTGTGTATCGAATGCACGGCCGCAATTTTCGACAGATTTTCACCAAAATTAACATGCACATGCTCCAAGTTTGGGAAATCCAAGTCCGGCTTCGCGTTTGCCAACTCCCATCGATAGTGGAAATAAGCGATTTTTTCAAGCTTCTACGGTAGTTTTCATGTAGTTTGCGACCATTTTCTACTGGCCAGAGTGAGAGCCTATAGCTGGCTCCCACGAATAGGCAGGAAGGTTCTATTGGCCAGCGTGTGAGCCAACAGCTGACTGACACGAATGTTAACTAGCATGCAAAAAAAAATCGATAGCTGCATTCGTCACAAGTGGGAAAAATTTAAATCTGCATGGCACTTTACTCCAATTGGCTCATTCGCTTGCTTAAACTCAACGTTGATTCTGATTCCGCAGAACTGGGTTGGGTGTGAAACACT
Source organism: Acanthosepion pharaonis (assembly GCA_903632075.3). NCBI lineage: Eukaryota > Metazoa > Mollusca > Cephalopoda > Sepiida > Sepiidae > Acanthosepion > Acanthosepion pharaonis. The sequence goes on from CAHIKZ030000946.1 coordinate 1,492,053, forward strand.
ATTTGTTGTTAACATTCTTTATTCATTCGGTTTTTCCAGTTACGAGTCCTTTTTCAAAGATGATCGTTTTGTGTTCATTTTGTTTAGTTCTTTTTTCGTAACGGATTTAATGTTTAGTATAGAGCTTAGAAAAAATTCGCAGTGTGAGATAGGCAAGAGGTAAGGCATGTAGCAACATCAGCACGGCAAAGGGCACTCCTTTAAAAGCAAGCAAGGGCAAAAATATTTTAAGTCAAGTGATAGCGATTGTTGTATGTGTCGTACGATTTTTGAATCAAGCACGGGCAACGCCAGGCCATGCTGCTAGTATATATATATATATATATATATATATATATATATATATATATATATATATATATGTATATCGGTGAGTGTGTATGGAGTATGCAATGATTAAAATGTCGCCATTTCACATATTTAATTTCGAACATGCGTGTTGATATTTATTTTTATCTTGTCAACTGCACAGTATATAGAGTCAGTTTGATACCGTCTGTGAGAAAAGGAGCAACATGACGCAATTATTCTGCCAGAAATTTGAAAACAGTTTGCTGTATTGCTTCAAAATCGCGCCGGATAAAACCAATACCAACATTTCAAACTGTATGGGTGTCAATCTGCGGAGGTTACAAAGGATTAGGATAGAGCTAAATGAATCTAATGGTGATCACGAAGGTATGGCAAGTCGGAAAGCACATTTTGATCGTTCTGTTAAAAAAAGGTATTACGAAATTCGTTGTTGAGCATTGTTGAGCATTTCAGATTCAATACGGCGTCCGACATCAAATGCCTTCAGGAGGTAATGCGGCCCTGAGTCAAGAGAGTGGATGCTGGAAGATTTTATGTTTAGCAACAGGACTCTTCCCCATGGCGCACTAAAACCCTGGAATGACTCTCAGAAATTTCTGCAACCACATCAACCCTTACATCTGGCCACCAAATTCCCCTAGATTGCACCATTTGTTTATTATGTGTAGAGTTCAGGTGAGCGAGAGACTAACAAAACTCATTGGAATACCAAAGATGAAATGAAGGCAAGGAGTATGAGAGTATTCATTAATTATCAGAGATATGAGGATATATTTCAGGAGACTTTAGAACGATTCACTATTTCAAAAAGCGGGGAATGTTCTTCAAACTCTTTAAAACATACAGGAAATCTTCCTAAACACCTATATTCACTACATCATAAAGTTAAATTTATTAGTAATAAAATATATATACATATATATATATATATATATATATATATATATATATATATATATATATCAATTATATATATATATATAAAAAAAGACCGTGATAGACAAACAAACTGAGATAGAGAGATAGAGATTTCTGTGTGTTCGTATATATATATATATATATATATATATATATATATATATATATATATATATATATATATGTGTGTATAAAACAGACCGTTATAGATAGATAGACAAACCGAGATAGAGAGATAGCGATTTCTGTGTGTTCGTATATATATATATATATATATATATATATATATATAAGCAAATATAAATGGATATAAATCCGACAGAATGAAGAAAATATCTGGAAAAACAAAACAAAATCCTTAAAATGCGATTATGTTGTTTTAATATAAAACTCTCTTAATATATATATATATATATATATATATATATATATATATATATATATATATATATATGTGTGTGTGTGTGTCTATAGAATCATACTGTTTTATAAAGTATTGTTTTAATAATCATACTGTCCACTGGAAATACAAACCTGAATTCATTTTATTACATGGAGGACTGCATGCTTATCCGAAGATACAGGAATCTACTAGTCTCAAGAACAGAAAAGATTTTCTAACGAACTGTATATATAAAAATCTTTCCATCGGAATCAAATTTATAAAAATTTTAAGAATACGTTGTGAAAGCGTCGCCCATTTGACGACAACGTGACCACGCTCAAACGGAAAGCTGATCATTTAAATTTTCATTTTATCTGTTTTGGATAAGACTTGTTTTTATGTCCATCGTTTTTCGTCGTGTTATACTGATTATGTTAATTGTATTTTTAATGAATATTGTCCTGAAGAAGGTTATTAAACCGAAACGTCAGACGTCGACATTTCATTCTTATTAAAACAACATAATCGCATTTTAAGGATTTTTGTTTTGTTTTTCCAGATATTTTCTTATATATATATATATATATATATATATATATATATATATATATATATATGTGTGTGTGTGTGTGTGTGTGTGTGTGTGTGTGTGTAAAACAAACCATGGTAGATAGAGAGACAAACCGAAATCCTCATGCCAGAGATGTATGTCATTGTAGATGATGCAATCTTAAAAGAACCATAATGTTTCAGCTATTTTGACCATCATTCTTCAATGGACTGAACATAAAGCAGGGCTTTTAAATTTGTTCCCATTTGATTATTAGGTTTCATAAGAAATCCCACACTTTTCTCCTGACAGGTTTTCAATGCTATAAGCCTTTAGCCCATGGGGCTACCCGGTCCACAATTATATAGTTTGACCCTAATCATTGAAACGGTTGGATTTTATCTAAACGTTTTTGTTTTTTGTTAAAGGAAGGATTTATTTATACTTTAGGCAAAGTTTAATGGATATATTATTTGAAATATATGTGTTTTGGTACTGTGCACGAGGAAAAAATTTGAATAACTGAAAGAAAACTCTTTCATATTTCTAAGGAAAAACAGTATAAAAGGATTTAGCTATTAAGATAATTATTTGCTTTGGAATAATTGATATGGAGATCTTTGAACTTTTGTATAAACTGTTCTAAATATCCCGAAAAAATATTTTCAGCTTTCTAACATAAATATTATAGCACTTCTATTATAACTTAATTTCTAAACATGTTTTTAGATTTGAGGTTAATTAATTTCCAGTCTTTGCGAAACAATTTGCTATACATCTACAACATATTGATCAATGAGTTTCGTTATTCATAACAGAGAAAATAAGATTTATAAGTAGAATTAGTTTCTCTTCTTTTTCTCAATCTTTCCAAACTGTAAAAGATCAGCAAAAATTAATATCGTTCAAGAAATCCTGCAATTAAAAAAAACATCTATTTTATTGGAAATTATTATCAGAGATGAAGACAATAGGAATTTTGTCATTTTCTTAAATATTATTTTTTATTTTATTCAGTAGAATATTACCTACCGTGCCGCTTAATCCAGCCTATAAAGGCACGGTTGAGTAATGGAAAGCGGATCGGATTCGGGAATCCGAGAGATGAGTTCGAAATCCAGTCGAATCCACTACATTCACTTATGTAAATACCCTTGGGAAAAATTATGAATCTTCTTCTCTCCCAGCTATGAGTAAATAGCACGACAGATGGTGATCTATAGCCTGGGATGGCAACTGGTCTAACGCAGAAAGAAATGCCTCCCTACAGCAGAAAAATCTCACTCATCAGTTATGTATCAAAAGGATGACAAAAATACCAAGGTAACATCTATCAAAAAATTAATTACAATTGTTCAAACAAAGAGATACAGTTTTTATTCATTTCGTATGACTAATGACATCATCCTATTTGCTATAAATTTTTGTAGACCATTTTAAAGTTTATTTTCCTCTGGATGTTCAACCGCATTCCGGTCTTCCAGGTGGCCTTCTCATAAGCACTATACATGTGGCCTTCTCATAAGCACGGTACATGTGGCCTTCTCATAAGCAGTATACATGTGGCCCTGAAATTTTCAAACCATCCACTATCGATTTTATATGAGCATCATTCTAATTAACATGAAATTACAGTGTAATAAAGCAACAACAGTTCTAAGCAGAAATATATGAAACATTATTTGAGTAATTCGATTTAGCGATGAAACGTATATTTTATAGTGGATTGTTACAAGCGAGTGGGTAGATGGAATGTGTTTATTTTATAATCACATATAGATGCATCAATCTTAAAAACATGTTTCAGCAGCAAACGGTGCACCGGTCAAAGCCATGAGGATATTTACAGGTATCTGAAAACAAAACAGTATGACATTAGTAGGCGAAAAATCATTGGCACTTTCCTAAGTTTATTAGCACCAGACAAGAGGCAATTTAAATGTAGGAGGTATTTCTACCACACCCTTTACTGTAATAAGGTGTATGGAATGTTTATAGTCACGTGTATAGCGATAATCTAAATCAGGCAGCAATCATCGAGATGTTTTCAGGACAATGAAACTACCTCTTAATAACTGTTGTTGCCATGCCTACACTTACCTGGGATGTTAGCTACTGTTTGGGTCCAAACAATGGGCAAATAAATAGGGATCACCCAAACAAAACACTACGTAAGTATAATAATACATATTTATAGTAAAATGACTAACACTATTTTTAAATCAAAATGTCTACCAATACATTTTATAGTAGAAATACTATCAAATACATTTTCGAGCAAAATCGCTAAAAAACCATGTATCTATAGTTGGAGACAGACAACTGCATTTAAAACATTTTGTTGAAGCCATAAAATTACTCAAAATATTTAGATTTCCGCATTAAATCACCCATAGAAGTCGGAATGCCACGAAACGAAATCGACCAATCAAAATGAAAGAACTCTTTCACGACATCAGTTTATATAATATCTTCCAATTTCTTAAAGAAATCAAAAAGCATTTAAAAATATAACTTCAGAAAAACTACAGAATAAAAAACATAATACCGCCTCTTGTAATCACGTCCACACAAACATGTCTATGCACAAAACTCGGTATCATCTGCCATGTATTGAATTATAAAAGCAGAATAACATGTATCATATGTTTATTACATCAAATTTCTCAAGATAATGATATTTCGACATTAAATAACCCGTATTTCGTTAAATAATCAAATCAATAGAATTCTTACGTTCTTTTTTCAGCAATTACATTTGTCTTTGCTGAGATGTTTCGAAACTATGTTTGGATTTTTTAGAGGAAATATATGAAGATTTGCACAGTAGAAGGGAAACAATTTTCTCAAGTTTTGTTCGTCGTTGTTACTTTAAATTATTTATAATATCAATGCAATCGCCGGAAATATATACAACAAACGGTAAAAAGTATATGTGCATTTTCTCAATGTCTACAATGTTTTACTGTTAGGGTATTTAAGACTATGAATATTTGTGTTTATTTTCAGACCTCAAGAGAAAATATTAGATAAGGTAGTACTTATTTATGATGAGCGTGAATCTATTAATGATAATTGGTAATACTGAAAAACATTGCGCGAATTTATCTATAATTACTTTTTTTATGTAGCATATAATTTCAGTTGGTTGATTCTCTATTTTCTATACACCTCCTCGATTTTGTTTTCCTCAAATAAACATTGATTCTGCTCCCATGGACTTTGTTCCTTTTCCTTCCACCAATTTACTCTCTGTTTTAAAGTAACTTTCTCGATGTTTCTGCCTTTTCCTTACTTTCATCAAAGCTAAGCCTGGGTATGACGATAAAATACACCCGGCAGCCAGACCTCTAATCGGAAGATTGAAGGCTTTGACAGTTGTGGAACTACTTCTTAATTACTGTTATTACGATGTTCAACCTGACCCGGGATGGTGACAACTAGTAGCAAATTAGCAAATAGTACCCACTAAAAAAAATTAAAAAAAACATTATGAAAGTTTAAAAATACATTATTTTAGAAAAAAATACGAAGACTTACACAATAACAAGTTATAGGGATTTCACCGAAATCCGTTTAAAATAATATCAAACAGACAATATACAAAAACATTCTTGATATTAAGCAATATAATATCTGACAATTTCTTAAATAAAAACATTTTAAAATATAACATTAGCAAAATTACAACTCAAAACGCAGATCTCCTCCTCTAATTGTGTTCACACTAACATATATATGCACAAAAGCTGAGTATTATCTATCATGTATTCAATTGTGAAAAGAATAACATAATATATATATATATATATATATATATATATATATATATATATATATATATATATATACTTCAAATCTCCAAAGAAAATTAATTTCGACATTAAATTAAAACTAGGTTGTTGATATGCCGTTAAACTGACAAATCAAATCAATCAATTCATCAATCCCGAAAGTATTAAACACTTTGAATTTTATTTCTGAGTTACTGACAATGTCGGCTTTCTTCTTTCGAATTGTTCGTCGTCGTTTCTTTGAGATTACTCTTCTTTCCATCTTCAAATGATTTGCCCATGCTATGCACAATTTGGAATTATATTTACTTCGCTTCTCCGGTTAGTATACACCGCACTAACCCACTCAAGTTACCTTTAATAGTCCCAGAGTAAAGCCTAAACTTTATAGAAAATATTTCTAGTGTAGACACCGACAAGTGAAAATCTGGCACATGCGAAAACACAGACGTTTGCAACATGATATACTGAACTTGTGAGTCAATACAACATTTATAACGTCAAACTTTCCTTTACCGTCTTCATCGGAAGACATATATTTCTCCAGACTGTTTGCATTTTCTAGAAAAATTTAACACTTCTCCTTAGCCGTTATTTATACGTTTGAATCTGTACTGATAGCAGACAGAAAAAAATACTCCAACAGAAGGTACTATATTAAAGTGAGAACAAAGGACTAAAAATATTTTGTAAGACGTCAGAATATATAGTTGTTAGCAAAATTAACAGAAAATTTCAAATTGGAGATAAAATCCTGCGAGTTAAAAACATTAAATATCTAAGAATGACAGTGAATTTTAAATAACCTCCTTGTATATAAATATAAGATGTGGGCAACATATATTTTGTCATGCCAAAGGATGTTAAGAATATCATAGATTGAACATTTTATTAAAATCAATATTTATCTATATTTCTGAAATGAGTGATTGTAACTATTTACATTATTTACAGTGTTCGGACTGTTTTCCTCATCTTTATTGCTGTATTCACGACGATTCGACCGCTTTACGATGAAGCCTACATCAGGTGACTGGAATTTGGAATTGAACCCTTTACTTCGTCAATGGTGGTAGATTGTTCTACTTCCACGAGCCATGACTCTCCTGCTTGTCTGTTGCCCTACTTAACTCAACTTTCCAAATATTTGTTCACAACTTCATTAGCCAGGTATTGAAAGCAGATATCTTTGTGTCAAGTCACCTGATCCAACCAACGCATTAATCCACTGGAGCATTGGTTGGGTTAACTGATTGACCAAAAGAACTGCCTACTGCAGTGGTGAACAAACACTTTAATTGCTGAGTTAAAGGGAGATAAATGAAACATCTGGAAGAGGCATGGCACGTGGAACTACAACAATCTACCCAGGTGGGCGAAATAAAGTGTTCAGTTCAAAATTCATATCACCTGAAGAAGGGCGGAGCATACAACGGCCGAAAAAAAAAACGTGAATATGGCAGTAAAGATGAGGGCAGCAGTTCGAACAATGTAAATGATGTAAATAGCCAGGAAGTTTTTGAAAAATTAGAAATAAAAAGAACACTTATATTTAACATAAGAAAAAAAGAGTTGACCATTCTCTACCTGATTTATTTTGACACTCCCTTGTAGGTAAATCAGTATTCTTGTTCTCTCTTCGGCAGACAACCATGTACGCTACTTTCTAACAGGTAATTGTTGATAATTGTTGCTCGCTATCTTTACGTACGTTGTCTATTATTTCTTTCGATTTTCTTTCTGAATCACCTATCTACGCGGTCTATACAGTTTAGGTTACGTTCAATAATAATAAATTCTATTAACCAATGTTTCAATTTTTTATGCGTATTTGTTTATCTGACCCTTAATTCTCTCACGGTAAGTAAAGCAAGTATACAGATTTCCTATGGATTGTAAGTCGTCAGCGTAATGCTACTTGAACTGCCTAGAAAAATTTTTCAAAAATAAACTTAACGGAAAGCACATAAAATATTTGATCCTCGGGAGGGAGGAAGTGAATAACAAGTTAATCGGACAGCTCTAATATTTCATTGATGCTTAGCAGAATACTGGTCTGAAAAATGTTCTACTACGAAGAGGAATAAATCTATCGTAATTATAGACGATGGTATCAGGACGCACACGGAGAAGTTGACGTTAAGAAATTTTATCTTAGTATAAAATATTTCGTCGTTTTTTTTTGACTAGCAGCTAAGGTAAAGTAAGATATTCAAAACGCCCACGTACTTGACCAAAACGGAATGAAATAAACAGATAAATAAATGAACGAAGTAAAGATCAAATGCCAGTTGTAGCCTTAGCTAAATATTCACAGCTAGAAATGAGGGTTATTTATATGCATTACTACTGTCTGGGTACATGCTGTGCGTCGAAAATTCCGGAATCCCGTTAAGGAGTTGGAAGCGACGTGTTGTGTTGTGAAGTTGTGAAAAGGGACGATAGATGAGTCGGCGTTCTTGCCGAACTAATGCAAGATCTCGTCCGTCAGTTGCTTTGAAAGAAGTAGCAGATGATGTCCCAAGTTTCTCCCACCTATTAACACGGGCCGTGCAAGAAGATGTCTGAATAACCAACGAAATATTCGCCTTTTAATTTCTCGACGTGCTGATATTTTACTCTTCCATTTTCTTCTGAAATTGCACGGATTCCTATCCAATGCTCACCGACGCAGATAGAAATCGAAGAATTACGTGTGTGTTGGTTGAGAATATCTGCCCCGTTGTATATCCATAGAAGAATGCACAGATTTGAGAAAAGGACCTGGGTGAGTTACGTTCAAATACGACACTGATACAAGGCAAATATTTGGGAACGGCATTTTGATCTTAACGAGCTTTCACAGAAATTGACCCCAGAAAAATAATCCAGGATGAAGACAGAAATATTCACATTACTCCGTGGCGTTAAGGATGTGACACAAGGTTGTTTTCATGGGGCGCTGAACCGCATAGAATGCCGAAGGACAAATATTATTTAGTAGCCACGACGAGTGTCACTCATACATTCGTATCCACTAACTCTGCTACATGGTTGAAACCTCAGGGACGAGGTTCCCTGTAGTTTATAATAGAGATCAAATGAAAAATTTTGACCTTAACTCAAATCCGAGGATACGAATGATGTATCCAACCACCTGCACATGGTGGTAGGATGCGAGAAAAAGACAGTTTAATATGGTATAATAGCTGGTCCCTTGTATTCGAGGATACCCGTTTACTAGGGCGACTAGCCAATCCCTATTGCAGACGCTTGCTCAGACGTATTTGTGTTTATTCCACACCCACAGAATCAACCTGTGGTTTATACTGAAACTATGCTGAACAGACCATAGTTACATTTTTTGGGAGATAGCCTGTTATCTAGAATGCTCAAAAATCTGCATAACACCAGCACGCTCTCGGTCACGATGATTTGTGTCTTAATGCTGGCTCAGCTATCGATAACAACAAGTGTTCCGTCTACCCAATTTCACTCACAAGACTTGGGTCAACCCGTGTTATGGTTTTCAGGCACTTACCAATGGTTCTGCACGCTGGAATCTCACCCCAACCCGTAGGCCGATAACATCAGGAAGTCTCCTTCCTGAAAAATCGACACCCAGGTGAGATTCGAACCCGGAACCACATAATCAAAAAAGAAACGTTCTGATTTATTTACATCCGGGCTAAGAAAATAATTGTCAAATCCGCAGTCATGCTGCCATCATTATCCATCACTACTTCCTTTTTAGTGCAACAAAGACGCCATTGCTGCATGTTTGCACTCCCCGTGAATCGCCTACTTCATTATTTTAAAAGGAAAAAGAAGAGAACCGATAGTAAAATTTAATCCCAAACACCAATGCTGAAGAACTGAGAAAGAGAATATCCAACATCCAGGAATGTATCTAATTATCTAAAGCAAAAGTTCTGACATTTTTCACAAACACTTTCCTTATAATGAAACAGTGATAGACTTTATTTGAATTACCAACTCTGTTCAAATACACTATTAATATGGAAATCGAAAATACATCTGATATCATGAACAGGAATGTCTGATGATCATCAAATAGGCGTTCGTTTTCCTGTCTATAATTCTTATTTATGAGTTGAAATTTATTGATACAAAATCCTTTTTTTTATTTTTAACATAACAGCATAGATTTATTTTATTCAGAAATGGAAACACATTGGCGTATGTGTTGTTGTAAAAATGCGATGCCCTATCACAAATATATGCGACTAATATTCTTTTTAATCAAGCGAAAGAAGTTTAATTGAAACCCATATATATTCCATGTTTATAAAGCAGAATATTATCTGACTGGCTTAGTCTCCGTCAAGATCTTCACTCTTGAAATGTCCTGATATTGAAAGCGAACGTCCGAAGGAATCAATACAAGTACAAGTGGCAGATATTTGCGTTGTGCTGCAATGAATATCATGGTGAGAAATCGGAGAGCCGAGTTCGAATTCAAATTGGGTTAGTTACAGTCACTTACGCGCAAACAACCTTGGGACAGGTATGAATCGATCTGTTTCCCTTCCAGCCATCTGGGTTTTATAGCCTTGGTTGATAACCTGTCTACCGGGGAAAGAAATGGCAATCTACTGCGTGAAAATCTTCTGCCTAGTCAATCATGGATCAAAACAGACATGATTGTCCAAGCATATATCGCGTATGACACTTAACTGACTCACTAATAAGTGAAAATATCGGCATATTTTCTTATATTTTCTAACACTCAATAACCTATTGTGTCTTAGTGGCTTTATTGCCTCATTTTGGATGAAATGGTTAAAAACAATCCGCTTTTCTTTTATACATGTGTTTCTGACTTTTCAGCATAGAGTTATCCTTACTTACATTATGAACATTAAAACTATTTACCGCAGAATTTTTGTAATTATCACTAAATTTCAGCCGTTGTAATCTCGGGCTTTTATTCAGTGTTTATCGATCAGGGGAAACCTTCAGCGAATTTCTACTTAATGAATCATTTATTAATCTCCATTCAATCGATTATGACAGTCCTATCTATAGTATAGACATAAGAATGGAATTTGTGTCAGTCATCCTCTAGCTACGTCCTGTCCAAAAATATAATTACTGGAGAAGTTAGACGAATCTCTACCGGCTCCAGGTTATGTGAATGTGAGTTACAATTACAAGACAATGTTAAGAAATATAGAGGAGACAGTGGACTGACATCAAAAGCTCTTCGTTAACGACTATTTGAAATTAAAATCTCTAGAGATCTTGAACAAACTTAGAAATGTTCAAAGTCGTACGCTTTTGCTCAAAAAGATATTAGCGCAGCGGGCTCCCCCTATGGCAACGTTAATAATCAAACTGAAAACTCAGTAAGAACCACTTTTTTTGTCATGCATTGTGTTTCTCTAGTGGTAACAACAGGCGTGTCTATCCAAGTCGGAAGATGACATACCAGGAATATTTGAAAATTAATTGTTTTTTCTATACTTTGTTATTCTAGAAATACTATAGCGCTGTACCCGTCCATTTATGACAACATAATTTAAATATTCGCTTAATAATTCCGTTTATCTTTATTCATACTATTGCTTATCACTTATAAGATTACAATATTTGTCTATATTTCTGAGATGAGATATTGTAATTATTCCACGTTCTAGCCTTCCTCTTGATGTCTTGGTATATACCTTTAACTCAACAATCCAAGTTTTTTTTTTTCACCACTGCAGTAGCCATGTATTGAACTCACAACACTTTAAGTGAAGTCACTGGATCCAACCAACGTTTTGATCCACTGGGCCATGTGTCCTTGTGATGACAACAACTGTCGAAACAATATAAATAATATAAATAATAACAAGACTGCAATTAAAATTGATTAACATGAATGAGTTGTATAACATGAATGAAAGACAGTGGTCATGGCAAGTGAAGTATAAGCAGCACTGATAAGGACTTTTACTTAATGTAAAGAAATAGAGATTGTAGTTTTCAAAGTACTGTCTGTATGGGCTTCAGAAGCTTTCCTTAGAGAAGTAATCTTTAGCAATAAAGCTTTCTACATAGATACTTATTTTTATATTTGAATTACAGAGGAAATCGTGTAAAATAACTCCGTGAAATGAGCGTGAGCTGCCCAAGCTATAAAAATCTGAATTCTCATTAAAGTATAGAGACTATATATATATATATATATATATATATATATATATATATATATATATATATATATATATATATATATTTGGTTGATAAATGTGAGTTTGTGAACCTGGGTTTCACGCTTTAGCGATCGTCAGACAAACTGATTAATGTTTTAAAAATTTGGGTTTATGTAGATTGCGTGTATTGATGTTATTGTAGAAATGGCGGGGGAAATTTCATCGTTTTGTTATTCATCGTACTAACGCAAACATCGATGTATGCAGACACATATACATACTTGGTCGTCCGTCGGGACTCATACATATATAAACATATGTGGGCATGTATGTATACGGGTGGTGTTATATCTATACATACGCATTTGTATGTTGGAATGTTGAAATTTAAACATTGGAAGTGTGGCGGAAATGTCTCGTTACTGTATACATGTCATATTAAGTGTTTTCCCGCTGAAAAATATTTCCTCACAGTTTGAAGAATATTTTTCCTACGTTTGTTTTTACGTTTTTGCTGTACGGTGGGTTTAACCATATATTTCTTCTCCTGTTGGCCTTTTTTGTGTTCTGTGGTGAGTGTTGGTGGGAATCCGCTATCTTTTAGGGCTTTTTCATAGTCTTACTTAGCTTTGTTAAATATGGATTCATTGGAGGAATTATCGGAAAGCCTGTGGTTAATCGATTTTGGTATCTGTTTGATTATAGAAGGCGGGTGGTTGGAAGATGTATGTATATAGAGTAGTTTATCATTGGGTTTTCTTAGGTTTAAGGTAACATCTAGAAAATTTACTTCGTTTAGGATATTATTGTGAGACCGGAAACTACCTACACAATAGACCCTTCCAGGCCTATATTAAGGGAGAGTGACAGAGGGTGACAGAGAGAGACAGTGAGAGTCAAGTACGACTACCAGTGTTGGACACTAACTTATAGTAAGCTCTGCTTACACTATCTCTGTAACCTGTTGTTACTATATCTTTCTTACATCTAATCCGTGTTCCGTGTTTTACTTCTGTAGTCCCAACTTTGGCCCCACAACAGTTAGTTATTATATCTATGTCGAATCCGTTATTTTAAAAAAAAATCTTTATTACTGCTTTTCTAGTTTTGTCTGTGTTTTGTTTGTTACAGTTTCTTAAGATTATGAGACCGTCGTCCCTGTAGAGTACTGTTTCATATCTATCTATTATGTTGCTTAGTTCGTGTAGTAAGTAAATGCCTATAATTTCGCATACGCACCGTCAAAGCTTCCCATTGTAGTGTCAAATATCCCATCTTTCTTCATACATGATTCTTCATTGTGAAATAGCAATGATTTACGGAAGTACTTAAGGATGTCGATTTCGCATGGTTTTATTATTATTTGTTCCTGAGCTAAGTTGATGGCCTTATCTAACATGCGTTCTGTTTTGGATGGGTAAAATTCTTTTATGTCTAATTGTACGAATTGGCAACTGGATTCGTTATTTATGCTATGGAACCAGTCAAAAGTTGATTTTGTGTTTTTCCACTGGTTTACTCCTAACTTCTTCCTAAGTTCAGAATTAATTCTTTCAAGTATCGTTTAACTAATTTTGACTTCTATGTACACTTTTATATTTACACACGCTCTATCTCTGATATTGTGCACTTTATCCCATAAATATATCTTAAGACTATATATATATATATATATATATATATATATATATATATATATATATATATATATATATATATATATATATATATGTGTGTGTGTGTGTGTGTGTGTGTGTGTGTGTGTGTGTGTGTGTGTGTGTGTGTGTGTGGGAACTTACCCATAATAACATTAAGGACTATTCCATACGTAATAAATACTGCGCCTCAAGAGGAAGCAGGGAGTTCCGTCTGAAGTCTAGAGTTCAGTCTGAAGTCTAGAGCGAAGTCCGTCAGGTGTCAGTCAGTCGAGTCAAAGGCAGTCCGAAACAGAGTCGCGTTCAGACAATTACTACTAAACCGGATTGTTCGTACTAACACTTTTCTACCTCTCTGTATATATTTCAGTTTTTACTATATCTGTGTTATTCCATATCCGTATTCGAGTTCTTCTTTATTGGTTCTACCTTGGACTATCACCGTGGTACAAGGATCCGGACCATAACAATATATATATATATATATATATTGTTGTTTGATTTATCAACTCTCTCACGATTGGATTGATAATAGGTACAAAATTATCCTGGCCGTCTGTGGTTGAATGGAACAAGAAATGGCTCGTAAACTTTAATGCCTCAAAAACAAAACTGATCTCTTTTACCCATCACAAAGAACCCTCACTGCATCCCATTAGAATGTCTGATACTCAACTCCAAGAGAACGCATGCTTGGTCGCACACTGTCCGCTGACCTGAAAGGGAACAAATACATTGAATCAATAGCTTCATCTACCGCAAGTAAAGTTGATTCTCTGTGTCGCACCAGAAGGCTTTTCCCACCTGAGTCCATCCTTCAATCTATAAATCAACCATTCAAAATTGCATGAAATAATGCTGACATATAGGTCTGGAGACACTGCTGTTCGTCTCGAGGTCTAGAGAGGGATATGCAATATTATTGGTCCTGATCTGGGACATCGTCTACAGTCACAGACATGCCGTCGCTTCCCTGTCCCTTTTCAAAAAATATTTTCACGGTAACTGCTCCGACAAGATACTTTCGATGGATCCCAAACTGCATGAATTTAAGCGTGCTACTAGATTGGCATGTCAGTCCAACCCTTTCGCAGTCGAAACTATCAAATATAGCCGTCTATTCTACTCCAATAGCTTCATGTCTCGCACTTCCTGACTGTGGAACTATCTTATTCCTACTTGCTTCCCTGATAGCTAATATCTTCAGTCATTGAAATGCAATGTCAATAGATATCTTCAGATACCTTCATATAATTCCACGCCCTTCTCTTCATCCTTCCATCTTTCACTCCCTTTTTCTAATGCACACAATCTCTGTAACCCTTTGCCTGTAGGGGAATACTTAAAATAATAATGAGAATAATAAGAATAATTGGTTAATATTCTTGTTGACATTTCGCTCACTACAATGCTTTTCAACATACTTACTTTACTTGAGAAAGCTTTAGAGAGCAACTTGTTACGAAGACATTTTAAAAAGACTAAATATGCAACTGTTCATCTCGTATTCCATCTGACATACTTTCTCCGAACATACCCTATTAATTATTTAACATTTTTATTCATATGATCATCTTCTAAAGAACACATGTGCAACAATGTCTGTTATCGATTGCACAACCTAATTCTTCATTTCAGATCCTGGTGCCATCGGTGATTCGATCGCTGAAGGTTCTTCCTCCTGATATCTTAGAAGTTTGATCCCATTCAAATTGATGTGCAACCTCTTGTTTATTTTCCCAGCAATGAGCACAAAATCTGAATCATTTTTCACAGATTGTATTCATAATATTTAGTCACTTCCAATTTATTTCGTAATTGAACGTATTTTAAAATGGTGACAACGTGTTTGTAATAATATTTGCGGTTTTAAGTATTCAAACTTTAGTACTCAACTTAGGTAATAACAGGTAATGGTGATTTTGCTGCGCTATTTAAACCCACTCAGTATGAACTTGCAAATCTGCTTTAGATATTTAAACGCTGGCATGTGGAACTGGATTGCAATATTTTAGTTCAATGTCATCGACGATTGTTATTGTTAGCAATTAAAGAGTGATGTGCAAATATTGCAAATAAACTTATTATACATAATTATTTTATTAAGAATTTTATTAGGATCTTTTAGCAGTGTGCCTTCATCAGTAGCGTAAGGGGACTTTGAGAAACGGAAAATAGCTTGTGTTTTTATAGGTGCTTGAACATTTTAAAAAATCATACAAAACGCCGTTCAGTTATTTGCCATGTGTGATACACGTTTAGACGATTAAGCATCTTTCAATACATGACTGACGAGGCAGATTCAGTAGTTTGCCTTTTCTTTCTGCCTTAGACCAGTTGCTATCCAAGGCTACAGAACTCGACCGGTCCTGCTATTTATCCGTAGCTGGGGGAAGAAGTAAATTTATACATTTCATATTGGTATTAGCAAGTAAATGAATATAATGGAATTCAAAATCGGCTCAGTTCGAATCGCTTATACATTACTCCACCTTGCCTAATTGACCAAAAGAAATCATGATAAAGTCATGATAATATGCAAACTTTAAATAGGGATTATTCCATCTTATTAATATAAGTGTAAGGTGAATTGGTAAGGAATTGTACTTTAAGATTAGCTTGTACTTTTTTTTTGTTTCACGAAAATCATAGCTAAAACTTCTGCTGAAAGAAGAATGTTGTGATCCTGAAGGGGGGATTTCCTAGAAAGAGATAAGCAGCTAGAACTTCCAGGAGCAATGTTCATACCATTCAAATTATGTTTGGTTATCTAAGAAGTGTTTTAAGAACAAAGAATACCGGAAGACCACAAAAGAGTGATCAGAGTTTGTTTGTGAGAATCTCGATAGGAAATCCAAAATTAATAGCAGACATATGAGGAGCCGATGCAGCCTCAACTTTCAGGTTTCTATATATACAGTATGCAGAGTATTATCAAAAAAAGACTTCAATGAGCGAATTGTAACCAAAAACATAATAATTAACTAAAAAAACCCATCAGAATAGACGAATGAAATTCTCAAATGAATTTCTAACATGGAACGCTGGAAAGAGCTAAAAAGTAATTTTAGTGATGAACGCAAGAAAGTATGAACGAAGACCAATGGGCGGAAGTAACAATAAAAGATTCAACACAAAGACGGTAAAATATGGCGGTGTGCACGTAAACGTAAGGGGGTTGCGATGAAAGCGATGTTAAAAGAAAATTGGTAAACGATAATGGAAGCCTAAACACTATCTTCTAAACTTCTGCGTGACTACACCAATGGAAAATTTATTCAGCATGACGGTGCTCCTTGGCACACATCATGTTCAACAAAAAGCTTTCTTCTAAATGAAGATGTTCAAAATTTGGAATACTGGAGCAGCACAAAGTCGGGATCTCAATGTAATTGCATCATTGTGGTCGGAACTAAAAACAAAATGCTCCAACACAAACCAAACAATCTCCAAGACATTTAAGATTAAGACCAAGAACAATAAGAACATATAGACTATGCTCCATTGAATGACACATCGTATTTATACAATTTTTGGAGCCGAATGCAACAACAATAATTACTAAATCTTGATCTTGAATTATATACTTTCTATAATAATAAATATCATTTTCTATAAGAAAATATACATTTTTAACTTAAATAGATGAGTGTAGAGATATTTTCACTTGTGGTTCTCTTGATTTGTCATAGCATTTACCACTGTGCTTAATATTCAATATCACTCAATAACATGTTTTCTGGCCGTAAAATATATAGAGAAAACGAAGCTGCTATTCATCTCGATTTTTGGAGTAAAATTAACAAAAGCAATTAATTTACAAAGTTGGTCCAAAAGAATTGTTTTCCACCAGAATATTAAAAGCTTCAAATTACAGGAAACATTTTTAAGAAAATAAATATTGATTGTCGTAAGTATTAATTCTTGAGTTTTATATGTTGGTTTCTATATCCAATAATGTAGGCATCCGTGTTTAATCTGAGACCCTGTGAGAATATGAATGGAGGCATAACTTCGCTATAACTAGTGATCACTGCCAAAACATCCGTAATGACCATTTCCGAAACCTTTGCACTGTCCTCAGATTGAAAGATAAAACCCTATGAAATGTTTGTAGTGGAGTTTCGTGCGCGAATGCCAAGCAACATTATATGACGTTTTCTAATATTTGGCAGAGTGAATCGCATCATTGTGCTTTTTTTTTTCTAACCGAGGAGTCCAATTGAGTCTACTATACTGTGCAGTCGGCAGAAAAAAACCCCCAAAAACCAAAACCAAAAAGAAAACAAAACAAAAACCAGACAATGCGCACGCGCAAAATTAACAATTTAATACAGCCATTTGCACGGTTTTTTATACCGTTTACAATGCCGATTTTGTATCTATGTACGCTTTCATTTCGACTAATACATGCAACATCGACTGTTGGTATCTTCAAGTTCATAGAATTGTCTTAAGCTGATCTGTGTTGAACTCCGATTGAACTTGGCACGTGTTACCATCTCTCAGATCAAGCCTACGGAATGCCAAGTCAATCGTTGCCTCTACAAGCTATTAATGCATATTCTAGATATGGTAATGGAATTATCTGGACATAGTATATGGGCAGATTCAAGCGGAGGTTATTAGGGGAAGGCATAGGTCAAAGAAGACAATCATAGGAGCTCACAGACACAAGCACTGTATGTGACGTGTAAGAGAGGTGATATTGCATGCTTACACAGAGCAGGTTTCGACATAATTTCAGAATAAATCAGAATCCCAAGTAAGATCGGTTTGCACAAATTCGAAAAGTCCGTTCCGCATTATGCACTTAATAAATATCTTATCTAAAAATAAAATTAAGCTCTATTGCGAAACGTTAAAATCAAACAAACGCTGACTTAAAATACATCAGTCTACCTATTTCAGTGAGTATCATCCGTGATACACGCATGGACAATTGTGTCTCTTTTGATACATGACTATATAGACAGAATATTGTCCGGTAGAAGGTTGCCATTTCTTTTTGCTTTAGACTGGATGCCAACCAAGGCGACAGCACACAGCCTGTACTGATATTCAACAGATAAGTGGGGAAAGAAAAAATGGAGCCATATATTTTCTCAAGGTTATTTGCGCGTAACTTAATACAACGAACTCCATGTGAAGTCCAAAACGTCTCTCCAATTTATCGTTCCGAATAGATATCTATATCACTACAAGGCACACCCTAACAAACCAATCAATTCTGCCAGACTCTTATTTATTTGCAATTATATTTCGATATACCTACTGGCCACAGGGATATTGTTAGCAGCATTACAGCAGATGCAAGATATATTTAAGTTAGGATATATATATATATATATATATATATATATATATATATATATATATATATATATATATATATATATATCGGGGAATTGAGATAATCATATTAAGTAATCATCTAGTGTAGAAGAAACCTTAACAGAATGCAGAAAGCACTGGACGGCCGTTTCCTCCTATTTTAGGGATATATATATATATCATTGGATTCATTGAAAATTTACAATGCTGGGCAATATTGATAAAGGTAGGCACAAAACATTACCTATCAACAAAATAAATAATACAGTAATAATCTGTCTATATTTTTTTTTACATTATTCGGGCTGTTGTCCTCATCTTTGTTGCCATATTTATGACAACGTTTCGGCCGTGGTACGCTCCAGGCATCTTCAGGTGGTTGGAATGTCGAACTGAACTCTTTATTTCGCTCGCTGGAGTAGAATGTTCTAGTTCCAGGTGCCATGCCTAATAGATGTCAGATATGAGTTATTTAATGTATTGAAGTCACAGCTCCTTTAAGACCTCTAACTGAATCTAACAAACGTTTTTATCCAATGTGTCAAGTGTCCTTAAGGACATCTGTGTATGAATTTCTGGGACTTAATTAATGAATTCAGTATCTATTTTTTACCAGTGCTTATATTACTATTTTTTTTTTATTAATATTGCTTTTCTATGGTACTCTTTATTACTTGTTCGCATGTTGTATTAATTTCTATGCTTGCTCCGCTCAGGAGATTTCTGTGGCATGGCATATGTACTGATTCCTTAAATTTACGGATTTATATTATACGGACCGAAGATCCTTTGTATTTTCTCCGATAACCCCTTCTCATAAGGCAGGCAAACTGTTTTCTGAGTGTTGCTGTCCTCCTCTTGTACACACAAAGGATCTGCGTTTCATATTACATCAGGACAAGCTTCAAAAACTGGACAGCACTTCGCAAATACCTCTTCAGTTTGCCCCCTCCCTAGAGAAGAACATGACTAAAAACTGTGTGTACGCTATCCCGTGCAGCTGCAGAAAGAAATATAAAGGGGAGACAGGCCGCCCCCTTAAGGTAAGGCTTCAAGAACACCAAAAACTGTAGCACAAGCGGAATTGAAAAAGTCAGTCGTGGCTGAGTACATATGGAGAGAAAAGGGAGTTCACCGCCTTGTATGGGATCAGGTTGAGATCTTAGACAAAACATCAATGGAAAATTAAGGAATCAGCACATATGCTATGCCACAAAAATCCCCTGAGCCGACTGACCAAGCATAGAAATGAATACAATATGTGAAACAGTAATTAGGAGTGCCACAGAAGAGCAATAATAACAACAAAAACTGCAATATGAGCTCTGGTAAAAAAAAAAAAAAACATGAATGATAACAGCAAAAATTGCAATATGAGCACTGGTAAAAATGGTTGCTGAATACATTAAATTTGTAAGTCACAGAAACTCATACACAGATGTCCTTAAAGAAAAATGGCACAGTGGATAAAGGCGTTGGTTAGATTTAGTGACAGGACCCCAAAAAGTTCAGAGTTCAATAACAGGTTAAGTGGAAAACTTGGAGAGGTGAAGTAACATGAGATAACTGACAACTGACATCTATTAGACATGGCACGTGGAACTAGAACAGTCTACCTCAGCGAGCGAAATAATGGGTTCAGTTTGATGTTCCAATCACCTGAAGAATGCCGGAGCGTACAATGGCTGAAGCGTTGTGATAAATATGGAAACAAAAATAAGGACAATATTCTGAATAATGTAAATAGTGCACAATTGAATAATTATCAGAACCTTATATATAATTTGTTATAACTTCTTCAAAATCTTTAGAAAGAAAAAAATGCAGAAATCAAATAAAGAGAACATATCCGCTTTAGAAAACACATTTAACGCATTAGTTCTTTGTTTTATCACGTCTGCTAATTGTTTCGACTGAGATAATGCGCATTTAATTAAAAGATGTAATAACGTAATAGAAAATACAGAACAAATAAGTCACAATGACAATTGAATATTCAGTATATTCTCCATTTTTGCAAATTACTTCGAAAATTCGCTTTGGCATTCACATTATTAATGAGGGTGCTTGGGATGATTCCCCAGGATGCATAAACTGCACACACAAAGAACATCCAAATTTTCAAATTGCGATTCATGCTGATAAACATCTTTTGTCATCTATCCCCAAATATTCTTGATTGGGTTTAAATCTGGAGAGCACGGTGGATGGACCAAAACCTGAATGTTGTTTTCTATAAATAAAATCCTCATTCGATTTTCGAACGTTGTGGATTGCAGCATTGTCCTGATGGAAAATTCTGTTTTCTCCATATAGACGAGAGCCTTCAGTAATTAGCGTTGCCTTTTTTAGCAAGTCAATGTAATTATATTTTTTATCATCAAGTCAATATAACTAGCAGATGTTAGACGATGTAACTCAAGAGTTCCATTTTACGAAAATGGACCCCAAGCCATTATTGATCTACTTCCACTGTGTTGAGAAAATTTCGTTTGGGACATCATTTGCATCCCTGTAACGCTGAAAATTGCCTGGCCCATCAAGGTTAAATTTTATGTCGTCTGAAAACAACACATTCTTCCATTTATCCACATCCCAAGTTTGATAATCGGAAGCAAATTGTAAGAGGTAGGTTTTATGGCGAAGAAGAAGGCGAGGGCTCTCCAGCAGTTTCTAGTTGTTAAACCATTTCTTATTTAAATGTCGTAGAATTGTTCGGGACCCGCATTCCGCATCTGTATTCGCTTTTATCTGATTTGATGTTAGACTTGAATCTATCTAACTTCTCGCCTATGCGTCTGTCTAGGAATGATGAGATTTTATTCGGGCGACAACTTGATTTTTTAGAAGCATACGCATTCGGATTATTAATGAAGTTAGTAATGATATTTCTGCTATAGCCAATTTCATTTGGAATGACTCATTGTGAAAGATCACGTCTTTGAAGTTCAACAAGCCTGTCCTGTTTGAACTTCCTTAAAATGTTGCCTATAGCCATTTTGAATACTGAAATTTAATGCTAAAAATGAGCTAAGTAGTTATCTACACGACTGAAACTATGAGCATACTGAGTAGTTCTATAATTTTAGGCCAGTAATTTTTCTCACACATGGATTATCTTTATGGGCAACAGAAACATATTTTTTCAGTGTTTGTTTAAATTAATCAATTAAAAGCTGAACATTCTCATTTCTTTGTTGATGAGCAACATTTTCTAATTAAATGTAAATGATTCGCAAATATATTTTAACCCTTTTGAATCTAGTCTGAAGATTTCAAATAGGAGTATATATATATATATATATATATATATATATATATATATATATATATATATATATATATATATATATATATCGTATTATATTTAGGGATTATTAATAAAATAATACAAAATTTCAATTTTTAACATATTTGTTTTCAAAGTAATAATTTTTAATTATATATATATATATATATATATATATATATATATATATATATATATATATATATATATATATATATGTTAATATTGTAGTGATATATTCTAAATTTTACAGCGGCACCGTCGTCGCAGGACTTTCCTTACATATAATTTATTTAATATTATTATTTTGTATTTATTATGTTTGGAATTAGATTATATATATATATATATATATATATATATATATATATATATATATATATGTGTGTGTGTGTGTGTGTGTGTGTGTGTGTATATACTCAATTAAATTTTATGTAATTCCCGGTATTTATACTTACCATAATACTTACCTTTGCAGTTCATCGCATCTAGATAGTTAAACCAATCACTATATATTTTTGGTCATAGGAAAACTTTTATATATATAAGCCGAAACTTTGAAGTCTTTCTAAAAGCAGACACTGTTTCCGATAAACAAACTATTTCCTCTACACAACTTCGACAGCCAAAAAGGATATATGCGAAAGGCCATATTTCGTTTAACATCGGGAAACTTTAACTTTGTTATAATATTCCCAAATTGTTGCAAATCCTGTTTCGTCGTAAATATATATCGTTCTCTTTTTTATGTTCACTATTCGTTTTGAAAAACTCGGCTATGTTTGGCTTTTGCGGACAGAACTGTCTCGTCGGAGGAAGTAACCAGTTATCTTTTTGAGAACAAATCATTAAATACTTCACGAATGTCGTTTGACGATTTCAAAGATAAACTTCAGACACCTGTCTGGCAGAAGACTCTAACTCTTTATCATATACTATGTGTTCGAGTTTTCTATTTTATTAAAATAATCATCATGTTTTCAATGTTTAAACTAGTAGATAACTATCTTCATTAATCAGTAATTTTGTGTATCGCTTAAATAATTGTTTAGCTTCTTGTTTCCAGACAGAGTACTATTTAATATTTTACAATTTGTTTTTAATTATCTCCTACAACAAGCTATAACAGTTTAACATTTATTGCATATTCAACGTTTTTAAAAATGTTCTACTTTTAAAGTTATATGAAAAAGTTAATACATCACCATATAAATAGAAAATAGATAGAAATTAAGTATAAAAATTTGATACCCTGTAAAATAACATTTTTGGGAAACTGGGGTATTTTTTACAGTATTTTACGTTTATTGTTTAAGAAAACTGATCCAGATTGAGGACAAAATAAATCCTGTTTCATTGCTGTGCATTGAAAGATAGACCATGTTCGAATCCTGATTTAAATCATGGATCAAATATTTTCAGAACTAATGTGTAGAATTCTTCAGAATTCCATGTGGGAACCCAACCATGAGAAATGCTATCTAGTATTTGCGAAGATGTTTAAAGATTTGAACGTAACTCCAAATTAGAGATTGCTTGCAGCACAACAGAAACTGATAGATGAATGCGCCACTGAATTGAAAGACTGGTCAAATTAGAGCCCTGACTTCAATTATACATCACTTGTTTTCATAACTAATGAGTAGAATTATTCGAAGAATCCATGCAGTCTTGAGTTGTGCGAGCCTCTAACTGCGAGTAACTGTGAAGAAGGCGAATGATTTATTTTAAGGTATAGTTCAAAATGTACAAAAAAGCCAAAAGCAGAGTAAATTGTGGAGAGACATCCAGAGGAGATACGAGGCACAGAAAAAGAAGTATGTACATAAAGTAAGATTTGGTCAATACGAAAAATCTGATCAGTCCGATAAGAAAAGCCAATACACTTACAGAGAGAGATGGTCAGTGCGATAGGTAAAGATTTACTTAATACACTTAGTAGAATAGGACCCCTCTACTCATAGGAAAACATCTGCTCGCTACACTGAAAGTAAGGACAGTACAATACACTTAGGGAAATGATCTGCTCAATATACTTTAAGAAAAAAAGAAAGTATTCTCGATTCATTTATGAAAATATATGCTCTGTGGACTTAAGAAAGGGCATGCAAAATACGCTGAAGCAAAGAATTGTTCAATATAGATAAAAGCTAAAATACTATCAAGGTGAGTAAAAATTACTTGCTGCTTGTTTGCCTTTATCGTATATTTCGTAAGGCGTAAAATAAAAACATTATCAGTAAAACTAAATTGTGTGAAATGTTCAAATTAAGTTCGATTCTATGTTTCAAAATACTTTCGATGGCGATTTTATTCCTGGAAAACAGTTAATATATTCTTACGGATTTTGTTTGTTTTTAATTTCGCTGAATGGAATTATTTGAGAAGTAGCTTTTAGGATTAAAATTTGCTTCCACATACCATGGAATTACCAAAATTCCTTCTTGTAGAACTGCTTTATTTTAGCATTTAATTCTTTGTTAAAATTTTCACTTTAGCTCTTTTCCAGTCTTATTCTTTCCTTCTGGGAAGACGCGTGGATTTTTAATGTGGCTTCCTGATCCTTTCTCGCTGATGAATTTGCTTTTCTTTTTTTCTTCGATTCAAATTAAGGTTTCTAAATACTTAGGAAATTACGTAAGTTTGAGAACGCTTAAGACATTGTTTTATTAAAAGGATTTAAGAACTGGAATGTTGTCATTTTCTTTAAAGATTTAATTTCCTTTATTGAACTTCTTAGCAGAAATCCGAAGTATTTTACATTTCCAACAACGTTTACACACACAAACTAATCAGATACAATAATGCACACTCACATTGATACAGAGCGCTTGTCAGAAGTTCATTACAATTTCTTGGCCGTATTGTTTTGGTTATTATAGCAATATATCAACACTTGTTGGGTCATTTAATGTTGAAATCGATTTTCTACGAGAATAATGTAATATTTCTCATGTTTAATCAAATCTATAGGTAAAATTGATCGTGTTTATACTTGAGACTGTCAGTATATATGTTAGTATTCTACATACTTGAGTCACTGGGAAAACATTGGCCGCACATACTCGATTTCGTAAGAAGAAGAATCCGTAGGGCACCGCAAATATGTTCTTTACCCTTTTGCACATGGGCGTTATATATATATATATATATATATATATATATATATATATATATATATATATATATATATATATATATATAAAGATCAGTAAGAGATATAATCCGGTGTTCTTATAGATATTTTATTTTTTACAAAATAGTGCTCAATGTAAATTTACAGAGCATTAATATTATACATTAACTGATTTAAAATATGCTTTTTCGCTACACAGTTCTAACCATGTTTCAAAAATGGAAAATATATATATATATGTGTGTGTATATAAGTCTGTAGTATGTATTAATCAAGTTCACCCCCAAGTAAGGAAGTAAGGCCACTGAGATAAAAGGGGTTGTGGAAGAATTAGAAATGTAAACATTACTAAGGAGCAAGAATAAAGAATAATCAGGAGGATAGTAGATAGCGATTGGCATTGCATTTTAATTCTAGTTGATTAAGTTAGCTGAAATGCATGGAGCCGGAAGGGAGTTCCACATACGAGAATTGTGAGAAAAGAAACATAGAACTTACGGTTATACAGAGCCAGCTTAACGGTAAATTGATGAGATCTCGGCGACAATCTAGTAATGCCTTTAAATTAAAAACGATTAGGTATCCTGTCGAAGAGTTAATCCGAACAATTAACTTTAAATTATTTAATGAAAAATATTTATTTCGCTCACTGGTGTAGACTGTTCTAGTTCCACGTGCCGTGTTTCATGAATGTCAGTTATCAGTTATCTCCTGTTAATTTCCCTCTGAAAGTTCTCCACTGCCTTAAACGGGTATTGAACTCACACTCTTTGGGTCCTCTCCTCTAACGAACACATTTATCCACTGCGCCATGTTGCAGTGAGCGAATTAAATGGTTCAGTTCGACATTCCAACCACCTGAAGGAGGCCTGAGCGTACAACAGCCAAAACGTTGTGATAAATATGGTGATTAAGATGAGGACAATAGTCCGAATAATGTAAATAATGTACATAGTACCTCATCTTAGAAATATAGACAGACTCCGATGGTCAGAGACATTGAAACGTGAAAATATCACAGGTAAGATTAACGAGAAGTTATTGCAAGTGACATTTTTTTCAAAAAGGACTCTATTTTTGTGTTCAGACATTTCCATTGTACATCTATATCAGACAGTCAAACTTTAAGAAAACCTTATTTTAAAACATCTGCATGTCTCTGTTGTTGGTAGTTTGATGTTATCGAAGTTGACATGAGAACAGCGTTCCCTATTCATATTCATAGCGATTATCTGGCGTTCATCCTCTTGAAAAATTCCAAGAAACTATCTCATATATCCGCTAGTTATAAGATTAGTAAGGCAATGCATTCTCAATAACATTGAACCCCAAAATCCTAAGTGCAAGAAGATTCAGTTGGACCTAGTGATGTTCGCGTCACCAGAGAAGCATACTTTTCAACTTTCTCATTACTGGATATATATATTCATCATTAGAAAGGACTAAGCCGACCTAAAAACTATAGCATTACAAATTATTTAAATTTATTCGAAGGAACACGATGTCTAAACATATAGATAAGAATATTGTACTCTTGTTGGAAAGGATATAAAATGTTTCTCAACAGAATGTTGAGAAACATGATCAAACACTTTTTTTTATATATTTCACATGATCAAACACTTTTTTTTTTATATTTCACATCATAACAAATGTGATATACAAGCTTATGAGCATATCACGTTGAAACACCAGTTCTCATATGACCACCGAATATAATATATGAGCACGTGGACGTGTCGTTATCTGACCATGAGATTTGACCATGGTCGATTTGTCAGGAAGGTGACTTCTTAGTGGCGATTTCAGCGTTCGGCACCTTTGGAAAGTGCCTGGAAACCTTACCACGGATTGACCCAAGTATTGTGACTGAAAATGAGTAGACGGGACCTTTAGTAACTGTTGATGGTTGTGTTAGAACGAGATTATAAGTCATCGTGACGGAGAGTTTGAGCGTGGTAGCCTTTTTCAGATTGTATATCTCGCTAGATAACGCGCTCTCTCGCAGAAACAGTAACCAAGGTCCGTTCAGCATAGTTGCAGTATAAAACAAAGGTGGGCCCTTTGGGTGTTCTGCAAAAAAAATGTACCTGAACAGCGATTCGCTCGCCGCCATAGTATATTGGCATCCTCGGAAAAGTCTCGCTGCGCCATTTACATTTTTTAACCGAATATAAGCTACGTCGAGCTTGGTCAGTACATGGATTGGTGATTGGTTGGGAATACGAGGAGCTGTAATCGCCATTAAGCAGGCGGCCTAATATATAATAGCTTGGAATTGTTAATCAGAGAGCCGAGTTCCAGTTACGCGTAGATACTCTTGCAAACAGTATGGATTCACCTGTTTTAACCCTAGCTATGCGTTAATAAGTAAAATTTGTATCACTAAATAATTATGAAAATCTACAATCTAAAAATATTTTCTGACTTTAAATAACCCGAAAAATATTGATAAGCCGAATCAATAATTACATTATATAACATATATGATTTACATTGGCATATTACCTTTAAAATTCAACATGAAAATAACACCTATATCTATTATTAAAATGAAAAAATCTTTAGCAGAAATGTTCTCTGAATTCTAGCGCATTTTTTAAGTATTTATTCATATTATTTGTAAGTTTCGGTGAGTATTTGGTCTAATGTATAATGGCTTGGAATTTTTACTCGGGGCCGAGTTCCATTTTCTAAATGGGTTCGTTGTATAATACTTACGCGAAAAATAATCCCCAAAAGATAGGGTTCCATGTCTTCTCTTCCTGGGTTAATCACTAAGATTTGTATCACTAAATTATTATTATTAAAAATAATTCTTACTATCTAAAAATATTTTCTGAAAAGAATAGATAAGCGGAATTAATGATAACATTGGCTTATTACATGTTAAATTCAGTTGGCTTATTACATGTTAAATTCATTGGCTTATCACATGTTAAATTCATTGGCTTATTACATGTTAAATTCATTGGCTTATTACATGTTAAATTCAATGGCTTATTACATGTTAAATTAGTTGGCTTATTACATATTAAATTCATTGGCTTATTACATGTTAAATTCATTGGCTTATCACATGTTAAATTCAGCATAAAAATGACATCTATATCTATTATTAAATAACGAGAAAAACATAAGTAGAAATATTTTTTCAATATATATATATATATATATATATATATATATATATATATATATATATATATATATATATATATTTAAGTATTCATTCATATTACTTGTAAGTTTGAACTTAGGGGTTGTGTAATGGAATGAGGAATCGGAAAAGCAGAGTTTCAATTCCAGTCAGGTTAGTTATATACACATACACGCAAATAACGTAGGGAAAGATATGAACCCAATTCTTCTTCTTCCCCCAGACATGGGTTGTTAATTACTACGACTCATATCAGTAATTCATTACCATCATAACAAAATATCTTAACATCTAAGAATATTTTCTGACTTTAAACAATACGAGAAAGGATTGATAAGCCGTAGAAAAAAATAATATATATATATATATATATATATATATATATATATATATATATATATATATATATATATATATACTAAATTCAATTGCAAAATAGCATCTATAACTATTATTAGATCGAGATAAACTTGAGTAGAAATATTTACTCAATTCTACTACATTTGTTAACTATTCATCTTTATTTCCTTATATCTATAATTTAATTGCCTCATAGTTTTGTATTTTTTCGATCTTGTTTGTATTTTTACATATTGGGTTGTCCGGAAAGTTCATGCGGATTTTTCATTGTTCATGTTCCAACACTTTAAATTTACCGACAGATATAATATACTTACATTTTCAATTAGAGTAATCAAACTATCTCTTGAGAAAGAAAGTTAAAAATTCCTTAATTCCTGTCAAATTTGTATCCCTATGAAAATGGAAAATTATAAGATGCATATTAGACATTTAATTTTTGTTTGTACCCTAAACGAAAAAAAAAATATATATATATATGCTGTGTACGATGAAGGGGCTTTAGCTGAAAGATCTGTATAGAAGTGGTTCAATAAGTTCAGGTTTGGTGATTATAGCCTTATTGATAAGGAACTATCAGGGAGATCCCCCACCACTACAAATGACGAACAAATCAAGATATTCATTTAGAATAACCCCATTACATAATTTTGGAATTGGCAGAAACACTAAATTTATCAAAATCCACCATCCATGAGCATTTAGTGAAGCTTGGGAACATAAATCGTTATGATTTTTGGGTACCACATTATCTCAGTGAAAAGAATCTTTTGGATCTCATTTCTTTTGTGATTTTCTGTATAAAAGCAATGAAAATGCACCCTTTTTGTGCAAATTGTAACAGGTGACGAGAAACGGATCATTTACAACAATGTTCAGTGAAAAAGATGCGGAGGTAAGTGACATAACTACTACTATCTGAATAGCAGGATTTAATCCTAAAGAAATCCCACTGTGCATCTAGTGGAATTCGAAACGAATTCAACATGAGCTTCTCCCAAGTAAAAAGTCAGTTAATTCAGAAATATTCTGCTAGCAATTGGACGAAATAAAGGAAGCGATTCAAGAAAAACGCCTATAACCGGCGAACATGAAAGATCTAGTTTTCTATCACGATAATGACAGAGCTTACGTTTCTTTAGTGACCCGGTAAAACTTGTTGCAGCTTGGTTGGGATGTTTTATCTCACCTAACGTGTCCCCTAATATTGTCCCTTTGGTTTTTCTTTTATTCAGTTTGTTTGCAAAACAACCTCAATGGTAAAAAAAAAAAATAATTCTTTGCATGATATTAAAAAAACCTTAATGAGTTCTTTGTCAAGAATCTAGTAAAATTCTACGAAGCTGGAATCTTTAAGTTGAAGGAAAAAATGGAGAAATGTACAACAAAATGGTTCATATTTACACTATTTACATTATTCGGACTATTTTCCTCATATTTAGTATAACGTTTCAGCCGTTGTACGTCCCTGCCTTCTTCAGGTGCCTGGAATATCGAACTGAATTCTTTAATTCGCTCACTAGAGTAGACTGTTCTAGTTCAACGTGCCATGTCTAATAGAAGTCAGTTATTAGTTATCTCATGTTAATTCCTCAAAGACACATGGCACAAGGGATAAAGGCGTTAGTTAGATCCAGTGACAGGACCCAATACCCGGTTTAGGCAGTGGAGAACTGGGAGAGGGGTATTAACAGGAGATAACTGACATCCATTAAACATGGCACATGGAACTATAACAGTCTACTCCAGTGAGTGAAATAAAGGGTTAGGTTTGACATTCCAACCACCTGAAGAAGTCCGGAGCATTCAACGGCCGAAACGTTGTGATAAACCTGGCGACAAAGATGAGGACAATAATACGAAAAAAGTAAATAGTGCATATATTACCTCATCTCAGAAATATAGACAGACACAGCACGTCCGAAACGTTGTGATAAATATGGCGGCAAAGATGAGGTCAATAGTCCGAATAATGTAAACAGTGTACATAATACGTCATCTCAGAAATATAGGCAGATACTAAAGGGCTTAAACGTTGTAATAAATATGGCAACAAAGATGAGGACAATAGTCCGAATAATGTAAATCGTGTACATAATACCTCATCTCAGAAATATAGGCAGATACTAAAGGGCTTAAACGTTGTAATATATATGGCAACAAAGATGAGGACAATAGTCCAAATAATGTAAATAGTGTACATAATACCTCATCTCAGAAATATAGACATATAGTGAATGGCCCAAACGTTGTAATATACATGGCGACAAAGATGAGGACAATGATCCGAATAATATATATAATGTACATATTACCTCATCTTAGAAATATAGACAGATACTGAAAGCCCGAAACGTTGTAATAAATATGGCGATGAAGTTGAGGACAATAGTCCGAATAATGCAAATAGTGTAAATTGTGTAATAAATAAACCAAACGTCTACTCAAATACGAGTATCACTAAAATAACATTTATAATGATAAAAAATGACGCTTTAATAAAAATTACTTACTTTAGAATTTGAATTTATTTCACAGAAGTCTACAAGGGAAGCACAGGACTCACGTTATACCGCTGAAAGCGGGAGTTTGCCGGAATCTTTCCTACGGCCTCTTTTGGTCATCTCGCACGTTTCACGTTCCTTCAGAATCCTTACTAAAAATATTATAATTAAGTGTAAAGTAGAATATTGATGCCATATTCCCATTCTGGATATAGACATACAAAACCTTCCTGTCTTGACAGATTTCCATAATTTATTTTTCAACATTACAACCTAATTTCCATAGACGAAAGCTCATAAGCCTGTCACTTCCTTATCGCTATTTATCGGACAAATATTCAAATCAGCTACTTATCTTAGATTGATTAGCGCCAAACTTCGCAGCTACGATCCACCATGCCACGTACAAACATTCGAATCATCCATATTTCCTTCAGTATTCAATTGGTATGAAAGAGGTTCCACTCAGAAAGCGTTTTCTCGAGAACAACCACCATATAGAAAAAACTCCCCAGACGTTTCTTCTCGATGAACGTTAACCGTTATCAATCCTTAGTATCCACACAATCTGAATTTATGTCACCTTGGACATCCATACAATGACCACTTTCAGTAACCATCTACCTTGAGTGGCTCATGCACCTTGTATTCTTCGAATATTTAGCAAAAGAAGATAAGGAAACATTCAATTCTCTTATTAATACGCTGCATATGACTCTCTCAGATTCGGTGCACAGGTATCAGTTCATGGTGAGTAAAATGTTTACCTGAATAATGTTTGCTACACCCAGGGGACATAAACTTTCCAAGGTGAAAACATACGTCGTTACTCAGGATGTTGTAATTATATTTTCAGTTTTTGTATCTTTTTAAAAGAAAATGCTCTTAATTTTCACCGCATGTGGGATAAAAAGTTTATTAGATCCCCGGAATAATTTATGTAATGCATTTATTTGGACCCTGAAAGGAAAAATGGATGATTTAAGCTATACCCGTGTACGTTACGTTTGTAGAAATAACACGTAAGTGTAAGCTGAAATATAGCATCCTAGCAGGGAACTGGTCAGTAAATGGACGCATCATTTTCTGTGGGTGATTTATTGCATTCGATTCCAGAAACAAACAAATAATGACCATGATTGAAGGGAAATTGCATTCATAAAAAATATCAGATTATTCTTTGAAATTCATTTATTCTAAGTTCTCAGGTTAAATGGGTATTGTATACAATTTCCAAGACAATGATATGAAACATGCTTCAAAAACCGACACAGAATATTTTAGGAAGAATATGTATTCTGCTCATTCTGGCCCAGATTTATGGCAGTATTGAGATTAAGTTTTCTTATATTCGTATATTTTTTCTGAACATAAAATATATAAAATTTTTCCCAATTTTCTGTATGTTCGAGCGATTTCGTCTATTCTTTTACCTATTATCAAGAATGATTTTTATTTCTATTTTTAACTGAATGCCTGGAATTTATGTATGCAATTATAATAAATAATGGAAGCATTAATAATAAAAAAAGAAAAATCAACACTCAATAACATCAATTATGGACACGGTCACAACGTGCTGACCGTGTTTGGAAAAAGAAAATCCTATATCTCTCGATAAATACAAACAAAAATTGATACATGAAAAGGGAAAAAACATGGTAGGTTATCTTGCGTTGCTGAAGAAGCCATGTTTGGGTCTACTGATTGAAACTGGCCGCATTCATCTACTTTGTCACAAAACGAGGACCTATTTCTGGAAAAGGAAATGGCGAGAATTAGAGCTTTCCCAAAATGAGTTATTCTATCAGGATATAGTTTCTATTTATATCTGTGGAAGATATATTCCCAAAGAGAAAAGGCACTATTTGGTTCTATGTTGTAACTCGTGCTGGAATAAGCAGTGCTTAGGTTTAGCAACCGCTCGAATTGACTTTTGTAAACCAATTGAATGACCGACCACTTTCGTCGCTGTATGAAGTGACGTGACCCACCTGACTTCATCTCCTTCAAATAGGGATGATTGTTTTTTTTATCCCTAAAGAATCATAGTTTGTTTTTTTTTTATTTCTAGATCGGCCAGCATTTCCAATCATCAGATGATCATCATGGAAATTGAAGAGAGTTTAACCTACTCCAACGTTCTACCATTGATTTCGTTTAGTTTGCTCAAAGCAGCGCATTTTTTTCAAAGTCAAAGGTGGAGAAAATTCTAGTTGGTTAGTACATTTTTAGTCGAAAGTTTATGTCATGATTGAACTGCTAATTCCCTTGCTTCAGAAATAATAATTAACTCCAAAGGAAATATATTGCAACTGTGACACCATTTAGGGTCGCTAGAAGGAGAAAAGAAAAAGGAAAGAAAGAAAATAAAAGAAAGGCGAGAGTTAAATTTAGATGATAAAGGAAAGCCATCACAAAAAAGACATTAAAGGGTGTTATTTTGACAAGGAAAAATGGTGAAAATTTAAATTTCCATTGTCGAGAATTCTAAATAGATAAAAATTAACTGTGTCATGGCGGCGAACTTATATTATCGGGAATAGATAAACATTTAACTGTGTCACCGGAATGAATAGGTCATCCGTTGACCGAGAAATAAGAATGTCCGTTGACCACACACGAGTTGCGAAAACAAAGAAAAAACAAACCATAAGTTAAGTCTTTGCCGATGGGAAAATATCGTTTGGACAAGGCATCTGGGTTGTGTTGGAATTTGACTATGACAGCAAAACTATTGTATCAGAAATTGGCGAAAATTTCGTTGACTTCCATATGAATTCGGCTGTGAATTGGCGAAATTGTTTTATCGTATCGGTGGTTGGCGCCGGAGAGTGAGTGTGTCTGGTTGACCACCCACTTGTTAATTGGCGAAAAACTTATTGATAGGTACCAGGTGACATTGAGGATAAGAGCTGCGATTAAGGGACCACACTACGAAAGAAAAGAGAAAAAAAGAAGGAAAACGAAAAAGGAAAAATAATTTTTTTTTCATCGAGCAAGATTTTTTTTTTAAAACAATCTAGTCTGGTCACACCCACACTGCTGGCCGCCCATTGGATGAATGTTTACGAGAGCCAGGCGGAGGTGATCATGTGATGCAGGGGGAGGCCTGTGACCACCCATTGAAGGGATAGGTATGAGATGTTACTGCGATAGAGAGGGAAAACCGTTGGCGCCCTCTGAGTATATGGTGAGATACCCATATGAGAACAAAAGAAGGTGGGGGTAAGAGAAGACTTCCAAAAATGGAAAGGAGTAAAAAATTCCTGACCGAAAACAAAAGAAGTGGACTGTGGATTTAGAATTATGAAGGAACCTCAAACCACGACGAGCCCACCACGGTTTTGTTTCGGCATTCCATATAAGCAATGTCGCAGCGAGCGAAAATCAGTTCGAGTTGGAGTTCGGGCAGTTCCAAGCAGATGCAGTAAGCTGAGATCTCTGAAGACCACCACGCATTAGCTGACTGAGATTCACGCAATTCCGAACTCATCTTCAATCCAAGAACAATTTATTTTTGAAGAACGACTTAGACTCATACCCCCAAAACAAGTTTTACGAATATCGCCTGAAGACACACCAAGAACCAGTTTCTTAAAGAACAGACACCTTAAGATGTTAAGACTCGCCTAACAAAAACAACGAGTCACGAATCCATATGGCGGTTTGGGAGAAAGACGTATTCCTATATTCAGCAACCAGATATAAAATATTGTTATCCTTTTTAACACATTTGAAACTTTCGAGTTATTATTTTCTTTTCTTTTACACATACTTGTGCGATATCACCCTTATTCGAACTCAGCTTGCAGTAACGGCCCAGCGACTGATTGACTTCCTCTGCCTAGATCAATTCACAACGTGGGTAGGTTAGACTAGAAATCAAAGCAGTTACTTCGGTAACCAGGCGTTGGAAGAGAGTTGGGAACGACGAGGCTGATACCAAAACTAACCAGATTCCCATCTGAATCACCAAAAGGTTAGAACGTCACATTTGGTGCCGCGACCAATACCAAGCCAGTTGGTCGTCACAAGACAGGATAGCACGACTGACGCAGACAGACGGACGTCACGTTTGGAGCGGCGAGACGGAGCGGGGGACGTCACACAATGCTTTACAATCTGTACCTGAAATTACGTCTATTTTGTTGTTAAACAAAGCATGAACATGTTGGAAGTTAATATGAACATGCCGTTGGATATCAGACGTTACACACATACACGCACAGACGCACATGTGTGTGTGTCTGTGGAAGGGTGTATGATAGATTAAAAGTTATAAAGTATTTTACACCACAAATTATTTATTCGCTCTGAAATGCCTAATAGACAAACATAAATTAACAGATATTTTAATTCTACAAATATTTAATCGAATAGATTATTTAACCTTTCTAAGGATGGTATCACCAACTGGATATCCCCAAATGATAATTTACAAGTTTCAAACTGAACGGCTATAGTATATTCAGACTTGTCAAAATGGCGAATTGAAAACTCTAGCAGAAAGATCAAAGATGCTATATTTGAAGCTATATTTCTCGAAGAAGAAATAAGGAAAAAATGGTAACACCTTCGTTCAAAGGATGCCCAACTCATATATGCATGAAATTTAAGAGCGCGCGTTTAGCCATCTTGACACCATTTGTCGTAAGAATCACTGAAAATCTCTTTGAATTATTCAGCTAGAACATGTTAGAGAATAAGTTAAACTCATTTGATGTTAGCACCAATATATCATTAACTGAGAAAAAGAGAGAAAGGAAAATGATAATTCAGACGTACAGTAAACTGTAAAGGTAAGGATATTCATACTTTGGCTTCCAGCTTCAAAGACCCTTCAAGAGAACGGCGAATAAGTTAAAAAGAGGGTATGTTAATGGAAAACTGGTTCAGGAGGTCACAACACAAAGAGGGGCCATCATTTCAGCATAGAGCTGAATACATTCTTATTTTGCTCTTAAACGATGTGAACAACTTTTTTTCTCAAAATTCGAGCAACCGAATCAAAGTGATGTAGATTTTATTACATCTTCGACAACCTTCACAGATGTTCAATATGCGTACCACCTGTGAAACGACGCACGTCAAGTCGGTAGTCCAACTCCTGTCAAACACGCTGTAGCATGTAATGCGTAACATTATCCATTCTCTGTTTAAGTTCATCTAGACTTTTAAGAAAAAGGGAGATATAGACCTATTACATCACAGAGATCTATCGAAAAAATATCTAGCGTTGTCAAGGTGAAGGTGGTGGCCATTTCAGTAGAACATATTCATTATCACTGGCACGCCCGATCCATCTTCCTGGCACTTCACTAAGAGATGAGAGCACAGTCAACTTCGTATTTAGATATTTTGTTAAAATTGGAGATCTTGTGAGCCAGAAATGCCTATGATGTTAGACGTAGGCTAACATATATTTTCCCTTCTTCGTGTGTTTATATATATATATATATATATATATATATATATATATATATATATATATATATATATGTGTGTGTGTGTGTGTGTGTGTGTGTGTGTGTGTGTGTGTGTATTTGTGTTATTTTACATTATTGTGACTACAGTACTCATCTTGTCGTCATATTTATTAAGGGTTAAGTTCGACATTCGAACCACCTGAAGAAGGCCGGAGCGTACAACGGCCGAAACGTTGTAATAAATATTGAGACATAAATGTGGACAAAAGTCCGAATAATGTAAATAATTTACATAATACTTCAACTCAGAAATATATATATATGTGTGTGTGTGTGTGTGTGTGTGTGTGTGTGAAATTATTTTTAAGGCATCTACGACACTAGAATCTGTCTAAAAAAAACTTTCTCCACTTTTTGTCAATGTGATAAATTTCTGACGATTATTTTTGCGCGAATTATCGATAAGTGCAGTCTGTCCCACTTCTCAAATTCTAGAAAACAACCATACTAAATGCGAAAACAGCACCGTGTAGATAACTTGAGAGGGATTTGAGAAAGAGGAGCTTTGGTAAATGCAAGAAGATTACACTGGCTGTGTACACTGAAAATTTCGCATTGTGAGGCAAAATATGCAACCAATTTGGGTTGTGCGCAGAGGCAAAAATAATTACAAATATTACTTCTAATTACCTATTGTTACCTTCATTTTTTTTAAAATTGTACTTTAACTGTTCTTTATGTTATTCTTTTCTGTTTTCTCCTTACTTTATTTTTGTTTCCATTTTTTCCTCTTTCTTCTTTTTACTTTCATTGTTCATTCTAGTTTTGATTCTTCCAATTCTTTTCTTACATTCATAAATTCTTGATTGTAACGGATTTTTAAGCTTCTCATTTCTTAATTTCTATTCTCCTACACATTTCATTCTACTTGTATTAAATAATTTCCATAATTTTCATTTCTTTGCTAAGATTTTTCAAAGACCACTTTATTTAACTATAAAAAAATACTCGCAATTTTGACGAAATATTTCTTATTAACTTATCCTTTAAAATGACCCTTTTATAGACTTTTCACTTTTATTAGCCTTCTATTAGATAGCAAGTGTACGAAACCCAGCGAGAAGAGATTTCATTTCAACTGTAATTGTCGATCACAATGCCATTGCAAATAATGCATTACTCCGTTTACTTATTTATATACTTTTATATTCATTTTCGTTGTTGTTTCTCATGTTTTCCATTATTGCATCTTTCTAATATTTACTTAAGCTTCTTCATCCTCAGTCGTTTATTTCTTTTTATTTATTTCCTACTCATTAAGGTTTAATTCTTTTTATATTTGGCGGCAACCCGTCTCTCCAACCCAAACCTCATTTATTTCGCTATTATCACGTGAATATTGATCATCAGTCAGTCTGGTAAATCTGGCAGTGATCAAATGACGTCGTTTCTCCTTTAAGCTTTATTCTTTTATTACTGGAAATATGAGGTGCTGTAAGTTTGGAAGTGCAGTTGGTGTAATCGATACCGGCTTGGAATTGGAAATCGGAGAGATGTGCTCCAATTTCAGTAGTTTTTTTTTATATTCACTTACGTGCAAATACCTTTGGGAAAGGTATGACTTCACGTTTCCTTGTCCATCGATGGGTTAATTAGTATGATTTATATCAGTATATCATTATAACGGGAAAATATTCTTATAATCTAAAACAAATATTTCGGCCTTTATAATAACCTGCAAAATCTTCATAATCCGTATAAAATAAATAAATAAATCTAAGCAATATCAGATATTTCCTCAATAGTGTAATTTTGAGCCATTCAGGCATGATTTGCTTATGTTATGTTTGAAAAGATCTGAGTTGTTCTATATATATTTATAATGTTAAGTATTACGCTGTCATTCATTTTCATCTATCTATCTATCTATCTATCTATCTATCTATCTATCTATCTATTATTGTTGTTGTCGTTATTATTATTATTATTATTATTATTATTATTATTATTATTATCTGTGAATGTAATGTTGCCTGCTTTGTATCCTGTAAAGCCTGGATCAAACTCTGGTACTTAGGCTCTATAGGAGAAGTGTCATTTAATTGATAGCACTTTTCTTAGCATATGTTCGTAGTAGGATTATCTTCTGAGCAATGTCTAGGTTGATGTTACCTTGAGACTGTTAGCATAATTGTCTATTTCTTTTCTCACAAGGTTCAAGGCTCCAATTATTACTGGTACAGTCTCCGTATTCATATCACAGATTAAATTCGATCTCCAGCTTCTTTGTACTTGGACAATATCTCGTAGTGTTTCTCTCAAATGGTACTCCTATATCAATAAGTATACACCTACGGAAATTCTTGTCAATTATGATATTATCATATCTGTTGGTTTTTATTTTCCTATCTGTTTGAATTGGCATGTCCCAGAATATTGCTACATTGTTATTTTGTGTAACTTTGTCTGGTTGGAGTTCATACCATCACTCAGTGGTTTCGATTTTGTGCTTCTTGCATATATTCCAGTGCAGATATGTCACTACCTTGTTCTGTCTGTGGGTATACATATTTCTGCTAGTTCCAGACATCGACAGTTTAATCTTTTTTTCCGGAGATCGCGAATTTTGTGTTAGTTCCATCCTTGATTATGTGATAGTGATAGAATCTCTTTGCAAGGATTTGGTCCTGAGCTGCAGTAATTAGGCTTTCTGTCTCAGCTTTCAAACCGGTGCTCCTCAGCCACTGATGTGTTTTCTCTTGGCCCTGATATTTTTCTTTTCGTTCTTTATGTATTTAACATTTAATG
This sequence comes from Acanthosepion pharaonis, assembly GCA_903632075.3. Lineage (NCBI taxonomy): Eukaryota > Metazoa > Mollusca > Cephalopoda > Sepiida > Sepiidae > Acanthosepion > Acanthosepion pharaonis. The sequence continues at coordinate 1,531,827 of CAHIKZ030000946.1, forward strand.
CCTAGTTTTCCCATCTTTTTTATTTCATTTGATCAAGTTGTTTTGCTTTCTGCTTTACAAATTTGGCGTAGGTGGTATTCGCTTCGTTTTTTGTTGGTAGAGATTCAGATATATTATAATGTTTCTTTGAAGAGTGCAGCTTCTTTGTTGATGGTGTGTTTTGGTGGTTTGCTGTTGGTAGAATACGCTTATTGTTTTTTGTGATGTACGCTTCCGTAAGGTTTTAGAGTTTGTACAATTTGGATTAGAACTCAGCCTCCTAAAACTGTTGGTACGTAAAGTCTACCAACAGCTGATCTCGGGTGACGTGTCCTCATTTAGGTACGATTTTTTCTGGTCTTGATGTCCAGTCATTAAATGTAACTGAACTTCCATTTAATAATGTGAAAGTTATATGTTCCTACGTGTATAGCTAAGGTGTTGATAGCCTTCATTTTATTGGTCCCATCACGTTCGCATTCTAGTATTAAAGCCACTCTTCTAAAATTCACCTTCATCAATTCCTAAATATTTGTATGTACCATCTTGGTCTATTACTTTATTCTTGTTGATATCAAGGTCTAATTCTGTTGGTTTTGTAAGTTTACCGTCTTTGAAGGTGTCTTTGGCACATTAATCGATTTCGAACTCCATCCTAACGTCTTCGTTAAAGTTTTTGACAATCGTATGTAGGTTTTTTGTTGGTTGTCATTCTTGGTTCTTTTCAGTCTATGAGTGTGGTACACTCTCGAATGCTTTTCTGTAATCGATCTATACAATCGATAAGTTTCTTTTTCTTGGTTTCACCACTTCCAATATTCTTTTATTGCTAATTAGTTCATCCTGTCACACGTAATTTCCTCTTTTACAACCCTACTGTTCTACTGGGAGTAAATTGTGTTTCTAAAAGAAGTTGTATGTTCTCTCAGTTATGATAGATGTGAGGATCTTGTACATTGTTGGTAGGTAGGTCATGGGCGTATAGTTCTTCGCGTTATTCGCCTCTTCTGTTTTTTTGTGTACGTATATTACTCTCTACGTGATGCATTTGGGGCATTTTTCTGGGCTTAGGTTTATATCATGGTATGCCCCTGCGTGGTGCTGGTGCTAGCCAAATACCTTTTTTTTATAAAAAAAAATGTCTGTTCGGTGTATTCCTGGCGTTTTCCACTTCTTGTTTTTTGTAATATGTTTTTTTTTGGGGGATGGGGTTGTCGGTTGTTTCATCAATATTGATATTCGTCCGTTATGGCAATGATTGTTGATCCTTTTGTTTCTTGATCAATATCGATCTGCATTCTCTAGTTTTTACATATCAAGATTTTCTCGATTTCCTGGACATTAGGTGAGTTATTTATCTCTGTTTTATTTTTTTCTTAGTCGTAGATATAGTTTCTTCGCATGGTCTTTAAAGATATTGTTTTGTCAGAGGAATCTGTGTCTTTTTTCATAACGCCTATTTCTATGTTCTTTCGCTTGAAATTGTTCTTTCAGCTTTTCCTTAACTTTGGTACGTCAGTTTTATTCTTTATGCCAAGGCTTTGTTTCACTTGTCTCCTTTATCTTTCTTTAATTAGATAATTCTCTCTTTATTCACTTTTATTTTTTTTTAATATCTAATTCAGAGTCTATACAACATTGATGAAAACTTTTAACTCATTTTTTCCTTGGTAAAATGTTTGTGCTCATCCCTTTAAAATAAAGTGATTAAATATTTTGTTGTTTAATTTTTATCCATGGTCATTTCTATTTACTACATGAAAAAGTGTTCCAAAGGCACAGAAAGAACAGAAAGGGAGACATGGAGTATTCTTGAAAATTCCTCATCGCATATTCAAATCAGTAGCTGTGCCTCTAGGAAGCAGTATGGTGTAGATATCTGAAACCTATTTCTTTATTATAAATATTATGGCGCAAATTTTAGTATTCAGTTTTTCCGGAAATATTTTACCCGGTGTATATTTTGTGAGCATAACTGAATTCTCACACCTTTCCTATTATAAATGTTATGGTCTGGTTCCTTGTACCACGGTGATAGTCCAAGGTAGAACCAGTAAAGAAGAACTCGAACACGTATATAGAATAACACAGATATATTACAAACAGGAATGTTTACAGAGAAGTAGAAAATGTTACTACGAACAATCAGGTTTAGTAGTAGTTGTCTGAACGCGACTGTTTAGGACTGCCTCTGACTCGACTGACTGACTCGCTCGCTCTGACTGATTGACAGACTCCAGACTTCAGACTGAACTCTCTGCTTCCTCTTGAGGCGCAGTATTTATTACGTATGGAATATTCCATTATGTCATTATGGGTAAGGTCCCATAATAAATTATACAATATTTCACATATCTTATTGAGTAACTTTTTACAATAACATCGCGATTTTAAAATACATGAAGTTCCACGAAATGTAACTCGAAAACATATGAACGGAGTTATGCAAAAATATATATCAGTAGTTGTTATAACATAGCATCTCCCGCTTGCATGATCTCTGCTAGAGATTTACACGCATTCATTAAACAAATTAAATACATCACACTCTTCTTATGTAGGCACATACTGTTTCTTCTATCATGCTAATATTTTGTGACACTTGATTTCGCAATGATCTTTGAAATTCGTTTCTTCAACTTGAAAGAAAACAAATACTCAATAATAATATGTTTCTGGCATTTGTAGAGCCGTGTTTAATGATTATTTCTTTGCTTTTAAATCATTCATTCCTCTCCATAGAAAACTATACCGGGTCACAATGACAAGAAATTTCGTTTCTCTCTTCAGATATACTCTGATGCAATATATATTATTATGCATTTATACTTCTCGGTTCTCGTCTTTGCTTTATGAAGCTGAACACCAAATGAATAATTGTACATCTGTTTAAAAATGTGTCAGAACAAAGAAAAGAAACCAAGATATTTTTCAATGTATAGCAAAACTTTTATTTTCACAGCTACAACGGAAGTATCAGCCAAACTTTGCAAGTTAATCGCTCATATTATATTCAGAAAAGAAACGCGTACATCCGCATTTAGGAGAGACGTTCTTCCCGCTTTTATGTCTTTTCTTACACTACATCACTCTAACAAACAAATGCTATTGTGGATTGTTGGTCCCATATTTCTTTTGTTTTTCTTTTCAAGTTTAGCGTTGCCCATCACATGGAATGGAAAAAATATGACAATATATGCGTGTATATATATTCGTCATTATAAACACATCTGCTCATTTTCCAGTTTTTGCGAAAATATAATGAGAATACAAGAACGAGTATGATTCGCAAGTTTTATCATGCAAAAGAGTTGGCTATAATAATTTCACAATATAGTGTATGGGCAAGGTAAGACTAGTTTCGTGAATAGTCAGTGGTAACGTTAATTCTACAATGATTGTCATAAATTTGTAAGGGTGTCCGTAATAATAACAACACTGTTTATTCTGGTGACTTCTCCGTCTGCAGAAGCGATACTTCTGCTCTTTTGTTTATTCACACATTACAACATGGCCGACACGGTACTTCCGTGTTTGAACAAAGCAGAGAGTGTGCTTCCGTTTCCTCACTTCCCGGTTACGACAATGATTATTACTATTATAGAGAAGAAATTACAGTTTATTAGTAATACAGGTTTTGTTATAAGGAGAAAAACAGTCATATTTTTATTAGAAGAGGCTATGATAATTCGTATACTTCCTTTGTTGCAAATGTCAGTGTGCATGTCTTCTGGAGCCTTTGATTTTTTTTATGTGAGCTTAACCTGAAATTACGAGTCATTTTCTTAAAATGTTTCGTAAGATCGAGATTACACATGGATGTTATTCATGGTGCGACACTTGTTCATAAACATTTAAACTTTTACTTCTATACAATATCTTTCTCAGAAAAGTGGCCAGAAATAGCTTTGCGGAAAAGGCGAATCTTTCCTTATAAGAAAAAGAGTAATGATACCATTACCATTATTATACAAATATCCACTTCAATTTATGATTTTCTACGTACGCAAAGCTTCTCTGATTACATAAATACTACTGCGATTTAATGTTATCTATCTTTCTTTGAAACTTGTGGAATGCTAAATATCTCAAAGAACTGTACCAAATATAAGAATCCTTATCACCCCAGAAATTTCAACAGCTGTAACAAGTAACATAGATAGCACGTAAACCTCCAAGAAAAAATAAAAACGTAATAAAGTTTTGGCATTGCACATAATTTTAAACAAAGTTTAGGAAGAATGTCTATATCTATAATGGAAAGAATGATAACTGCTATTTGACTTGATAGAATTCTTTATGAAAGTTGTTGTCAGAGACAGAATTTATAAATTCTAAATCGTATATAGCATTTGTTACTCGATAAAACAATGCTGAATATTTCCTTAGAAAAAAACTTAGCATTACCAATATAATTTTAAAAAAAAACATATATTTCAATTTAATATATTCAACGCGCGCAACCCTTCACTAATCAAATAACCACTAATACGCAAACTTCTTAACTCATACTTCTTCCACTTGCCTGTTTACCACAGTGAGCTTTTTTTATATCAATAGATAATAATAATAATAATAATAATAATAATAATGATAATAATAATAATAATAATAATAATAATAATAATAAAACTAACTCATATAATTTACTTCATTAATCTTTGATCAAAAAATTAAAGGAGTCAGTTTATATCTGGAAGCACGAAATATGCATCCGTGTATCATGTACCTTTAGGACCCGGGAATCATGGCTTTCCACAACATCCTGCATGTTGAAACTCTTAGCAAATTTTGCCTTTTGGCTATTTCTCTTCAATACTGTACTCTCAAGCATTTACTCAAGTTCGTTAGATATATTATGCATTATTTTTCTCTGTCACAAATGCCTTCAAAATCCCCTGGGATTATCACACTTTCCAAGGCTTCTTTTCTTAATATGTATCCTAGAAATTTCAACAGTGCTTTTCTGTTTAAGTATAAGTCTTCTTTTCGTTTTCATTTTCTCTAAAACTTCGTCGTTGCTTACATGTTCGATCTATGGTGTCATCAACATTCTTCTGCAAAACATTTCCGTCGCTTCAAGTCTCCACTTTATCTTTGTGGGGACTGTCATACACTCACTGCCATACAGACGAATACACATCACGTAACAGTTCAGCATTGTTTTCCTTATTTCTAGCGAAGTTATATTTTATTTCTTAGCAACCCTTCAAATATGAATTCGGATTTCTCTGTCACAAAGAAAATCTTTGTACTGCTTTGATTTTGATATCTGTCGTCTCGCAGTTGGCGTTTAACCCTTTCTCCTCTCTTTTCTTTACTAGCTTCTGTAGCAGTTATAGTTTTCTTTCAGTGCATTTTCAGCATCTTTTTATAAAACCATGGATTATTTCTCTATTCAAACGCATCTTCGGATTTCGGTGTCACAATTTCTTTCTAATAGTAAACCCCTTTCTAGATATTTAAATTGATGTTCTTGCTTGATTCTGGTATCTCAAATTTAAGATTTCCATGATGGTGTCCGCTTGATAATCAGATACTCTTTGGATGCTGGGGGGGTCTAATTGATAACTGCTCAGAATTGGAAATCAATGAGCCGAGTTCCAATTCCAGTCGGGTTGTTTATATTCAGTTAGGCGCAAATACACATTGGATGGTATGGGTCCACTTCTTCCCCTGTCTGCTATGAGTTAATTAATAAATCTTGTATCAGCAAATCATTATTATCCCCAAAACATCCTTACAATCTAAAAATATTTTCTGGATTTAAATAACATTCAAATGTTTGATAAACTATAAAACAAAAACAAATCAATCAATAAAAAATTAAAATATTCGCCCGATTTTCTTTCTCTAATTCAATTTCAGTCAGTGTTATCGTATATTTTGAACTATTTGAACTTTCCGCATTTATTCGCTAGGGTTTCAATGAGGTGATATCTTTGAAGTCCCAGGAAATTATTTTCTTATTTCTAGGAAAGTGTCTGATTAGTGTATATGGAATTGGTTTCTAAGAAGAATTCCCAGTTCTTATCACAACTCCCTGTGTGCGACCATTAGGCAGAAATAAATATATATTTTCGTTTCCGAATTAATACTTTTTTTTATTACATATTTGTTGCATTTGATTCTGCAAAATCGAGATTTACCAGGCCATTGTAAGTCCTGTATTTTTCCTTAATAAATTAAATTTTATTTAATAAGATGTTTCTCAGGAAAAACATATAGACAGACATTTATTTATCTATCCTCATCCTTTTTTTATAATAAAAAACTTCCCGTTTTCTTGGGGGTACTTGCTGACCCGGTTAACCTTCAGCCTCAAGCCGTTATTTGATGTGCGATATAGATCGTTCTTGCTCTATTATATATGTCTAGTGATGTTATGGTCCAAGTTCTTTGTACCACGGTGATGGTTCAAGGTGAGAACCAATGAAAGAATAACATGAACACAGGTATGGAATACAAAGATATATTACAACAGAAATATAATACAAAGAAGTAGAAGTATTATTAATGACTATCAGATTTGGTTAGAGTGAACTATTTTGTCTCGACAGGTATCACTATTCCAATGTCCTTACAATATGCTCTCAATTATCTCTCCTCGTGTTACAATCTCCGCATACCTTTTGAGAGGCGCAGTATTTATAATGTCAGGAATAGTCTATTATTATTATGGGTAAGTTACCATAACACCCCCCCCACACACTTCCGAAGCTTTTGCGTAGCAGGGGTTTTTAATATTTTTTCTCTTTGGATCTATTACCAAAGGTTCTGTGAACTTCCTTTTTCTGGACGATATTCATGAATACTTCTTCTAGACTAAGTAGAGGATAGTGGTAGTCTTTTATCGCTGCGTTGAGAAATCAGCGCATACTCGAATATCCTCTAATTTGTTTTACGTAAACCGTGGGTGCTGCCCATTAATTGTATTCTACTTTTGTCAATATGCCGGTGTTTTCGAGTCTAGCCAATTCTTGATCCATTTTTTCTATTAAAGCTAACGGTACGCTCCTTTTTTTCTTGAAGATAGGTTGAACGTTTTCTTTTATTTCTATATTTAGTTTATATAGTTCCGTCACATGTAGCGTTAAGCATGAAGTACACAAACTTCAAGAAAATTTTTCCACATGAGTGATGTGACCTTTTCAACAGTGGCTTTCTTTTTGCCAATCTTTGATAAATGCCAGAATTATCAAGACCACGACCAATAATTGTGCTAAGAAAAGCTTGTCTAACCTGAACTGTTGATCTTCGGGGCTCCAACAGAATTACCATGGGCTTCTTGGTGGAGTTTAGATAAATACACGCCTGTAGGGAGAACCCCTCGCCTTTGATTTGTTGTCCGTTGTACCATAGACTTTAGACCCTGCTTCATACTTCTTCACAACTTTATTCCACAACAATTCGATAAGCACTTTTATATTTATGATACAGGTCGCTCGCTATAGTACTCTAAATGCGAGTGAACCACTGTGCATCAAAGAATTAAATTGAATTCTATAAGTGTCTGATGAAACCTATCTATATGCGGACCTCTGATTATTTACCTAACTTGATCATGCCGCGCAAACGATTATCAAAATAATATCGTTTTTCTTTGTAGTGGGTATATACGCACACACACACACACACACACACACACACACACACACACACACACACACATACACACACACACATATATATATATATACACACACACACATATATATATATATATATATATATATATATCATATCCACCATAAAGAAAAATTTTGGTCTTGCCAACACTTCTTAAAATACAACATAAAATGAGATATATTTGTATTTTTTAAAGTAAAAGAGTAAAGTTTACTAACTGCAGTGTATTTCGATGTATTATGTCAAATAAGAACAACGTCATATAGTTTCCATCAATGTAACCATCATCTGATCAAATAAGCTCATTACAGATTTTTGTATATTGTTTGGTGTTTTGTTAAAATAAATGTCTGATCTTCCCAAGGATTTTTCAAGCTGTGAAAATGCTCAATCTGACTCTTTTTCTATTCCCCTCGAAATCTTATCCGATTCAACCTATACTACACCAATGGGAGTGAAGGAAGAAGATTGATGCAGCCAGGTCATAATTTCCTAAAATAGTGGGCTTTCTCCCAGGTTTGTTCGGACATATACATTCCTTTTACTCGAAAAAATATTCAAATTTGGATTCGTCACTTTGGACTGTCACAGATGAAACTCCTCTCTCACGTGCCAAAGGCATTATTGGATCTTTTCTAATTGAGCTCTTTAGATCTAAGTTGAACTAATGCTCCATCAAGATGTGACATTCTGAACCAGTTTTCTTCTCTACTATTACGTCTTTTTTAAACTTATTCACTCATGTCTTGAAGCTTCTTGAATAGACTTTCAAGATGTAAGCAATACTGAAGTACGGAATGATCTTTTTTCCTCTCACCAGTGCTCAGTTAGATAAACAGTGGGTTTGAAAAAAAAAACAATTTTAACCTGCTCTATTTTTATCCGAATAACTCAAATGGTTTTTTCAGTGATTCTTACGAAAAAAGGTGTCAAGCTGCCTACACATCTTATCGGAAAACTGGAAAAAAGAAAAACAGTTAGTTTAGATTTCTTTTTCTATTTTAGATATTAAACATTTTTGGCATGTATAGATATGCTATTACACGAATTGGACAATTTAACATAGGTATATATATATATATATATATATATATATATATATATATATATATATATATATATATATATATATATATATATTATATATATTTGGCCACCACTTTCTGTCCAAATCACTCTTTTTGTATCTGTCTGTCCAAATCACTCTCTTTCTATCTGTCTGTCCATAAGATTTTATAACAATTCTCTACATTGCCCTAAATCCTTAACAGTATAATATTGTCTACTATATTTGTATCAGTAGGTTTGTTGCAGTTTCGTAAATCATTAGTATCACATACTACATCCTTATATACGTACATCAGTATGTATGAGTACCAACAAATAAGAGAATAAAGCTTAAATGTAGATTCTAACGGAAGAAAAGCAAAAGAAGAAAAATAGAAACTAATCGAGCCAATTTGAAAGCTGAAAATGGGCAGATAAAAGGCTTACACGCCAGTCTCTTCGGTGTGTAGGGCCACGCGACACTCGCGATAAAATTACTCGTAAAATTACCAAAGCAAACGTCAGTAAAGAAAATAATGATGATGTAAATTGAGAACATTTTCTTCAGCAGACAAACATTTTACTTTGTCCAAAATCGTCTTCGTTGCGTGAAAAATTGTCGTTAGAATATTTTTTTTTACTTTTAAGATAGAGAAAAAACTAAGGGGATGAGAAGAAAAAATGAATTAAAAAAAAAAGCAAAAGAATTGTAATGAAACAGGAAGAAGAAATGTAATTAAAAGAAAAGGAAAGAGAAAAAGACTGAGAAGAAGAAAATCAGGAGACGAAGAATAAATGGAGGGAGAAAAATGGAAAACGAAAAGAAGAAAAAAGAATAATAATAAAAAAGAAAATATAAACACGAAAAGATGGAGAAGATGAAGTACGAAAGTCATGATATAGACAGAACAAGAACAAAAAAAGGAAAAAGGAAATAGAAAAAATATGTAAGAGGAAAGAAGAAAAAAGACCAGAAAAACAGAAGAAAAAAAGATATCTGGAAGTAGAACAGAAAAAACAAAACAAAAGAAAGTAAAAAGAAGAAAAAGAAAGAGAAGAAGAAAGGAAGTAAAATGTGAAGACGAAATAAAAAGAGAGTAGAGAAAAAAATGGTAGATGAAAGGAAAGGAGAAGAAAAGAAGCAAAGGAAACTAAAAAGAAAGAAATGAAAAAGAAGAAAATGAAACGAACGAAGAAGAAAAATGTTGATACTGCAGAATAAGAGGGAATATAGAAGTCGCTTAAAGTGCTTAGAATCAAACAGGAGAATTGAAATGATCAAAATAAGAAACAGTAGAAAATTTAGCGATGCAAAGAGAACAAAATCTTTTATGAGAGTTAGAGAATCAAAAGTAAAAGTAAAATAAGAGTAAAAAGAAATCCAAAAGGAGATGATGACAAGAAGAACAAAAATGAAGAGGAAGTGGTGGATGGGAAAAAAAAATTGCAGGAAGGAACAGAAGAAAAAAAGCAATGCTGGTTGTTATTTGCCGATTTTTTAGACAAGTTGAGGAGATTCGGCATCAAATGAGACGAAGAACTCAAAGAATAAAACGACGCCATTTTATTTGTCTTGGTCTGTTTTCACCATTTTATTTTGTCATATTTATATTTTATAAAATGTTCTTTGAATAATTCTTCTTCTTGCTATACAAAAAAAGTAAGAAAAAAAGTAAGTAAGAATAAAAAAAAAATATCAAGAAAAGTTTTTCTCCTTCCAAAAATAAATCATTTACAAATTTGTAAATTATATAGGCTAGAAGAACATTCCGAATATATAATACATTTTGTTGTCTTGTATGCGATAGAGTATTTTCATCAACGTCAGTAACAGAAAATAACGAAACGACAGAGAAAATAGACAAATAAGCGACAGAATAAGAAGCAGCAGTATTAGAAGCAGGAGCAGCAGAAATAGAAACAGCAGCAGAAACAGAATAAGCAGCGGCAATAGAAGTGACAGTAAAAACAACTGAAGCAGACGAAACAGCAGCCACTGAAGTAGAAGTAGCAGTAGTAGTAGTAAAAGCAGCAGCAACAGAAAAAGAAAGAGCATCATCTGAAATAATAAAACCAGCAGAAAAATGATGTAAAAGCAGCAACAAAAGAAATAGAAGTGACAAAAACAGAAGCAGAAGCAGCAGCAATAGTAGGACGAGCCTCAGTAACAGAATAAGCAGAAGAAGCAGAGACAAAATTTGAAGAAGCATCAGCAGAATTATAACTAGCAGCAATAGAAGTAGATGTAGCAACATGAAAAGAAGTAAAATCAGTTGCAACAAAATACGCAGCAGCAAGTATAAAAAGCAGCAGCAGAATAAAAAACAGCAGCAACACAAGAGTTGAAACAACAGCAACAGAAGTAGAAACAGCAAACAAATTAGAGTTCGATACACCAGTAAAAGAAGTAGTTGATACAGCAGAAATAGAAGGACATGCAGTAGTTACGGAAGTAGAAGGAGAAACAAGAACAAACGCATTAGTAGCAGCAACGGAATAATTAAAAACTGCAGAAACAGAACTTTAGACGCTATGACAGAAGTAGAAGCAATGTAATCAGGTGTAGAAGCAGCAGCAACTGAAGTAGAAGAATCAGCAGCAGAGTTAAATGATTAATTATCATTGTTGATGTAATTTTTGTTATTGATGCCCAAATTGACTAGGTTTCTTTTATATTTTTTTTCTTTCATAATTTCTGTATTATTATTTTAATTATTTTTCTTATTAGAACGGGTGGCATGCCAAAATAGTAACGCTGGGCTACAGACATGCGAATCCTTGTATAATCATGAAGAAAATCTACTTTTTGTATAACAAGTACATGCATCACAGAAAAATAGGATAAAAGGTCTTGACAAAAGCAGAGCATAGCATTCGAGTTCGGGGGGCTAGGTCTTATACCCCAGTCAATGTAGACGGTTTGGTGGTGTTCTAATTATCTAAATGAGACATCTAAATCAATGTAGCTTCTCCAAGACTTCGAATTAGAAAAAAGAAAAACATAAAGAGCTGGCTGTGATGTTCCTCGATTCTTCGTGTTTAGAGGATATGCGCAACTTCCTAAAATGTTCTTGGTTTTGAAATCTATTTTGTAGTATATAGGCGTTTCAGATTTTAACTTCAATTTAAAATCATAGAAGTAGATAGGCTTGACTATCTTCGGGTCCACTCTTCTTCCCAGTCTTTTGAACAGGTGTAAAGATTTATCCCTTGTTTCCTCTTTAGGATTCGGTTTCCGGTTTCTTTATCTCTGTACTCCTGATTTCTCTACCTGAAAACTAAAATTTTATTCAGTGATTTTTTCCTTCCCAGTTAGAGTAAATAGTTTTTTCTCTCATCCGGTTCATACTCCTATCCGGTCCTTTGGATAAAAGTAGAGGTTTATCCGTTGTTTACTGTTTAGGATTTCCGGATACTTCAAAATACGTTTTTATTATCCTTCACTCCCAGTAGTACCCTGCGTCTTAGTGGCATTAACTTGTTTGTTGTTAAGTGATTAAAAAAGACAAAATATATCAAGCAAATGACTAGCAAATGTGTTGCACTCAAACGGATATTTAATGTGGCACTTTTTAATTCCCAAACATAAATCATTTACATGAGGACACATCCCAGAAGTTTACTATAGTATCATTATTTTATTTTATTTCTGGTGTGAACACATTTCTTTCCGAGTCCCGCCCAGTAACCTAAGGTTAAAAATGGCATCATTTTCACTGAACAATTAAATAACACATACACATATTTTACTTAGATAATGTCCGTCGTAAGTTGTGGCTTGTACTCGTGAGAACAATTTTTTTTGTATTTTTTTAAGTCATGGACTTCCAGAAATCACTTCAATGAATCTACTGGAATCTTTTTCAACCAATCCGGGTGCTTCAACTACAACAGGGATTGTTGATGTTCCCATGTGCCACATTTTTGAGATTTCGATTTCAAGGTCCTTGTATTTTGATAGCTTTCTGAAGATCTTCAAAGATACTTTGCAGTCCGCAGGGCCATCCATATCAATAAGGAGACACTTTCTTTTGTTTGCGGTCTCTAATAACAATGTCTGTGCTGTTAGCTTTGATTGTTATGTCTGTGTGCATTGTGTAGTCCCATAAAATTGTAATATGTCCAATCTCCGTAACCGTATCTGGTTATTATTATTATTATTATTATTATTATTATTATTATTATTTGCATTTTTCTTTCCGTTGAAATAATAAAAGGAGGTAGAAATCATTATTACTACTACCAAATCGAGCATATTAAAAACGAAAGAAATACATAAAAAAAAAAACAAGAGCTATAAAACAATTATCATAAAATAAATAACTGTACAGTGGTGAATTGAAACAATGTAAAAATAAATCAATTCATGACAACGTTTCAAAAGCACTGAGTAAGAACAGTGAAGTATTGAATAGCGGCCAGGATTGAGGAATCCGAGAGTTCGAATTCCAGTCGAATCCATTACATTCACTGACGTGTTAATACCCTTGGGAAAGGTATGAATCCTCTGTTTCTCCCCGCAGCTATGGGTAAATAGCAGAACAAACCGAGTTCTATATTTTTTTATTGCAACTGGTCTACCGCAGAAAGAAATGGCAAACGACTGCGGAAAAAACATCTGCCTCGTCAGTCACTCAACGAAAGATACATGATCGCCTAAACATGTACCACGCATGCACATAACTGAAGTAAGAACTGTCAGAGAATTATTGAAGGAGAACAAATTATATATAATCACACAAACACTGTGCCTTGCATTAATGTCATTTTTGTGTAATATATATATATATATATATATATATATATATATATATATATATATATAAAATGGAAGAGTTAGAAACAGGAACAATTGCTTGGGAGCGAAAACTGAGAAAGATTAATCAGGAGGATAATGGATAGCGATTGATTTACATTTAAATATTTGTAGATTAAAGGTGGCTGAAAAGCATGGAGTCGGATTAGTGTCCCACATGCGAGAAGTGCGAGATAAGGAACTGTTAGCATAGAATTTACGATAATATTTTGCCGCATCATTTGTGAAACCTCGTCGTCAATTTAGTACAGCGTTTAAATTCAATGAGTTTAAGGACCATAGAAAAGAGTTTATAACTCCAACAATTACCGTGTAAGTATTTACAGAAAACTCAAAAGGAAGGTGGTCGGAAAGTCACTCAACCGAGGTGCTAGATCGTGGTCAATAATATTGCTGTTTCTACTTTGGATTTTGTCAAGGAGCTCTAGATAGTTGGAACTCAAACTATGTATAGGGGCAATATTCAAAGCATGACCGAATGGTAAACTTATAAAGCTAAAAGAGAGATTCTGGACAGAAAAATAGCCTCGCACATCACAGTGACCCAAACATACTAGCAGCTGACCTGGCAATGGTTTCAATATAAACTTTCTACTTCAGCCAAGAAAATTAGCCAAAGAAGGCGCAGCGCATTACACTACAGGAGGTCAGCATCAACCATGCTGAAGAGAGTCACAGGGTTTTCTCAGATAATTCATAGAGGACAGTTAGTGTTTTGTAGGGTAGAAAATAACCCAAAACCTACCCTGACGTATAGGCTATAGACGCTAGAATTTCTCAAGTGGTTTCTTCCAGTCGTTTCTTAATCTTTTCCGGACCGTAGACAGAATAATCTGTCAACTTTGAACATTCTTTCATATATATTTTATTACAATGTTAATAATATCCGTATCCCTATAAGGAAACACTCTGGAATTCATTGACCGAACAACCAATGTCTCCTTTCAGTTGAAATTTGTAAAATATTTCACTTGAAACAATTCACAATGATGATTCTCATGTCCAATAGGTGTTATCGCATTTTCCAGCATTGATGCGTGTTTCCATCCTAAACATTTATTGGAATTAATGTGGAATGTCAACACCTTGATTATGTCTTTATTTTCTTTTTGATCAACATATGGTATCCGATTTCCACTTCCAACAGGTTATCCATTAGTCCAACTGCACATTGAAGCTTATAGCACCTGATATACCCAAGTGGTCACCATCTAAAGTCGCTTAACCTCGTAAGTGAAGAGAACAATGTTTTCAGCGTGATATGTCCGTAAGCCGAAAATTCTAGGCTTTGGTGTGAAGAGAAAGCTATATACAACGCAAAGATGACAATTATATTTATCGTTTTCAGTGTTCAGTACCCATCGCTGTATACACATTTTATAGACAGAATTCAAAAACACAGAACAGAAAAAAAATACAGAACACGTAGATATGTTATTCTACATAAGGATGCTGAAAATAACATAGACCAAACATGGCAGCAATGAAGAAAATTTTAGAGAAAATGGAAACAAAATGGATTCGTATACTTAACATCAGAAAGAGACAGTTGAAATTTATATGGCATATGAAGACGGAAGAAAAACTGTGATATTCACGGGACATATTGAAGGCGGGTGGGTCACTGGAAACTAGGGCTTAATCTATATACTGCTCTTGAGTGAAAGGATTTCAGAAGGATGTTTATGAGAGATAACAAAAAGACAATAATTATTAAGGGCTACAAATGGCAGGAAATTGTGGAGAGACATGATCGCCAAAGTTCTGAAGGGATATTGCACATAGAAACGAAGGTGAAGAATACACGCATATGACTTAAAAGAATAAATCTATTTTTGTTTTGGTGTTTCGGGTTTTTACTAATACTTCAAAAATTAAAATTGCTTTGAATATTGTCCGTATATAAATAAGATTGATGCCGTTATGTTTATCCAATATATTATTATTATTAGTAGTAGTAGTAGTATTAATGTTATTATTATTATTATTATTGTTGTTGTTGTTATTATTATTATTATTATTATGATTATATACAACTCCAATAAATATACTACTCGATCCCGCTTCGTTAGATTGCCATATAGTTTTAATATTTATGTATATTGTTTTACGAAGAAGGAGGTACTGAGGGTAGTCATTATTCCCTCATTAATTTTATACAACACACACACACACACACACACACACACACACACACACACACACACATATACATATATATATATATATATATATATATATATATATATATATATTGTTTATGCGTTAAATTTATAGATAAATGTTATTTCAAGAAATACACTGTTTTAATTAAACAGTATTAATTGTACTTACCGGCTCAAATTAATACTGTTTAATTAAAACAGTGGTTTTACTTAAATTATATCTATAAAAATAATATATGAACAGAAATATATATGAAATAATTGTCGGAATTAATCCATTCCATTTATATATATATATATATATATATATATATATATATATATATATTTCTGTTCATATTACTTTCATATATATTTCTGTTCATATATTATTATACAGTGTAACCCGGATATAAGTGAGTTGTCGGGACCGGAGAAGAAGTCTCTTATATCCGGGTTTCTCTTATATCCGGGTTTGGTCTATTTTGTTTAGGTAAGTATGGGAACACTTCATATAACGCTTGTTACGTACAGAACACTAGTTTATTTAACAGTTATAGACATAAAAACACAGACAAAAATACATTTTCAATCAGTTTTCAAAATAATTCAATCAAAAATTACTTTTTCTTAAAAAAGTCAGTCATTTTTGATTGTACAGAAATCTCTTTGTTAACATCATGAACACTTTCATACAGTCCGGAAATCATTTTCAATGCGCCATCAGGATTACTGCTTTTTGTTTCAAAGTAGGCTGTCAGAGTTCCAAGCGCATTCAATGCAGCCAGAGAATTTGGCACTGGCTTGTCACTTTCAGAAACTTCAGAACTTACGCTTTCAGCATCATCATCTTCGTCAAAATCTTGATCATCTGATCCGAGACGTGTGATGTCTGTGTCAGTCAGTTCTCCATAACATTGTGTACGGTCATCGAAGCTGATAAATTCGTCAAAATCTGTTTGCTCCATGCCCGATGGTGGAGAAACTTGATCATTTTCATCGAGTATTTCTTCCACTTCAGCCTGTGATTCAATGACAAAGCCGGCCTTTTTAAAACAATTTTGAATTGTTGACGGTTTGACCATGAAAAGTGCTCGCTTCATCATGTGCCTGGCCTTCAAAACAGTTATCTGCTTGGCCACCTCGGACAGCGGCACTGGCGGTGTAGTATCGATCGCTGCGATTTGCATTCGAACAAGTTCCCGACGATAGTACGCTTTGAATGAACGAATGATGCCTTGATCCAAAGTTTGAATGAGATTTTTGGTGTTTGGTGGCATGAACGGCAATTTGATGTTTGACAGATTTGTACCCGGCAGTAAGTTGCATTGTCCAAAAACAGAATAATCTTTCGATTTTGAGCAATCATTTTTCGATCAAACGTTTTCATAACGTCAGTAAAGAGCTGACTAGACATCCAGGCTTTACGATTAGCGAAGTAAGAAAACGGCAGAGTTTTGACATTTTTAAAGCAGCGTGGTTTTGCCGACTTGCCAACAAATTACAGCTTGCTTTTCACTGCGGTCCATGTTTGTGAACTGAAGCATTGTGAGTCTGTCTTTGGGAACTTTTGTCCCATTTGACTGTTCGTCGCCGGCAAAACGCAAAGATCCAGACGGCATGGCTTTGTAGAAAATTCCCGTTTTATCACAGTTCCAAACATCTTTTAGATCATATCCACGAACAAGTTGCAGCAAAACGCTTGTCACCCATTCGTTGGCAGAACCGTGATCTGCTGACGTTGATTCGCCGTGAAATTTTTTGAACAAAACGTTATTGGTCTGCTTCCAGCGCATGAGCCAGCCATTGCTCGGTTCAAAATCAACTTCAAGATTTACGGCCAGTTGTGATGCTTTCTGCCTGATGACGTGATCGGTGACGGTAGCTCCATCAGCACATGCTTGCGTAAACCATAGTATAAGCGCTTTGTTAACGTCCTTGTGCACGGATTGGCGCTTTCGTTTGCGATTAGTGTTTCCGTTCATTTGCATGCAAGATCTGAGATCGTCTTATTTCTTGAGAATATTTGCTGCTGTTGAATAACCGATTCCGTACTTTTTGGCTGCAGCGGCCAGTTTGAGTTTCTTCACTTTGACATCGTCGATGAGCTCCAACTGTTCAGAAATGCTCAGAGTTTTTCGTTGAGACGCCGAAGCCGACATCAGTAATCGCAATGATCGCAAGCAAACGGTTTTCAGTGGCAAAATTAACAAACAGACAAACTTCTGACTCAACAGAAGAGTGGGTAAAGTGAAAGTGCTGTCCAGTAAATGCAACGACAAAGTCGGGAAAAAAGGTAAAGGGTGTCTCCTACGGACACAGATTGGACACACTGTGTCTCTAGACTAGTCAAGATTAAGTCATTGAACTTCACTCTCTCTCTAACTGACCTCTGTTTGACCGATTTACGACATCACACTGTCACTCAAAACGAACTCTCTTATATCGGGGAGGACGGGACCAGAGAAAATCTCTCTTATATCCGGGTTTCTCTTATTTCCGGGTTACACTGTATATACATATATAAAAGTTTAAATGGAGGGGGTACCAGTGTTTGAAGTAAAAGTTCCGTTTCTTTGTTATTTTAAACAGTGTATATTACGTCTACCGGTCTCTACACTGTAGGAAATGTAAGGAAATATATACACTCTGCCAAGGTTCGAACATTTTTCTCCTATAGGATAAAAAAACTCGTTTCATCAGGAGTTCTATACACACACACACACACACATATATATATATATATATATATATATATATATATATATATATATATATATATATATATATATATATATATATATATATATATAATACTCCCAGATTGTACCCAGCAATGTATTGTTTACCGTTTTAAGGAATTCACATTGAGTCATTCAGATTTTCTCGAAAGTCCATTTCGTATCTGATGTTCTAAAGAAATAATTTATTTACTTTTAATCCAGCATCACTTGCATATGTATTGTGATCAATCAAAAATCGGACGTTATTATTTTTGAGTTCATATTGTCATTCACTCAATATATTTATCTTCGAAAATATTTCTATTGAATTCATTCAAAGATTATAACTGATTAATATCGATTATAATGTACTTTAAACGGAAGTAATTCAATACACGCATTGTCAATTTCTTGATCTTTTCATCATCTAAATAAATATATATGTGAAACTTCATATCGATCTACTGAATGGTGTTCAAAATATATTTCTTTAGAACAGAAAAATCTATTTTCTCTTAAATTTAATCAATTTTCATCGCCCCTCTGATCGTAATAAATTCGGATTATTAAAATTTTAATTTATTTTCTTAGATATTCGTGAAACATAAAGAAAATCGAAAAAATTCGAAACCGCATAAGCTAGTTATCTCCTTTATATATATATATATATATATATATATATATATATATATATATATATATATATATATTCAATCTGTATCACCCCATTCAAGAGAATAAAGCCACTAAGATACTAAAGGTTACAGGGTGTGGAAGAATTAAGAACGTGACATTAATAATTTTCGGGAAAAGCAAAGAGTAGTCAGTAAAAGAGTAGATAGTGATTGACACTGCATTTAAATTTTTACAGGTTAAAACTGACTTGGAAGAATGAAGCTGGAAAAGAGGACTTCAAGCAAGAACTACAATAAAGAAACTGTTAGCATAGAACTTCTGGCTATATATAGCCTGCTAAAATGTCATTTGACGAGATCTCTATGTCACTCTAGTACTTCGCTTTAAATAAAAAAAATTCTAGGTTCCATAATTACTATAATTATCAATGAAGTTTCAGTAATCTTTTTGTATTTTTTATTAGCAAATATATTTTTTTTATTTAAAAACAATATCACATTCTTTTCTTTTTATGTGCCATGTCCTTTCAGGGCGTAGGTGATCATGGCTCTCCACCTACCTCTCTCCCTTTCAGCTCTCAACAAGTTCCTTTATTTTGCTACCTCCCCCCAACCACGTTTACTCAACCACTAGCTGAAGTCCGCCAGGTATGCCAAGCGTTATTTTCCTTTGTCTCTCTCTTTCCCTCTATTCGACCGGTGAGTATTAGATTCTCCAGGCCCTTCTTCCTTATTATGTGTCCCAGAAACTTCAGCTGCCTCTTCCTGATATTAAGTATAAGCCTCTTCCTTGTTTGCATCATCTCTATGATCCCACCGTTGCTCAAACGTTTGGTCCATGATATCCTTATCATTCTTGTGTAGAACCACGAAGGGCTTTGCTTACTCTGTGAAACACAGGTACACGTCCTTCTGCATTTCTATCGCTCTTTCTGATAACATTCTGAGCAGGAATATCACTTTCCACGTTTCTGTATCTTTAATGAACCGGCACAGTTCTCGTCCTATCTCTGGTCTGATTGTGCTGCGATCTATAAGTAATACACAAATTTAAAAGATTTAAGACTTTATAAATTATTCTAATGAAATCTATTTAAAAACTGAAAAAAAATACTTGTAAAGTTTCATTATTCATCAAAAAATGTTTTTCTTAAGTCAATAGTGTCCATAATATGACTTATTCATAAAATCAATTAAAAGCTTTTCTCTTAAAATAATGTCTTAGATTTATTTCATTTTTTATTTTTATGATTCAGAGAAGTTAATGGCGTCGTGATCCACGAAATAAAATTGATAATTTCTCCAAGTGATTCTGCATATAACAGTTATAAACAAATATTAATTTCTCGAAATTTCATAAAACTACATAAATGGAGGGTGGATAACGAATGTATAAAACATGTTTTTAACAATATTCCCAAGAAAAGATACATTTGTAGAATAATTTAATTAATTTTTGAATAATCCTGAACGTTTCATTTAAATTCAACAATTATTTAATTTTTACAAGAATTTCCAAACAAAAGTGTTTTTCACCGAAAATAATACAGAAAAATTTAAAATATAAATTTTTAGTCTGATTCAGATGTACGAAAAACAATTTTTTATCAAAAATGTCAAACGTTCGAAAAAGGATGAAAACATATTTAAAAATCAAACAAACATTTGGTCTATCCCCTTATTAATAACATAGAACTTTGTTCTTATAAGTTTTGGGATTTTTTTTCATCATCGTATGCTCATTGTATAGCGAATCTCAAAAGGTGCCTACATTAAAAATACTTATTTTTACCAACTCGCTATACATGCTGCAGTTATTTGTAGGTGAAATATATAGGATAGCATTTCCCTTAAGATTTTTCACAGAATTATTCAAATCTTATTTCCTTACTTTGTGAAATGTGATTTTTATATCACCTGTTTGTAACATAAAATCTAATAAACAGTTGTTTAATTATTTCTTTTTTAAATAATATTTATAGAAGAGAAGATATGTTTCATTATTTGTTTTTCAAAAGAAGACTTTTTCAAAGGTGAAAAGGTTGGAGATACTAGCTAAAGGCCATCTATATTTTCTTTCATGAATGTTATGTGATAATCTGTACATTCATGGAACGAATTTGAGTTTTGCAATATGAATACTTATGAATGTACTTACAGCATATTCATGCTTTCCGATCGCTTATGAAAAAGGCGCATGCGTTTATATTTATATAAAAAAAATAACGCCACTTATATATATATCTATCTTTTTTAATCTGGTACACAAACAGGGTAGTAAAGTCATTAACACATACGGGGTTACTGGGTGTAGAATAATTATGAAGAGAATCTTTAGTAATGACTGGGAAGAGAAAAACGTATTTGGCTGGACTGTAGATAGCGATTGGTAATGCATTTAATTTTTTGCAGTTTATTTGAAATCATGAAGCCAGAAGGGAAATTCCACAAGAAAGAAAAAAAAAACTATTAGCATAGTAATCACAGCTATATCTAGCCAATCCAGCTGTAAATATATAAGATGTCGATGCCAGATTAATATTTCTTTTTAAGCATTACGCCCCGAGCAAGATGTGAAGCCACTAGGATGCAGGGGGGGGTGCAGAAGATTTAGAACAAGATCAGATAAGAGTGATAGAAGAAAGGATGAGGAGAGGGATAGTGGATAGATGAAGGTAATTGGAGATGTAGATTGACATTACATTTGAATAGTTGGAGATTATAGCTCTCAGGGAAACAGTAATTGGGAAGGGTGTTCCACAGGCGAGAGGAGGTGAGGTATGAAGCTATTGGAGTAGAAGAGACGGCTACATTTAAAGTTTCTACAGTGTAAGGGTGGGGGGGGATGCCAGCCTCGTGGGGCACTTAAATTCATGGAGTCTGGGAACCAGTGAAAGCAGCTCATCGGAAAGTATTTGTAGAAAAGACAGAGAGAGACGACGGCGCGTCTCTGAGAGAGTGACTGTAGACGAGATGCCAGACCAGACCCAATTATATTACATATCCGTCTCTGGATCTTGTCAAGAACTCCGAGGTAAACAGAAGGTGCCCCAGATCATATATGGCAGCAATACTCCATGCAAGGGCGAATGGTTGATTTGTATATTTGAAGTATCGATTCCGTGGAGAAAAATTTCCTGGCGCACTTAAACTGATAATGTTTATCTGTACAAAGCACCTTAATATTAAATACTTTGTTATTATTATAAAGAAAAATAATGAAAATTCATCTGATATATATATATATATATATATATATATATATATATATATATATATATATATATATGACACGATTTGTAACTTAGAATATAGATCACAGCGTGATGAAATGACTTAATGTCGATGTTGTCTGAACTTAAGATGTATGCTTCCATT
Source organism: Acanthosepion pharaonis (assembly GCA_903632075.3). Lineage (NCBI taxonomy): Eukaryota > Metazoa > Mollusca > Cephalopoda > Sepiida > Sepiidae > Acanthosepion > Acanthosepion pharaonis. The sequence continues at coordinate 1,554,178 of CAHIKZ030000946.1, forward strand.
TTTTGTTCCCGTTGACGTCATAGTAGTAAGCAATGTTTAATAAATAAAATAAAATAATAATATTACTTATATCCTTTGAAAATGTCACCTACTTATCATCTCATTAGCACTTCATTAACATTAGCACCGGGATTCTGAAGAATAGTTCAATCAGTTTACTTTGGTTCTGAAACTTGATACTTGGATGTGCAAAACGGAAAATCAAACACACTGGACCAAAGCGAAGGACAATATAACTCGCACTTCGCTACAATTTCAGCCCTCAAAGTACACCGCGAAAATCTGGCTTTGAGGTTAGTATTACATACACTTTCGTCAGAAAGCTGTACATGCTATTTCACTACTCTAACCAGCAAAGAACTTGTAAGGACATTATTATTATGAATGAATTAAGATTAAATATAAAATAACAATAATGAAAATGAAGATTACAAATAAATTAAAACGGTAACACAAAAACTTTGTTTAAAATAAATTAAATAAAAAATAAAAATTCTCGAAGTATGCAAAAAAAAAAACTCTTCTTACTGAAATCTGGACAACTCGCCGAAATTCAACCTCTTCGCCACGAACAATCGTACGGGCTACACGTGTCCAAACTTTCTCTGTGATATGCCGTTATAATATGGAGTGACTTCTCCCTATTATCACATGTACCATAAAACACTTGTAACCTAAGAAAATGCACGAACCAGTACACATAAATAATTAAAAACATGTATGAATTTAACATACACTTTACCATGCTTTCTTGTTATTTCTGTACGTTTTAGTTCCTGTCAAGTGTGTTTTTATGTCCGTGCACCTGAGACTAATTTCTGATGATTTGATGGGAAATACTAACAATCTAATCGTTAGGCTGCCTGCTGCAGAGAAGTGGGTTGGGGGTTTCAAGGTGCCCCAACGATGAACTTCACAAGAAGAATGCAAGTTTGTATTTTTTATGCAAAACCTTCAAAAACAACGTTCACTAAGCTTTCATTCTTTTTTAATAAAAAAAAATCTACGCCAACCTACATACGTTGCTGTATATTTTAAGTAAATATCTCCTCACGAGAATAAAGTCTTTCATTCAACTTCATAAAATAGGGTCGTTGAATAAATTTGGCAGTTGAAATATAAAACTATTCTTGGGAATAATATGATTTTTGTCACACAAAACATCTAGAGATCAAGAACATACGTGATAATCTATCAAATAACATGTACATTTAATAGAAAATTCAGGCATTTGTTATTAACTGTCCTTTAGCTTTGATCTTCAAGATTATCTCTTTACATAATTAACGAAATGAATAATGCAATAAGATAGCGTTCTCCATTACATAGATTTTTTTAACAGCCAGCAATTCTAGGTCGATTATTTTTTAATGCAGATATTAAAGCTATCTTATATATATGTACGCCTAAAAAATCGAAATAAATTAAAAAATGAGGAAATAATGAAAAAAGACCTAAAATATAAGACTTCACTAACGATAGAGTTTACTTCTCACGACTAAGTTCTAAAGATTAACATACAATTATTAAACAAATGCAGTTCAATTCGATAAGTGTATATAATTGAAAACTAGTTAATATTCATGCAATAGTCTCTGAAAACAGAAATAATTTTTTTTTGTTTTTGAACAAAATAACATTTTTACTTAGATCACGTATTATATAGATTAATAATCTTGTTTGCTAGATAAATTCATAGTAATTGGACCGCTACCTACAGAAGTCATAACAGATATACTCATACGATGTGATTTCATAAAATGTAAAAAGTGATAAATTTATTGAAAATCATCAACTTAATCGATGATATTTTATAAAAAAATAAAAAAAAAACACTACAGATAACGATTTTTTTTGCATTTTAAGTGACCACATTATATGAGAATATTTCTTTTGGCTTCCAATGGTTAAAATTTACAATGAATTTACATAGCAAACTTGATACTCTGTTAGGTTTTAAAAATCATAATAATATCAACGTCATCTTAAGCTATTGTTATACGTGAAATATGAACAACTATTTTTGATCGGAGTCACTCACTTATATGTCATGCGTGATACACGATTGGGCGATCATGCATCTTTCGATATATGACAGACAAGGAAAAAATTTTTCCCGCAGTAGGTTACCATTTCTTTATTGCGGTTGACCAGTTCCATTCCAAGGCTATAGAACACACCCTGTCCTGATAGTTAAACCCTAGCTGGGGAGAAGAAGAGGATTCATTCATTTCACACGGGTATTAGCACGTAAGTGAATCTAATGGATTCGACTGGAATTCGAACTCGTTCGGAGTACTAGTTGTAAAATTCATTAAAATATACAAAGAAACACGCAAAAGAGAAAATATATGAAATGTCATCCGTTTTCGATATAGAAAAAAATGGCTCGATACTGGGAATTGTGCTCTTTTTAACTATTTACCAAGTTGCTGAATATAAGAAAAGTATACATGTAATATATTTTTATTCAGAAACTGAAATTCATTATTGTATTGTTATTACTGTATAAAGACAAGCGGTTTTCCTTTAAGATAGTCAGCGTTATATTTTGGTTGTTGAAGTCGGATAGGTATTTTATGGCCAAAATATGCTTCGACCGACATGGATGTACATTCAAGAAAATGATAAAAATTAATTATTAATGAAAACGTGATATTTTATTGTCATTTCTGCTCACTAAAGTTTTACAATTCACTTGCACTCCCAATAACAACTTGCTTTAAAATGGCATTTATCGTATTGTGAATGATTAAAATAAAACTCTGGTAATGACTATTTAAAAAATGGTCTTTGAAAAACATTCCTTTCCATACCCCAGTAACCAAAACTCGAAAGTTAGTGTTTTGTTGTCGAGCGGTTCACACTCCTCGCGGGTTCTTTGAATAGGAGTAGGGGTTTATCACATGTTTCCTGTTTAGGATTCGCTTTCCGGTTCTTTCTAAATTCTACCCCAATTCTATACTTGTAACGAGTCTTCCTAAACACAAATCTAAAGAAAAATCACTATTTATTTTGTTTTCCACGATAAGAGTAGGGAGAATCGCCTCCGTGGTTTTTGAACAATAGTTGGTTTATATCCCTTCTTTCCTGTTTAGGATTGGATTTCCGATTCTTTCTAAATGCTTTTCATTCTCTTTCACTCTAAGTAGCTCTTTAGTCTTAGTGACCTTATCGCCTTGTTTGGGATGAATCCATTCAAAACTAATTTAATTTGTAAGAACGTTTTTGTTTTGAGTGTATTCATTGGAGGTAATGTATTTACCAAGCAATAATATTAGTCATCACGAATGTGTATTTCCTATGATATCTTATTAGTTAAT
>CAHIKZ030000946.1:1562500-1650000 GCA_903632075.3 Acanthosepion pharaonis
GTGCACAATGAATATTACAGATGCAACACATATGATTGAATGCATAAAAAGTGAGAGTGATAAAATTTACTGCAATATTGAGTTATTGCATCAAGTTCGCGTTACTTTTGCAAAGCCCATCAACCTTGACAATATTTTAGTTCAAAATAATGTTGTTTAAAATTTAATTTAATAAAAATATGCATTTTTGCATCTGTGTCCACATTTAGCGACGCCCTGTGCAGTGATAACATTTTTATTTGAATTTCTAGGAGTTAATTATTATCACAATGTTGCGGTCGCTGTGTCCTTCGGCCTTCACCAGGGATATATCGATCTAGATAACCGACAGTGAATTTTGAACTGAACCATTTATTTAATGTGCAGGGCTATACTGTTTTAGTTTCACTGCGGATAACTAGGGATATATTTTCTTTTTCTTATTTATGTTACTGCTCAGTCATTACTCGACCTGTTTTGACTGAGTACAAACTGCTTGGCCCGAGAATTTGTCTCACAATTAGGATATTGTATCTTTTCGATAGACTTTAAACAATTAGATAATTTTTTCTCACCTGGTAGATGAAGTTTTTGGTACGTGAATTTGTTGCCATAGTAATGGTATGTTTGATCTCTAGGATGAGATCAAGGCAAGAAAAAATGAGAAGGACTAAATATAAAAACTAGATGTGATATCTATAGACATGGGCAGTGCAACGAGAAGAGTCTATTCGCGTCGATTAAATAAAGGGTTTTACTCTGTGAGTTACCAAGATTGCTATATATCCAATGATGGCCGGAGGAGAGAAAGAACGAAAGCTGTAATAATAGCAAATAAGATGCGGAGAATAGCCCGTATACCTTAGAAATTGTATCTGTGAATTATTTGTTTACCGATTGTCGTACAGTTTATCGTTGCATGTATATCTTATCAGAGAAATATGATGGAGGACACCTATTTTTCTCACAAGATCTCTCGAATATTAAGGCCGGTAGATGTAGTTGGATAAAAAAAATACTGTTTAAGTAACAAAAAAAAAGAAGCTTCTACTCGAATATGAGTATCTATCTAAAATAATGATTAACAAAGTAATATATATATATATATATATATATATATAATGTGTGTGTGTGTGATGATTTTCCAAGCGTAGCTCAGATGTGGCACAAGGCCGAAAGTACGGGGCACCTATTGCGATCGAACTCACTACTCAGTCGTAATTATTCTAGCGAGCCAAAGTTATTAACCATTACACTATATCTAGATATATAATGTTAATAGTAATATATATATATATATATATATATATATATATATATATATATATATATATATATATATATATATATATATATATATATATATATATATATGCATGCAGATATATATATATATATATATATATATATCTGTGTGTACAATATTGTTCATGTTGTTTCGCTGTTTAAATAAATCGTATCTTAATGTAATTATGTATATATGTGTGCGCGTGTGTGTATGTGCAAGCGTGTATATGTGTATTCCTGTGTGTTTATGTGTCCTGAAATTTAGACATGTCTACACACATATATGTGAGTTCATTTCAAAATATCTCTTTGCATTCCTGTTAGGATGTAATTACGTGAAAGACTGGAATACTTTACTAAAAGAGAAAATTGTTATAACGGTATATGCCCTGGTCAATAGCCACACCCGAAAAGTCTTCTGAAGATAGGTATCAATTGATAAAAATCAATATTACTCATCTGAAAAAAATTACGCGTGCCTATCGATAGGAAAATAAAAGGAAAAATGTCAATTCATCTAATTAAAGAAACAAAATGATTCCAATAAAAACAAAACAAAATGTTCTATTAGATACTGAAAGGAAAGAACAAAGAATTCAAGTCTAAGGCGACACTCCCGTCAATTGTCTATCTTTATTCTTCGTATCACTAGCAAAATATTTATGGCTTTTTCAGGAGTGTCTCTCTAGTTTAGTTCTTCTTTTGCTTATCTTTCTTTATTATTCGATCTATAAATGTGTATGTCTCTTTTGAAAACGGTACCTCATTATTTTGGAAGTGTTTTCGACATTTTGTTTTTAATTTTTATTTTATTTTCACTGACCTAGTCTCCAAGTGAAATTCTTTTTCCATTGTTTTGAAAAATCTAAAAGGTACTGAAACGCAGCGGCTAAAGACAACAACTTAATAAGATAATAAGACAAACAGAGCAAAGGAAAAAAATGCATATTTTTAAAGGATATCAAAATAGAATGATTCTATAGTACCAAAATTCCAAAATAAAATATACTTCTAAATCAGATATTAACCTGTCGCGAACAATATATTCACGACGAACTCTGATTTCTGGGATTCTTTATCTTTATAACAATCAAATCAAGCAAAAAGAAAGAAAAAAGAAAGAAAAAAGAAAGAAAAAGTATAGCTGCCATAGATGAGCTGTCTGATGCTCGCTTTCCAGCTTTGAAAAAATTGTTTCCGCAGCCTTGTCTTTGATTAATTATTTTCCAAGACACATCTTTCCCACAGACGAGACTTCGCAATCCTCTCGCCAATCTGTCGCCATTTCCATGACAAAATTGTTCCGCCAGTTCCATCAGTTCCATTATTCAACCAGTTCATGCCTTTCCGGCTAGCACACGCCATGCTATGTACACAGGGTCGATTCATCCCTATTCGCTTCATATTTAATTGGTGCAAATAAAGTGTCACCCAGAGAGCTTCTTCATGATAACTGGTGTTTTATTCAACACAGTCCCAAGATGATGCTTCCTTGATCAATGTAACCTCTTGAAATCTAGGGTGAACCGTTATTCATCCTGCAGATCCTAATCTGCATTTACCTCCTTCAAAAATGTCAATTCAGTAAATATCAAGCAAGTTGATCTTATGCCGTTATTCGGTTAACATTTAGTAACGAAAATTATTTCAGACCTGACATAAGCTTAAATATATACTAAGTATCACTTATTCTGTTACGAAGACAATTATGGAAGTCTCCATTGATCATTGAACTTATTACACCTAAAATCTATCCCCGAGACTAAGAGTCCATTTTATACAGGCAGTTATTTACTATGTTAGCAAAGTTTGATATCAATTGAATACTACGTGCGCAATAATATTCGTGTTCTGTTATCCAGTTTTATAAAATGGTTATGCAGGTTATTTCAATATTTCTCTTCAGTCCCTTTGGCCTTCTGTATATCCTATGCGTTTCATATTCACCAAGCACTCTTCTCTCCCGAAATCAAGCGCATTTTCAAAGATGTATCTTTTTTTCTATTTTAATAGGCATTGCATGTATAAATAACTACGTTTTCTTTTTCAATTCATGTGTTTTTTTCACAAATATCGAAAATAAAATTATTAGATTATAGAAATGTAGTAGATGGTCCAGTTTGCTGTGTAAATTGTAACCCTTACAGAATCCAAAACACAATATGGTATTAAAACTTTTAAAAAAATTTAAAGACATAATCTGCAGACTCTTTTTCATTAATCATTCAATGTTACGAAATTTTAAAAAAAATTCACTAATTAATCAGTTACGCTTCCCAAGAGATTTTTTTATAAGTAATCCCAGGTTAATATATGGACGTTTTAAACCAGCTTTCTCATTGTGTTATATTTTACCAATTTATAACGTGTTTGTTCGTTTTCATCATCCAATGATTCTTCACGTGTGTTCCAATGCTGCTATGAGATGGGGGATTTTATCCTGACACTATCAAAAATATTATTGTCAGACAAGTCTATAGAACCCAGTCAATCCAACTATTTAATTCATAACTTTTAGGGAAGAGATGGATCCATGACTTTTACAAAGTTTCTTTGTGTATAAGTGAATGTAAAAAACTCGGGTAATCGATACAATACTTGTCATTCTAAATATAACAGTTTTGCAAAGGAATAGTAGATTAACTTACTAAATATAAAAATTGTTTATTTTCCATTGCACGTTTCTCAAAAGTGTTACCAACTTATTATACGTAGGATCCAAAGTTGATTGTTATTGGAATTATTTAAAGAACTATATAGGAAGTAGTATTTTTATATGCGTAAATGCTTTTTCAGAAGATGTTTCAGTTGATGATCGGAAGTATTTTAATGTTTGTTATTTTTTTCTGTTTGTAAATGTCATTTTCCATCGTTTAACAATTTTATCTGAAGAACTAATATCTGAACTTGTGAAAGTTTCAAAATTGTATTTCTCATTGTATATCAGGTTTGCCAAAAAGGATTCTTGAAGAGTATGGGTGAGATTCAAAAGCCCTTTTCTGAAAGCAGAAATAGGTTAAGTTGCAAAATAACCATTGCAATTAAAAATAATCTTTGTTTTTGTTTTTTGCGTATTCCTCTAGATAAAACATATCAATATATAGAATATCGAAAAAATTTTTATATTACATTTTCTAAAAGTTGTTAGTGTCTCATGTTTGCTATGTAAAGTCCCTTCAATAAGGTGCCTAGTCACTTCGGGACGTTGGCGATCGTGCCTCTTCAAAATTACCTCTGCTTTGTAGCTCTTAAAATATTTCATCTTTTGGTTATCTAGACAACAAACCATTTACTCAAACTCTCTAGGTAGGTCATGCATTGTTTTCTTTGTTTCTTTTGTCCTTCAATATGTCTTGTATGTATCCAAATGTCTTTCTGATATTAAGCATAATTCTTGTTTTTTTGTTTCCATTTACTCTAAAACTTCTTTGGTGTTCATATGTTCGGTCTATGGTATTCTCAACACCCTTCTGTAGAGACGTATTTCTGTTGCTTTTCGTCTCTGAAAAGAATTGTCTTGCATTTTCTGCACTATAGGCGGATTGATGTTTTAGGTATATTTGTTATTTCTTCAGCTATCAATGGAGGGTGCATACATGATAAAAATTACTTACAGAAATGTGATCAGTTTTTTTTTTCTAACTCGTTTAGAATCAACATTTTCATATCACCTTTGTTGTTATTTATTCTCATTTACCATGCATCATGTTATGTACTTTGAACATATGATGATTCGTCTACAAAAGGCTTTGTGCATAACAGCGAAAATAGCAAATGACGAATGAAATCGCGAAAAATAAGATAAATTATACATTTTATATAAATTTGGTGAAAATTTGGAGAGAATATGAAATGTATTGTTGACAGTTTTTATTCCGTATTTTTTTTTAATCTCGAAAAGTTTTCGAAGGTATCATTATCTCGGATTCCTGATGTCTATGGTAACTTTAAATTTCTACAGTCGCTGCAGTTACGTGACATGAACGGTGTGCGTATCTTAGAGAAAGAGTGTTTGAACGTAAGATGAAATAAACACCTTGGAAGAACTTATGTACGATTTTAAACGAAGATCATTTACACACAATCTTTTACCTATCATAAAATGAAGTAAAAATATTGATCTACCTTACTTTTGTTAAATGACATGCTTCTAACGACCGTTCGATGTGTTCCCGATAAAATCATTTAGCAAATGGGTGTTAAGCTTCATTTTCCATTTTCTATTTTTTGCCACGGGGTGCCTTAGTGATAAGCCGTGTCTCATTTGCCTCCTGGGCTATTCTGAGTCCGCTCCAGTAAAAAGCATATAATTCCTTCCTCGTGGTTAATTACAGGTAGAGATAAGAAATCCTACTAGAAAAAACTAAGAGTTATTCACATAATTTAAGTCTCTCAAAATATTTAATATGGGATTTATGCTAACTTTCGAATGGAAAAGTCATCTCTGCGCGCACGTATGCACACATATACACAAACACACACGCACGCGCGCTCCTCACGCACATTCATTCATTTCATTCGTATTCTTTCTATTCAGTTAGCTAAAGAATTAAATGTTTTTGCTGAATGTAATTTTCTATATATTCGTTAGTCTAATTTCTTGTTAAAAGAAACATTAATGTGTTTACTGTTTAGGATTATTCCTACTATTTCTATCGCTTCAGCAATCGGTAATTCTACAAGAAATTGCTCTATATGTCTCTAACGATGAATTAGAATAGAAACAGACTTTATATGGTCCATGGAAATGGCTGGTAGTTTTGCAACATGACACTAGCAGCAATCATATTGCAACCGCTACGAACAAAAGTATTAACTAGTAAGTATGGGAAGTTCTTTTACATTAGTGTTGTGGTAGGATCCACCTAATTTGCATAGTGGAGTACCAACCATACAAATATGGTTGGTACCAGGAAGAGAGGGAGGAATCAAGAGATTCAACCAGAGACTCTGCCCGACTGCGACTCAGTCAACACATTCTCCAGGAACGGTCTTACCAGGAATATACAAAAGACTATATGTAAATATTATGTACACTTTCTTCTTTCAATACATTTTGTTCTAAGTACATTTTGTGTTGCATTATTATTCCATGCATTAGTCAAGTTTCAAAAATTAGTATTATTCTTAATGCTCCGGCAATGCATTGCTTCATTTATTGCGTTTGTACTTGCTTGGAAATCGATGAATATATCATAATATCGTAAAATCGTCTTAAGAAATATTTACAATAAAATCAGGGATGTGCAATTTTTGTCTTCTAAAGCTGAACTCATAATAAACTCGTGAGATGTTCAAGGTAGAGGTTTACTGTGTTCATGAAAAATAAATCTAAGAGTAGGTAGTAGAAAGTAATGATTACGAGAATAGGTACATATATAACGAATGATCCCCTGATTGAAGACGATAAGATTATTGTGTCCATAGAAATATTCACGCGGGATTGTGTCCCACAAATTAGAATTTCTGTGGTGTGAAATTCAGCATAGGGAGGGCTACGGATGTTTTAACTCCTTGGAAGTATCACAGTCTATCTATCTGCTAGAACTAGAGAAGGAAGAAGGTTTCCAATAGAAATTGAAAGACAGTAACGAAGAGATTCGACATGGCGTCTGCTGGACAGCCGTTGCACAGTGGAAAATAAGTCAACCTACACATGATCCTGTAAAGAATGTTTAATTCTCTCAACTCAGCTCTCCGATTTCATATACCAAACATCCTTCCATTACACCACCCGCACATCCAAGCGATAGAATGAACCGGCCAATTTTTCAATTAACAATGAGTGGTATATAGGAATACTTCTTGAAACAGAAGCGAATGTCAAAGCCAATCTGAGAATGGTTAAATATGTATAATTTTACTAGACAGTAATCAAAATACATTAATAAAGCAATAAATATTTTATGGAAATAAATCACTTAGTAAATAATGCTAGAAACCTTTACATTAAATTGTAATGATTGAACAAATGCTTTAATTAAAAGAGAGCGGTTAGTCCTGGAGAACCAAGGAAAAAAATTTGTTGACAGAAAAATGGATAATATGAATTTTCTTAATAAAATACTTTCCAAAAACATGCAAGAAGAAACTGCATTAGCATTATATATGTCATTTCGTAGTCCGAAAGAAAAAATTATGAATATCAATATAAACATATTAATCACTAAATGGAATTTACAAGGGAATAAACTAAAAATAGTAATATAACCGAGCTACATATAATAAAGGGTTAAAATTAAGTTGGAATTAAATTTATATTTTGAGAATATTTATACATATTGTTGTGGTATGATCCACCTAATTTGCATAGTGGAGTACCGACCATATAGATATGGTTGGTAACGGGAAGAAAGGGAGGAATCAAGAGATTCAACCAGAGACACTGACCGAATGCGACTCAGTCAACACATTCTCCAGGAACGGTCTTACCAGGAATATACAAAAGACTATATGTAAATATTATGTACACTTTCTTCTTTCAATACATTTTGTTCTAAGTACATTTTGTGTTGCATTATTATTCCATGCATTAGTCAAGTTTCAACACATATGTAGGGTCTTTTTAGTCAGAAATTGTAGGTCGGTAGACTTACTACACACTGCTAAAACAGGGCGTCTACACAAATACGGTTACCAAATAAAAGTAACGTTTGAAGTAATAAAAATATCGGGTTATGACAAAAGAATTAATTATTTACTTTAGAAAACTAGAAAAAATATCCTTTCTAGAAATTCTTAACAAGGAGCTTTCCTTAAAAGGACTTATTTTCAAATGCTAAAAAGAATCATGCCAGGTTGACAAGGTTACTTTGGCTAAACATGGAAAGCGCTTTGCATCAAAAGATGATTTCTATTACAGAGATTTTACAGGTTCAAACTCTCAAGAAAAGCAAATTTGATCGAGTGCTCAGGTTTGTAGTTGTGTTATCACTAAAAATAATAACTTTTGAAATAACACACACACACACACACACACACACACATATATATATATATATATATATATATATATATATATATATATATATATATTATAAATTAATTGATTTAAAAAAAAAAAAAAAATTAATATGTTTTTTCCGCTACACAGTTCTAACCATGTTTTAAAAATGGAAGCTAAATCCCCGAATTTAATTTTGTAATTAAATTAAAGACATTAGTTACATTTCCTACTATATGCGAATTTTGGAGTAATTTTTGAAAATTACTGGGTTTTTAAAGACACAGCTAAAATCGTAATTCATGTTTCCAAGGTTACAGATGAATATCTTACTGTTCTTTTTTTTATATATATATATATATATATATATATATATATATATATATATAAGTGAACATTGAAGTCAACAATTAGAGGTGACAGCCTATTTCATGCTAGACGCAATCGTCAAGCCATGTCTAGCATGAAACTGACTGTCGCCTCTGAGTGTTGATTCAATGTTCACTTTTATATTTACACACGCTCTATCTCTGATATTGAGCACTTTATCACATAAATATATCACACCTTAAGAGTATATTTCTTCATATATATATATATATATATATATATATATATATATATATATATATATACGAGAAGGTGGAAAAAAACGGTCTTTTTTACTCGTTGATTAACAGTTTTCAGGTTATTTAAAATCAGAAAACATGTTTGCATTGTAAGAATTAACTTTTGGAAATAATTAGTTATGATACAAATATTACATTTTAATCCAGAGGTGTCAAGGGGAAGAGGTGGGTTCATGCTTTTCCCGAAGATATTTGCACGAAAGCGAATATAACAACTGAAATTGGAACTCGGCTCTGCAATTCAAAACTTCGAGCTATTACCTATGCACCAAGATCTCAACCAATCTTAAACCACCTGGTCTCCCAAGCAATCTTCTATCTAGGTACTTAATTTAGGTGTTCTTATGGGAACTAGTGTTTTAACGTGATGTGGCCGTAATTCTGTTGCTTTTAAAAAGACATTTGAGGAACGATATCTTCAAAACTTGTGGTATTTCATTTAGGACGCTTTCTTTTTGTTGTAGAAAATTAACTCCATGTGAAACTATTCGTTTTTATTTGATCTCCAGTAATATATAAGTTCAGAATGTAGATTAATCCTAAAAGTTTGGAAAGGAAACGAGCATATTGTAAGAGATGACCATTGTCATAAAGAAATGAATAAACGTTGTCTTCAATCAGGACTGGAGTCTATTACCACCGAACATCCATAGTGTGGTGGTGCTGATGGTTGCCATCGCTAACATATCAACATTTGCATTTTTCTAGCTACATTTCTATACGTTACAAAGTAAACTAAACAAAACAAAACTGACTCTCAAGAGATAAAAAAACATTTATGGTATCATACTGGATTCCTTTTCTTTCGTTCTAAATCCGTGAATTTGTTTTGATGTTTTATATGAAGTTCACTACTATTTATCCATAATGTTGAATGTATTAAAATTATTCAAGAAAAATCTCAAGTGATTTAAAACAAATGCCGCCAAACTTTGTTAGGTTTAAGATGGAATCATCTATTATGATGTGTCCATATTTTGTATTTAGGCATACTGTATTTATTTAATATTTTTCTAGTTGAATTGTTAAGACGGATCAACCTCTGCAGCATATAAATCTTTGTTACTTGTGAAAATGTATTTATTTCTCTATTGGATCATGTTATTTACGTCATGACAAGTATGTGTAGAAAATAGTATCGCCCAAATGTCCGTCAACTCTGAAAGAAAAGAATCATTAGACGCTTAAAATTAATTAACCTTAAAATCAGTCCAAGTTATAGGAACATCCTTTATATTATCGATTATCATACAGAATCAGGTTACGTCAAAATGAAAATTGAGATAGATTTATGGAGGGGGCTGTATAATAGTTTCGGTGGTGGGGGGCACGTGAACCGTGCATCAGACCTGACTTCAATGCACGTGAAAGGTCCATGGGTTCAGTAGGTTCTCAAAGATTTAAGAAATACTCGACCAATCAGCCTCCTTTTTAGTTGATTTTATGTTCGAGGTTTCATCAGTGCTCAAGCGGATTATCTTTTATCTGATCTTTCTCAAGAATCTCCATTTCACATATTTGATATTTTGCTGTTCGGATTTGTGAGATTAAAAAAAGAATTCTTTTAAGAAAAATCAAAAACAGAAAAATCATGACTTCTCAAGAAATGCCCGATGCCTTCCACATCCTAGAAAAGCCGAGGAAATGGCACACAAAAAGTAAAGACGGGATATTTGCTCAGAATAAATCGTGGAAAAATAAATAGCATGCCACGCCTAAAGTTAAAAGTGTTATTTTCAAGTGACGACAGATTCATATATGCTAACTTTTTGTAAAACCCGACATTCAACAATTCCTTATGCTGTAAGTTATTCGTGATTTCCCTTGCAATAGTAAATACACGTGCACTCTGAATGACGCGATGGAATTGATATAAGTGCGTGATCGTTGATATTAAGCCAACATCACTGATTGGAGGTTAAGATTTTACTTGCCGAGTATATAGACTTAATTTATTTTACTTTGGGCCGTCAAAGTCGATGAAACGTAGCAAGATTTAGCAATTTTTTTTTTAATTTAATATCTGCTTCAAATATGAATGTTCTAACATTATTCCACCTACTTCGTTTAATTAATTGCAGTTTTGTTATTCAGGTAGAAACAAGTGTATATATATATATATATATATATATATATATATATATATATATATATATATATATATTATAATTTTATAAATATTAGTAATTATACTCGTCCGGTAAAACCTTATGTGTTTTGTGGCTTGTAAATGAACAAACCAATACCCAAGGAAAAATAAGGAATAAAAAAGAAAGAACTAAGAACATGTAATTCAGGCGAAAACAATCGTCCAGAATCCAAGCTCAAAAAAAAAAAAACTTCCACACGAGTAAAGCAAAAATAACTAAGGAAAGTGCTCAATACACGAAGTAGAAAAGTAGAACAAATCTAACTATGAACCTAAAGAGCCAGACAAATCTATATTCACCTACGCGGATTGACGACGATCCACGTAGGTGAAACATGGGCAGGTTTGCCTGTCCGTTATGTTCATATATTATATATATATATATATATATATATATATATATATATATATATATATATATATATATATATATATAGTTTTGAAAGATATCCACCAGAATTAGCATGGAATGAAATTGACAAAAGAGTGAAGAGAAAATGAAAAGGAGCTCTTAGAATCATTTCAAACAGAAGCAGTTATCACATTTATCCTCGGAAAACCATTTGCAACAAATGCCAAAGATTTGGGCTGCAGTAATCAAGGCTGAAGGACGATATTTTGACGATAGCAAAATTTTATCATAAAATGCTCCTTTTTATGTCATAATAAAAAATCATGTCTCATTTTTAACGAAGTATACTTTTCTCTTATTTAAAGTACAACGCAAACAATTGTGGGCCAATTTAAAAAAAAAAAATTCTAGGTTAATTACTTTTGAGCTACAGCGTCTCTCTCACTCTCTCTCTCTCTCTCTCTCTCTCTATATATATATATATATATATATATATATATATGAACACTCACACACACACACACACACACATATATATATATATATATATATATATATATATAGACAGAGAGAGAGAGAGGACCTTATTTACATTTGAGTAAAGCCAGGGCCCTCTAACTCGGGGGCTAAGATTACTTGCCCTCCGTTTTAGCGTATGGTTCTGAACGTTTTCGGCTACTCAATTTCATTCAAAAAACGTAGAAAACTAATGGTATGGATTTATATACACACACATATACACACACACATATATATATATATGTGTGTGTGTGTGTGTGTGTGTGTGTGTTTGTCTATATTCCATCTGGATATCTTCATCCATATATGTTTTATTGAATAATATAGATATAGCATATCTATTTATTTTTTTACTGTCCCTTTCCAGGTCTCTGATCAATTTCTAGATGTTCTGTTGAAATTCATCAATAAAGTCGTAGTAGTTTTTTTTTTATATACACACGTACTTTCTATCTCCTCCAAGATTATCGAGTGTTTTTTTTTTTTAAATAACCCTCGCAACGAAATGCAGCGTTTATCGCAGTTCCAATATTTTTATACTTGTAATTAACCCCTGGCAATGGTATTGGAGAATATCAAATGTGTCTGGGTAGGAAAAAAATATTGGTGCCTTCCTTAATGTATTCCATCTTAACTTAACATCAAGGAACTGTTTAGAGAGCGAGAAACGATGATTCTACAAATATAGATTATATGTGTATATATTTCAAGTAAACAAGTTTAAATATATACACACATATTCATATGCATATATATATATATATATATATATATATATATATATATATATATATATATATATATATATATATATATAGATGATGAATGTGAAAAAATATTGTCACTTACCTGATTGATGTTACCTTCAGCATCCCCATTCCAGAGTTTCCTGGGCGGATATAGTGTCCACTCTTCAGGGGTAACAGTAATGTATATGTTTATTACGGATAACAAATATTATGTGTCTATTAACTTTACATATTGACTTTTCCAAATAACGAATAATCCGTCGCAGATAAGCTGGGTTTTCCGTCAGAAATTTGTTATTATTCATGATGATGATGATGATGATATTTCATCATTCTAGAAACAAAGATCTAAGTTTCATCATCATTAAAACAAGCTTTCCACCACAAGCAGTACTAGCAGTAGTCAAAAGAACACTGACTGGACAATACGTTTCTTCTTCGCTCCGTTAAATGAAGAGTTTACGGTTTCCAAAGCTTCATTATCCACGAAATTCTCGGAACTATTATAAACAAGGAAGCCCAAATTTTACAGAAACAAAAGATACAATAAACCTGAAAACATTTAACAGATATTAACGCACTATTGTAAAAGCCATCACGAAAAGAAAAATACATATAATTGTCATTAATTTCAACACGTGTCTCAAAGTCTTATATTTGCATGTTATGATTGTACGTTTTATTCATTTTACTTTCAATTTAAAAATGAGAAATGGAATCATCAGTAAACTTCTAATGCATGTAAGACATTTTAACTTACATTAACAACCCAACATCAACCACATTACAAATTGTCTACTGTTTATTTTGGAAGAAATATAGTCCTAGATTCTTCCGAAATAAACTTTGTACAATTTCCGACGGTATTCTCTGCTTATCCGCGAATGAATATTCATAATTTGGAAAATTCGATTATTGCCTTTAATAACATTTTTCTTAAAGAACATTTGCTGCCGAAAATTGTAACATCATAATTACCATTTGTATTATTCTTTTTCCTCGTCCAATATCTGCATGAAATAAATCTGCTACGGAATTGGTGTTCATATTCTTGATGATTGGTGAATGGAAGTCTATTCATCCCTCACCCTACCGGAGAGGAAAAGAAAATTAGAACAGAAAACAAATCAGAAGCTTGTTCTTGAACCTGTCGGTACTTTCGACTTTTAATCTTGTTTTTGCTCCTTAACTACTACTGCCACGACAACTACTCCTTGACCCCCCCCCAGTCATCACCATCAGGATCCTCCGACCTTCCTATGGCTGGCCGGAACTCCATTGACAATACTTTTCCACACTGTTCGGTCTTGGATTGCTGTCTCCAATTCATCGATGTCCAACCATGAGTCCTGAGCTATAATTGTCTGTACGTTTAAGTAGAATGGAAAATTTGAGCGCCAGATAATGCGAAGTTTTTTTTTTTCCGCGCATCCCATGCAAGAATAATTTTTGGGTTGTTCGTTGGCCATAAAGGATAGACACGTCTTCTACTTTTTACCATATTCAGCAAAAAGTTATGCTTTGACAGAAAACCACTTGTGCTGTTAATAGGACAGAGAAAATGAAACTTATCTGATTTATTGCCAAAATAATTATCTCGAAATAGTTTGGTGGGGAACTGTTCATTCTTAGTTTTTGCCTTATAATGATTCTTACGGGTTGAGGTGAACATATCCATCATTTATCTTAACAGGTGATAGTCGACCTTATATTAAGTTAACACATGACAGATCATTTCAATTTCTTAACTAATCCTAGCCTAATCTACTCTAAGCTAATCTCACATATAACCCCACCGCTCTTATTCAGGTCTTCAATTTCATTTCCTGTTTAAGAAAAGGGGAAAATTATAAATTAAGACTGATTAACTTGGCATAGGCATTGAACTAATATGAAACGATTCATTGTATGCGTCTCTATAACTGCACTTATCTGACAAAATTATAAACAATACGTGTACATAATAAAGTTATCAAAAATGCATATTTATAGCAAAATGACCAGCAATACATTTTACAGAAGAATTATTAACAATACATTTTATCTGTAGTTGAAGGCATGAAATTGTGTTGAAAATGTTTGATTTTGGCATTAAATAATGTATAGAAGTTTTGATATGCCGCTAAACAATATCCACCAAACAGTATAATATTTGAGTTTTTATCTAGCAATAATTAAAACGAATAAAAATTGACGGAAAACAGACATATTTAAATATTTGTCATATGCAAAATACATGAATTAAATTATTTAAATAAGTTTTCTATATTTCATATTTCAATTTTTATTTATTTAATTTAATATTTATATATTAATCATTTTTTATTTATATTTTAGTTTCTATGTCCGTAAAACCTAATTTCCTTGCTTTAAATGATTTACGCATTATATAATCCTTTAAATAAGAAAAATAAGTAACTTGTCAAACACTCATTATCGTAAATAAATAATAATCAAATTAACGAGTGTAAATTGTAAATAATACAAAATTTAAGAAAATTTCAAAATTAACAACTTATTGCCAATTTTTCTTTGGTACGAATTCTTCGGTGGAATCTAGATTCAATTTCTTTGTTTCGTGGTGCATATTTTGTGACAAATCACATTAGCTGTTATAAAGCGCTTCCCAAGAATAGTAAATGAAATTATTTTTAGGAAACCTTTGCTAATACCTGAGAGGTCGTTGAAAGAGCTTCTAGAAATTACCAGATATCAGTCCTTGAGCCGAACTTTTAGAATAATTTTCCCTGCATTTATATACTTAAATCTATGCAATTGTTCTTCTACTACGGTTCATTAACTTTCTTTTTTAATTTAACCGAGTGCACCCCAGGCAAGGCAGTAAAGCCACTCAGACGCAAGTGTTCAATGGACGTGAAAGAGTTAGAAAGAGGAACATTGCTAAAGAGCGAGGACAGAGGAGGACTAATCAGTAAGACAGAAGAGAGCGTCTAACATTCGTTTTTACGTTTTTGCAGATTAAAGTTGGCTGAAAAGCATATAGTCGAAGGGAATTCCACCAACGAGAAGTCCGAGAAAACAAACTGTTAGCATCAAAATTACGGTTACATCTCGCCAGCTCAACTGTAAATTGCTAACTATTCGGGGCCAATCTAGTACTGCGATTAAATTTGAAGAGTCTAGTCACCATAGTTAAAACACCTAGGCACCATAGCGAAAAGTTGATGGGTTGTTTTTGTTCAGCATCAGATCAACACTTATGGTTTAATTAATCCTAAAATGTAAATATTCTGTAGGTAAATTTATATAATAGTTTTAGTAATACAAGTCTAACTAATTAACTCACAGTTGGGTGGAAATGAAATGGATTCGTAGTTTTCCCAAGTGTATTGCGTATAAGAGACTATAACAAAACCAAGTGAAATTTGATCTCTGCTCTCCGAGTATTTACATTAGTCGGACTATTGTGCTCATCTTTGTTGCCATATTTGTCACAACGTGTCGGCCGTTGTACGCTCCGGCCTTCTTCAGGTGGTTGGAATTTCGAACTGAACCCTTTATTTTATTTTATGTCCTCAAGGGCACATGGCACAGTGGATAAAGGCGTTGGTTAGATCCAGTGACAGACCCAAAGAAGGTGAGTTCAATTCCTGGTTAAGCCAGTGGAGAACTTTCAGAAAGAAAATTAGCAGGAGGTAACTGATAACTGACATCCATCAAACATGGCACGTGGAACTAGAACAGTCTACCCCAGAGATCGAAATAAAGGGTTCAGTTCGAAATTCCAACCACCTGAAGAAGGCCGGAGCGTACAACGGCCGAAACGTTGTGACAAATATGGCGACAAAGATGAGGACAATAGTCCGACTAATGTAAATACTGTACATAATACCTCATCTCAGAAATATAGACAGACTCTGGTCTCCGAATAACAATTCAGAGACATTATCCATTACAACACATTTACACACATGCTTGTTGTTATTCTCCATCGGTTACCTATCTGGGTAATTATCGGGTTCGACATTGCTTGATCGTACAGAAACCTTTATGTGACAGTAAGCATTTGTTATATAGTGAACTGTTTATTATATAAGAAGATAAATGTACAAATAGCGCTTAAATTACTCAGAATACAAACATTTCTGTAACGTTATTTGAGAATATTTCAAATTAATTTCACGAAAACGCACTTTAATTATATTTTCATCTCCGGTAGCTATCTAACATATCTATGTTTACCATTCGTCCATGCTTAGAATATTGGTGCCACAAATGGTCCGATGCCTCTACTGTTTATTTTGAGATACTTGATAAAATGTAAAAAAAAAGAATCAGAAATATTATTAATCCTGATCTATTGGTTCCACTTCAGTCAATTTCCACCTACCGTAAGGCTGTCTCTCTGTGCCTTTTCTATAAATATTTTCGTGGTAATTGTTCGGATGAGCTCTTCGCTATACTACCTGGACTTTTGAATTTAAATGCTGTACTAGACGCCAACCTGCACTGTACGAAATATGGCCGATGTGAGTATTTTCCCAAATTCATAACTCGTCTAGACGACGTTAATAACGTTCTAAGTCACTCTTATAAAATCGCTAGGACAAAGGCTCAATCATTTCTACATATTTAGAGAATGCGTAGGACAGCCAAAAAATGACTCACTCTACCATATGTTTAGACCTTGGATAATCCGAACTAACTCGGGAAATATCTGTCTATATGTTATACTGGAACACACCTATTCTATAGATAATAGACTCTCCCACCTATAATTAATAGTAGTACTAGCAGCCGAGAATTCGCTCAGTGAGTTGGTCTGATTTCAGTCTGAAGTCGGATGACCGGCTGACCGGTTGAACTCTCTGCCTTCAGGGAGGAACCCGAAAGAGACTACGCCGAAGGGCGGAGACACCTTAGGGCAGGTAAACCGACCCTGAACCCGTTTATACGGGTTAAAAGAGCAGATTTTTGGCCGAGCCCACGGGCTAAAAGATCCCACGTTAAACCAGCCTTATGCCACATGGTGCCCACGTGGAGGGGTGACTGAATATCGCTCAGTGAGTTGCTGAGTCAGTCGATGTGGGACACTAAGAGTATCAGTGACCACCACTAGATTTCTCTGCGTCATTACTAATTATATCAAGTCCCCAACGTTTTGTGCGTCGAACCTTTTTAGGACCGACTTAGTGAAATACAAGCCTCCACTGTGAAACTACTCTACAACACTATATTTCTGAGATGAGGCATTATGTACATTATGTACTAGTGTTCCCATCATTGTCTGCATATTTATTACAACTTAACGGCCGTTGTACGCTCCGGCCTTCTTCAGGTGGTTGGAATGTCGAACTGAACCCTTTATTTCGCTCACTAGTTCCACGTTCCACGTTTAATGGATATCAGTTATCAGTTATCTCCCGTTAATTTTCACTCTGAAAGTTCCCACAGCCTTAACCGGGTATTGAACTCACACTCTTTGGGTCCTGTCACTGGATTTAACCACCGCCTTTATCCACTGGGCCATGTGTCCTTGAGGGAAATTAACAGGAGATAACTGATAACTGACATACATTAAACATAGCTCGTGGAACTAGAACAATCTACCCCGGTAAGCGAAATAAAAGTTTCAGTTCGACATTCCATCCACCTGAAGAAGACCGGAGCGTACAAAGTCCGAAATGTTGTAATAAATATGGCGACAAAGATGGGTACAATAGTTCGAATAATTTAAATAATGTAACTCGGGAAAGTTTGAACACCCTGGTCGTACAATTCTGGCAATGTTGGTTTGAATCTGCTTAAGATTTAATGTAAGTCCTAAAATCGCGCGAAGACAGTAAGTCGGTAACGACAGAAAGGTGAAGACACCTCTCTTACAGATTCTTTGGTATGCTGAGGCAATCAACCAAGTGTAGATAGCTGTCTAACTTCTTGTGGACTGTCTTTTCTGTTTCCGTTTCTATCTCATTCTCATTCTCATTTACTCCGAGAAACGATGCTATCACTACTGGTGCTCATTAAACAAAGCGAGTAGAAATAAATCTAAAATTAAATACCCATATTTTATTCAGTCTGTGACGCTGTATTGTCGCTTGTATAATTACTAATAGACCACTAATAGTTGCATATAGATGATACATGATAATAGTAGTAACCGCATAAGAGAGTATCTGTCCATACAGCAACACTGAATGTACATCTGATTATATATTACGATAACGGTTGTATCATTCAACTCCGGCATCTTTCAAACATTAAAGTATAATAATTAACAGTTGTCGAGATTTTTGTACGCTGTAAGGCGCGGCAATAAATGGTGCTCATCTTTGAACTGACAACTACCATGGAGAACTTATCCTGTTAATTCCGCATAGAACATGCCAAAGAAAGAACTGCAAATTTGGTTTTGGTGTATTTCAAGAAAGAGCGCATTGAACGCAATAACCTTGTCTGCTGGCAAAGCAATCGTTCCTCAAAACGGTAAATCCTTTGCTGGAAGCACAACGAATTGTGAAACGCAGAAGATGCTTGCTGCCAAATGAGATAAACGAATAACTAATAATGCAAACATGATGAAGGGAAAGGAAAATCTACCAAACAATTTGAACAAAAGAGAAAAAAGGAGCACAAGAAAAAACGTAAGTGGAGGAAGTTTAGAGACAATAACGAAAGAAGCATCAAGACGAACGGACAGGCTTTCTTGATAACCAAAAATATCACTATTATTGACACTTTATAGTCGTGTATAAGATTCGCGTGTATCCTCTACCACTGATAATTATGAGCAAATAATGCTTCACCTCTACTGATATGTAGGATGTAACGATATACCAAATATTATTGCTCATTTAACGTTGATATTTGTTTAATCAACTTAAGTCTGTCAGCAAATAATGACGATTTTATACTTGAGTCTATATGTAAATATTAATCGGTTTTTTACTTGAGGCTCTAGATAAACATTGTTTAGGTTTCTACCTGAGTAGAGAGATAAATATCAAGCTTCTATACAATCGTTGGTTTGATTTATACTTGAGTCTACAGGTAAACACTGGTCTGTTTAATAAATATATCTTTTGGTAAATATTGGTTGGGTTTATACGTAAGTCTATAAGCAATCATTGCTCGGGTTAATACTTGAGTCAATAGAAAAATATTCGTTGACGTTATGGAGACTTACTGATGGGAATTACAATTAAACGTGTAGGCAACCCATTGTTAGGTTTATATTTAGCTTTGTCAGTTAAACCTACTCGCATTTATACATGGCTCATTTAGCTTCCACCTGAATCAAATATCATTTTACGGAGTGTATTCTCCCTCTACTAATGATCCAGACGGTATATTCTAAATCTATTAAATGAGCAAGCTTTATGCATAGGTAAAAACCTGATTAGGATAAAAATGGGACAACCAATAAAAAGGTAAGTTTTATGGCAAGTAATGGTTAATTTTAATATTAACCGTTTCCGTATAAGGAAATATTCGGCAGACATTAAACAAGCAGGCAGTACTACAGTCGATTAAAAGTTATCAAATCATTCACTTACAATAAGAAATTCAAGAAAATAGTTTCAGGAGATGTTAAATCTTTCTACAGTATTGTTGAGGGTTTCATTTCAAACCCCCTAGTGCGGAGTGTCAAAATCTTGATGTCAAGATTTTCTCTTCGAGTTACATGTGATACCCACTTTTGTTGGGTCTGTTACTGAAAGAACTAAAATATTTTCCATTACCTGATACAGTTATTCTGTAGCGCTAGTCTATAAGTTTCAAAGAATGATGGTATTCACCAAGAAACACATGCTTCCTTCGCTCAAAGCCAGTTTAACCATTGTTCTGAGAAATCGGTTGCAAACAACTATGTTTCACGAAACGCCAAATTTAATAATTTATATTGTTCACTATATATTGTTATCTCCGACTACCACAACGTCACACATACTTTGTATAAAACGATGATCGTTTTCTATATCTTTCCATTAATACTTCTATGGACCTAGTGTACACGTGCTGTCAGAAATGACGGCATTTTAGAAATCTTTAAAAGTGAGTTGCCATTAATAATATATTGAGATTTAATAAACTGGAAATACAGAATTCATCACTAAAAGAGAGACCAATGAACCGTTTAATTAATCTATTCTCTTTATATGTTTTAGACCATTAATGGTATCTATGATTCATTGATTACTCCTGGTTCTATATGAATCGCTTTTTGCTCAATACCTATACATATTTTTATGTGTTTAATACAACAGCGAAATTAAATGATCTCTCGGAAGAAAAAGATTAGTAACAAACAAAGACGGTGACGAAAAGTTCTGTTTCAATACGAGCTTTAAGCAAGACAGTCATTTAATAGACAAACGTATCTGAGTGCCTCATAGTAGAGGCTTGAACTAATAAGATTGTAATCTGAGAAACGTAGGAGTAAAGCAATAGACTAACTAATCAGTTAATTTCTTACGAATTCTGATTTCCTCGAAGTATAGATAACTATCTTATTTGTATATATTATTAAATCTACTAATGGAAGTAACCACTCATAAGTATAATAATTTGATTTACCCCCATTCCCACTATAGATAGGCACGAAGATATATAAATAAATGCACATAATTAACTATTATATGTTTTCTTGATAAATATTTAGTGACTGTCGTGGCCAGGTCTGAAAAGTATAAAGTGTTGCAATGAAAATATTAGGTGGAAAATTTATTAAATTATTTTTTCCTATCTATGATTATCGTGACACTGGATAAAGGTTTCATAACAAACATAGGGAATCATCTGGATCAAAATGTGTTGAGTCTTGAACAAGTAAATGTTCGAGCTACAGTTAAAGCTGAAAAACGACCTTGAACGGAAAATGCATTGAAGCGAAGGAAGAAGACTTATACGCTCTACAAAATGGAAGATCAGTGTAAATGCAATATAGAAAAAAGAAACACATAATTTTTGTTTTTCGCCTCACAGAGTAATGACGTAAAAAAAGAAAAACGATTTTAGGTACAGATCTAATGAGCATATTTTACATGTTAGTTCTTACCTTGGAACTAACAGTTTGCTTATTCTTTATTGATAGACAAAAGCCATGATATAATTTTCCATGTATCATTATTGTTTTTTGTTCTAGTAGGTATATAAAAGAGGTAACATTGTTGTTTCACAATATAGCATTTTTTTCTTCCATGACTTAAAATATTTTTTCTGCAGCAGAAGCTGTAGGAGATGATAACAAGGTTGGCGTTTTTTTAGGCGAGTAAAATTCGTACGTAAAACAATGTTTCTTACTGTATTAAACAGGCCTTTTTCATAATTAAATAGAATATAGCAGTTTGTAGCACGATCTACCGGAAACGATGAGGCAGGTGTGGCTGAACATGCTTCCGACAAGTTTGGCAATTTTCTAAATGAGTTACTTTCTAGGTTAAGCAAGATGTTTGTCAGCCTATATTGGAAGCGCGAGAAGTTTATTTTCGTAAAATACACTTTAATGTTGTACGTCGTTGCAAATCCATTATTTTTCTAATACCTGTTGCTTGAAGCTCAGACCAAAGGTTTGTCAGGGAGCAGTTTCTTCAAATCTAACGCTTTTGTCTTAAAAATAAGTCGTTGATCACATCATCACCCACGAAATAAAACCATGAGTCACTCGTAGCATTAAACATTTTTATTTCGATTTTAATCAATTGCTATAGACGAGCGAAGCAGTGAGGGTGCGAGGTGAGTGGGCAGGTGAAGCCGCCCACGGGGTTGTTTTTTTTTTGCGTATATGTTCGGCTCTTATTTTAACACTGATGTTTGTCTTACCATCTCTGTCTAAATTAATCTATTTTCTTTCAGTGATCTACTTTGTCAGGGTCGTTTGCCATACTCTTTTTGAATGTCACCACACTTAGCCGATAACCATCCGGGTAAATATATGCGTGAAAACATTTTTGAGACTGTTCGGATGTTTCCATTAAACATGATGTCGGCTGACACTGATTTAATTTCATCTGGAAACGTGAAAAGAAATGCAGACACAAACACTGAATCATTTTAAATACCGGCAATAGTACAAGGAAGATATCAGGACCCCACTCTTATTGCTCTGCCTATATACAAGGAGAGATTTGAAGAAATGTGCATTGATCCTTTAAACATTCTCTAACACTTCTTTAGAAGTTTACTAAAGAAATAAGAGTCCATGTTTTCTCTTCTTCTTGACCGTCTACTTATTGATAAGGTTGGGTCTTCTGGTGATATCGTTAATCATATTTTTCTTTTCATAATTTTCTACGGTTTATCAGTTCCTTTAAAAGTAAACATTATTTTTAGATTGTAAGAATGTTTTAGTTAATACTTATTTACCGACACAAATGTTACTTATTAACCCTTATTTGGGGTGGTAAAAGGTGGATTCATAAATGTCAGAATTTGGTGGGTCTAAAACTGACTGCATGTAAGACAGAAAACTAACGTGGTTGTTTCAATTACTTTGCACAAAGGTGTATGTTGCAAAATGGAAAATAACGTATATTCTCTACATAACTTTAAACAAAAGGTAAGGAAGGGAATTCCCTTCATTCGTAGAAATAGTGAAAAAAGTTGAAATACTGATAAAATTTGCTGAACGTAAGAAATCTAATTTCTTGAAAAATTACTTCAAGAAAATATTATATAAATTCCATTCTATTGTACCACTAAATCTTTTGTCACTGAATAATTTTAGCATTATTTTTATCATACACGGCAAATAATTTCGTTTATTTTTGTTAAAACTAATTATCAGAACAGACTCTATATTTCTCAAATCACTGATAAAATTATACATCTCATAAAATATTATGTTTATAATTATGACTTTGTTGTTATAAAGTTTCACTCGTGCTTGAAATCTTTCAGCTGGCTGTCGATGTGGGGAACGTTCATGGAATTTCGAACTGAGGGCTTTAGGTAATAAACGGGAGTGGATTTGTCTCGTTCTCTTGTCCATATCGAAGGATATTCCGTCTAGTTCTTATTTTACACTGCTTATCTCTCAATATGTCTTCAATGAGCTCAAGTAAACACATTTCAACCCATCGATTGAAATCGCAATTATTATATCATCAAATGTATGTGAAAAAAAAACGATTTAATCTCCTAGGCTAAAGTCACAAGCAATCAGTATTTATACATTTACGCGTCTGAAATATCAGAATTAGTGCAGTAATTCAACCCTCTTTTCCGTGTAATAACAAATGACCCAAAGTGTGAAAAAGAAATTAGAAATCGTATTTGAATACCAAATGAGATTTAGAATCTCGGTACGGTGATAAGGTGTCAGAAAATCATAGAAATTATAGAATGACAGCTGAGCTCTTGTATAATGTCTTCCTTTTTATATTCCATATTGTTTCTCACGAATGATATAAAAAAAAACTGTTGACCTGGCAATGATGTGATTCTAACGACATATATACTATAGTAAATGTATATAAGAAGCGAAGAGATTTTTAAGAAACTAATAAATCTCTTTATAAGATTTTGTGACTTTCGTTATACTGTCTGTACCTCCGTCGATCACATCCTCTAAAATAGCCATAAATCGAACGATCGAAAGCAAATATTGGTTTGGTTTGTTTTACGGTATATCACCCTCAATGCCGACAAGATTTTTATAGCTGGTATTATTTTTTTTTAAAGAAGTATTTTTGGTAATATTTTTTTCCAAACATGTATTGCTGGTAACATTTTTCCAAAATGTGATTGCTGGTAATAATGTATTTCTGGACCTAGTACACCAGCAATAAACAGTTGCTTTCATGCTCCTCAAAACCTCCTGATGAGTCGTCTCGTTGCCGGATGTACATTATCGTCTTATCCTGGACGCGGATGTAGTTTCTCGTCATACTCAGGACGGACAAAAATTGAGAAGAGGTGCAAGCAGGTTAGGGGTAAACAAAGTACAGACCATGGTACTAGATTGCGTAACTTATATCAATAAATTGGAAAATTTAAAGGTTTTATTAATAAAATACAAAGTACTCTCTTTAAAAAGTATTTTGAAAACAATTTAAGGATTAAAATAACAAATACTTATATTAAAAAATGCAATGGTGTTTTTGCATATCATTCCTTTAAATTTTTTTATATATATTCAAGCATCCTTTTTCCAGTACGCCTTGCATTTGCGAAAACCATAAGCAAATCACAAAACCAAATGATTCAAAAGTTTAAATTTGTTTCCCGAACGAAATATTTAGTATGGCCAGTTGTATGCTGCATGCTCGAGATTAAGAAATCCTAAGAATTTATTACATTATATTAAAGAAATTATTAAACCACAATGTAGGTTTTTTTTTGTCAAATGTCGAAGTATTTGTCCAAATAAATTAGTTGATTAAAATCTCATCGATTTCTTTGAGAAATTGAACGAAACATAGAGTTTGAAAATCTCGTTAAAAATGTTAACCATATCTTCAACAATACTAAATATTGTGAGGATTTCAACATGCTTCAACCTGTAGCAAAAAAAGAAAAGAAAAATAATCTCTAAATAAGGTCTCATAAGTATATTTTTGAATTTACGAGGACCTATAATGATGAAAGATTGTTTGAGAATTTGACATAGACCTGTGATGGAGGATTTATTTTCTTTACTTTTCTATTTATGTTAGTATGTTTTCACATTAAGAGTGGATATAACCAACTGTCGCCTGTTTCCCACTCGACCTATTTCTCTTGAACAGAAGCTGATTAGGTTTCCGGTTCATTCTAAAGTCTACTTGACCTCTATATTTTTAACGTCTCCTCCTAAACACTAAAATGTTATTTGCTATTTATTTTTCCTTCAATAAGATTATATAACTGTCTATATTTCTGAGAAGTGGTATTATGTACACTATTTACATTACTGGAAGTATTGTTGTCATCTTTATCGCCATATTTATTACAACGTTTCGGTCGTTGTACGCTCCGGCCAAAACGTTGTAATAAACATGGGGACACAGCTGAGGACAATAATCCAAATAATGTAAATAGTGTAGGATTGGACAAGTTCGCCAGTTCGTACACCGCTTCGGTCTTTTGAATAAGAGTAGATGTTTATAGCCTGTTACCTCTTTAGGATTATGTTTCGGATTTCTTCTAAGTTCTTCCCGTTATATTTCAATCCCAGTATCCTCTGGTGTGTTAATTCCATTTTCGTTTTGCTCGAGGTAAATTGCTTAAGATATAATAGCAAATAACGGAACCATTTTGTGCATAAAAATGAACGAAATATTTTGTAAAAAAACTACATAAATTAAACATATATAAAGAGAAACACAAAACGAAGCTCTATACAATCTTAATTGCCGACCTTGTGAAGCTATAAGATTCATACACACAGAAGAATGCAGAGAACATTTTCATGATTCAATGCTAGATGTATACGTACTTATAAACATAGGAAAACACTTAGAACATAACGAAGGTTTCCTTCTTTCATTGTATTGTAAAAAAATTATTGAATAATGTAAATGGTTTACGAGAACGTGCGGATGACCTAAAGGGTATCGACATGGAAAACATAATCAGACAGGACGAGGATAAATTCCACGCGATGTTTGTCTCGTTGTTGTTGCAAAAGTTCATTGAAAATAGCACTCATGCCATGAAATTATATATTTTCCACGAGTGCAAAACAGTCTATCATCATATGAATCAGATTGAACAAAAAATGCACTATTGCTAGCATTTTTGTGCTGTAGCTGTCAAATCTTTGCTAACATGCCTTGTTAATCCATAACTTTTTATGCTCTCTCGTAGGCAAAAGCATATTTTCCTCCCAAAACCTTCTCTTCACAAATGCAATTTATGTTTGTGGTAAATGTTTAGATGCGTTAAACCTTTAAATTCAACCGGTACAGACATTTGCAACTAGAACACAACTTCCTATTTCGGAACCCTCAAATTTCCTCATTATCACGGTGAAAATTTGAAACCCTTTTTCCATTTTGTGCATGTTTTGATTGTGTATGATTTTCTTATATCGACATTATGAGGTCGTAGTTATCGAATGAATCACTGAAGAAGGGTTACATGTGAAATAAAAAAAAACAGAAAAGGTTGAATATTTACATTATTCGGACTATTGTCCTCATCTTTGTCGCCATATTTATTACAACGTTTCAGACGTTGTACGCCCCGTCATTCTTCAGGTGTTTGGAAAGTCGAACTGAACACTTTATTTCGCTCACTGGGTTAGACTGTTCTTGAGGACAAATGGCACAGTGGATAAAGGCGTTGGTTAGATCCAGTGACAGTACACAGGGAGTGTGAGTTCAATACCCAGATAAGGCTGTGGAGAACTTGCAGAGGGGAATTAATAGTAGATAACTGATAACTAACATTCATTAAACATGGCACGTGGAACTAGAACAGTCTACCCCAATGAGCGAAATAAAGGGTCCAGTTTGATATTCCAACCATCTGAAGAAAGCTGGAGCGTCCAACGGCCGAAACGCTGTAATAAATATGGCGACAAAAATGAGGACAATAGTCCGATTAATATAAATAGTGTACATAATACCTCATCTCAGAAATATGGACTGATACAGAAAGGGTTAAATTAAAAAGAATGAGAATATGGGCTGAGAAAGAAAATAACACATTACGTAACCAGGGAAATTATAGCATAAGTATTAGAAAAGCACTTAACTGTCCCCAGCTGCCTAAGAAAATCTTCTGGAAGTGTGAATTGACTAAGCGAATTAAGAGGCACTTGTGTTAAGTGTTAAGATTTCTCAGTCGCCTAAATAATATTAGGGAACAGTTGACTAGTTGGTCTGGACACTTAGCAGGGGAATATAGACCTTCTTTGTTCTTGAAGCAAATATAGTCTCCATAAATACAAAAGGAAAACGGAAGATTTTGGACAGTTAGCGATGTCATCAGGCATTTGAGAGAGACCCATCAAAGAGATATATAGAGAAAGCCAACCGTTGCAAGACTCGCCAACCAACGCCGCACAACACAGTTTTCGTCCAAGAAAATAAGTCTGTCCAACGTTGAACTTCACTAATTTAGGCAGGGATATTAACCAAGCTACTATGGAATAGAATTTAGCAATAGATTCATTGTGGAGTTTTGAATTGGTTCATAAAGGAGACTTTCCTTTTCAGCTTTAAGCAGTAAAAATAATACCACAGCGTGTATAAATTTCGATTCGGCGTGTACACAGAACTCGAGGATCTGACAAGCGACATGAGCACTGACATGTCTGCTAGTGTGACCTATGGCCCAGACAGAAAAATTGGAAGAGACAGAAGAAAAAGAAAGGCCCTGTGGGAGCTGGTCATGTAAGTTTGGCGCAGCATCGTGATGGACACCGCTGGGTCGCATACCATTTTTAAGGAGACAAAAATCTACTTTTTTTTCCCGAAATCTGCTACTTGGATTATTATCTAAACACTACAATCTTAACCTATTCATGTTAGAATTTTTGGGTGCTAGTCAGCCAGCCAATATGAGCTGACTCATTTTATAGTTCACCAATAGAAGGGATAACCAATCAGAAGGCTCAAAATATTCAATGCGACGTGTATAAAGGCGGCCATGTTTTTTTCCTGAATACTCACGTCCAGTCTTTGATACCAAATAATTACGGAACAGCAGCTGTTGTTGCTGCTGGTATTGGCGATATAGTCAGATTCAGTAGAGTGTCTGACTCGAGAGTATTAATCTTTAACGTTGTTTCATTGAACAGATTACGTACTGCGCTGTATTCTATATTCAGAGACTATGGTGAACATGGTTAACAATTCAAGTTAAAAATCGACCGTTTTCTGTACTACATATTATCAATCTGTGCTTATTTACTCATGTTAAATACAGCAATTTCATTTAATAAGTCTCAACTTGAGTAGCCATTTCAGTTTGTGAGTAAATAATTTAGGAGGTATATGGTTATTATATGTATATATTTATTAAAAAAAAATTCAATTGCTATGTATGTCCATCTGATTACTCTTCTGTTTTTGCTCGTTAGGAATGTTTCTGTTTCTAAAACTTCAACACCCAGTAAACCCATGTGTCTCAGTAGTTTCTTCTCGGCTTCTGGTAAACACGAGTAAATAAAGAGAAAACATAACATACACGAATTATAGAAAGATAAAGAATGTTTGCTTCATATACAGTTAAAAAATTTTACCGACTTAATCGATCAGGTTTGCTGAGGTTAAATTACATTTGAAGTTGTTGCGTCCCTTTCGTTCTAAATCAGTGACAAGAGCATGACACTATCTCAAGTTCCTTGAGAACTGTGCGTAAAATAATAAAAACACAACGGGCTATGGAGATCCTACCGTGTGACCAATAGTTTGGAGGAACAGTATTGTATTTCAAACATTGGCGATGACAGCAGGTAGCCATTCTAAATTGTTTCCCCTGAACTCTTGTAACAATGCACAACTGATAAAGTATAAAATATAATGAAAATCCAAATCTTTATAGTAATTTTCCAAGAGTAGCTTACATGTTGCACACGGCCGAAAATATGGGGCACCCAGTGAGAATTGAACTCAAGACTCAGTCATGATAGTTCTAGCGAGACAAACTTGCTATTACACTGCCTCGAGGTGCCCAATCGAAATCTATGTAATCGCGTACATTCTGAAGGAATATGCGACTTAAAAATGGTTCATGTCAACTTTATTTACTGAAACTTCTAAATTAATTTCCGCTCGTAGTAATTTAACTTCTTCTTTGTTATTTCAGGATCTGCTACTTACAAAACCACAGGCTATAAATGTCTTTACTCCCCTTGATAAACAAAACGACGTCATTAAATTGTGTTGTAAAGGAAATTAAATGCCAGTTATAAATGCTAAAATTAATTACGGATCTTACTTCAGTTCAGCGGCATTGAACTTCAACGCCGAGGTGTACACGAACAGAAAAATATTGCAATGTGGAACGGACTCCTGGGGGATGCTTGATCACTACAATTTTAAACTCACCAAGACGAGGATTAAAATAAGTTATATTTCATTCATGTCCTGTGTATGACGATAAATTATATGCAGCAGCAATGATTCTGATCGGGTAAATGAAGATAATTAAATGTTTTTGTTCCAAGTTTCACTTTGATCAAGGGTGGTAGCACCTGTTATGATCCCAGCATTGGGCAAGAAGTAAAACCCCAAAGAAAATAATATGAAATATCAAACTACTTTATTATAAAATGACCCTTAAGGAACTAGGTTCCTGATCAAACCGGACTGATAATTATCGGTTACACAACCACATGCTTATCCAGACGTCTTCCGTTACATCTATCTGATCACAGCTCCATTAGAACCCATTTAAACACACACACAAACTTACCAGACTCCATTAGGAACATGCTAGTAGAAAACACAAATATATTAACTGCATGCACCTGTAAAAAAAAAAATAAAAATTATGGGAGCTTTAATAATAAAAAAGAAAAAGCCAAATCTTAACAATATTAACTACGAACAAAGCCACGATGTGCTTACCGTATTCGGAAATTAAAAACATCCCTACCACACACTAAGACATACATAGAACGCACACACTCAATTAAACTGAAAAATCGAATCTTCCTTTATAATGGCCAAAGGTATAGCCTAAAGCGCTCGGAAATATAAAACATATGGACAGTTCTTACGCACCCTTTGTCCAGAGAAGAAAACTCTTTTTCGAACACAAGAAAAATTAATTAAAATCTTAACCGTAGTTCCTTTTTAATGAAACATATATATATATATATATATATATATATATATATATATATATATATATATATATATATATATATATGAAAATATATAGAAAATACGAAGGAACTGGTTAGGTAAATAATCCAAAGACCCTTAGTATTTTAGTTATTATGTTTTTAAAATAGTGCTCGATACAAAAGTAGAGCATAAATATAATTATTTATTTAAAAATATGATTCCAAATCGCTACATAAGAAGTCCCATGTTTCAAAACAAGAGCCGAAAACTTCAATATAATTATTTAAATTAAATTGAGTTAAAATAAGCTCTGTTCCATTTTCAAGCGAAATTTTTTGGATTCCAAATATATATATATATATATATATATATATATATATATATATATATTATATAATAAACAAACAAAATAAATGAAACCATTTTCAAAACAAAATTCATTAAAATAAAAATTTCGACGTCAGAATGGTTTTAATAAACCATTTTCAAGACAAAAATTCATTAAAAACAAATGGAGTTCAATATGACGAAAAAATGGACATAAAAAAGTCTTATCCAAGAGTAAAACAGATAACATATTGAACTGAATTTGTATTTTAATGAATTTTGTCTTGAAATAATTTTATTAAAACCGAAACGTCTGACGTCGACAATTCTTTCATTTTAACTACATTTATGGATTTTTGTTTGTTTTTCAAAATTTCTACATTCTGTCGGATTTATATCCATTTACACTTGCTTATGTATATATATATATATATATATATATATATATATATATATATATATATATATATATATATATATATTTACTTTGATGCATGTTTCATTAAATAATATAGACAAGTTGTGTCTATTTATTTTAAGTAATTTCCTATCATATTGTCTGATAAGCTTAATAACATTATCATTGAAAGACGAAAGGAAATCACCATATTGATACATGTTTAAATTCGATGTAAGCTTTTGGCTTACATAAGCCATTATCACAGATGACAATTACATTTCAATACATCAAACAATACACGGACGAAACAATAATGATAGTCTGATTTTGTTGCATGAAAATTTCAAAGCAAAGAGAAACTCGAGTTTACCAGACGCCGAAGAGAAAATCGCATCTCAGCTCGTGACGTTACACATGACCACGCGTGAGTGAAAACGAAATTTGTGTGCATACACATGGAATATTATTTTAGGAGAATCCCTAATATATGTTATAATTTTCAAGGAAATTCTTCTTTTTCGCTGATTTTATAAATAAATTCAGTAATCTGCTGAACAGATTTTACCAATCCAGTAATTTTTTTCTATGAAATATTCCTCTTTTATGTGCTGTGTCACTTCCGGAAGTTGGCTAACATAACACTTCACAACTTTTTGTCATGTGTAGCTCTGTAGTCCGACATTTATTTACTCAAGCTCACCAGGAAAGTCTTGCCTTGTTATTCTCTGTTCTTCTTGCCTTTAATCTATGTGCTTATCAAATATTAAAAGCCGTTTTCCCTCAAGATTTGCCCTAGAAAATCCAACTATCTATTCTTAATCTTAATTATAAGCATTTATTTTTTGTTTATTTATTTCAATTTTTTTCCAAATCTTTGTCGAAGCGCACCTGCTCAGTCTATTGTATTCCGGAGAATCACATTTCTTTTGTTTCAATCTGTGCGGAAATTGTTCAGCATTCCCTGTCTTATAGAAGAACTTATATAACAGTTCAGTACTCTTTTCATTGTTTGTAACGAAATGTTTCTGAGAAGATACATCTTAGTCATACACAACTTTGTAATTCTATACAATTACTGAATACATTTTCAGTCGGTTTTGAAACCAGTATAGGTTTTGGATTATTCTAATATCCCCCAAAATATGTTCGCCGCAATTCTAACAATTATATTTTTAACTACATAAAGTTAATCGTTCTTAATCATAATCTTTCAAGAGCAGGGTGATTTCTAAATAATAACATTATTCCTAAGCATCAAGCCTTCATTATAAATCACTTAAATCGAATATAATTTTATGTTTGTTGGTAGATGTTTTAGGAAAAAAATCTTTATATCCTGTACTGAAAATACATAAAATGCTTAGCAATTGTAATTAAGGTGAGTGCTATACACTCTATTTATAATTATCGTATGGAAGAATGACATACCAGCATACACACATGCATAAAACACCCACACACGCTGTACAAACCATACAAATTATGTGTGTATATAAAATGTTTCCTTGTAATAAAACAATATATATGTATGGAGAAGGAATATGTATACACATACTATCAAAAACACACACATACACACAATATACAAAAGATTTAAAAAGGTACAGAGACCATAAAAATAAGAAGGAAAACAAATCTCCTTCCTTCCACTTTTCTCTAACTACATAAACACACACACACACACACACACACATATATATATATATATATATATATATGTGTGTGTGTGTGTGTGTGTGTGTGTGTGTAAAGAATTAATTGATTTACTTTTAATCTGATATTTTTACCACATCTATCGTTATTATAATAAACATGTTGTATTTGAAATAGACGCCCCATATTTCTTATTAAAGATTGTGTGTAGGGTTGCTGCTCAAACCATAAAACAAGTTCGTACTCAGGCCTTACAAAATATCGCCACGCACATTAGACGAGGCAAGTATATATGATGAAGGGGCAAACCGTCTAACGGGCGTGTTGTCCTTTCGCGTAAAGGACGATGGTTTCTTTTTCGTGTTTGACGCTTTCTGTGCTTCTCTACTATAGAGGCCACTGTCTTCTTTCTCTTGGCACTTTTACGTAAAAATTTAAATCATGAAGACTTCAAGATGTGACTAAACCTAGCAACATTCTTTGTCAGAAATGTTTGATCATTTTAATGGGCGTTCAACTCCATGATGTTTACTTTCCTTGCTAATACAGACCAGATTTCTGTGACGCGTTTCAGGTGGGTCCTTAGGAAGATATCAGGAGACATTAATATCGCACCTGTGTGTATTACAGGGCGATAGACGAAATATTCATTGGTTAACAAAAAGGGACTTATATTTGAAATACGAACTGTCTATTATAATAAAGTTTAAAGTGGTATTATGTAGTACACACACACACACACACACACACACACACACACACACACACACACACACACATATATATATATATATATATATATATATATATATATATATAATGTAATGGACTGAAAGTAAAACAGATATATTCATATAGTGCAAAATATTAGAAATATTAAAAAATAGAGCGGTGATAATATTTTTATATAAAGAAATATTTATAACTATAATTGTTCATATAAATGATTGCAGTTATTTCCCCCTGCTTCGAGGTTTCTTGGAAGCATCGATTTATCAAGGATTATGATATGTGAAAAAAAATATTTCCAAATTTTTGTGTCTTTTTAAATCCGTTGTGTACATGCGCACATTCAGTAGTTTATATAACACTTTGTCAAAATTCTTTCCTCCTAAAACTGTCCTTGATATATATATATATATATATATATATATATATTATATATATATATATATATATATATATATATATATATATATATATATATATATATATATGTGTGTGTGTGTGTGTGGGGTGTGTGTGGGTGGGTGTGTGATCCAGAGACAGGCCGTTTCATCAGGGGGCTACACGTCCGGTTGCGTCTTCTTAGGATCGATAACCGGCTGAATTTGCGTCAGTATGAAAATATACCCCTAAGACGTTACACAGAAGGCATGAATGTGAATTTAAGCATATTTATTTTTAATTAGACACGCCATGGACTGAGAGAACGCGATTCGTTTTATAGAAGAGTATTGCATTAGTAGCAGTAGTAGTCACTGTTTACAAACTCAGACTTTCTCTCCCGAGTGCTCAACCTAACTAATTTTTCAGAAGTATATATTTATATGTGTGTGTGTGTGTTTACATTGAAACCTGTTTCATTAAATAATATAGACATATTATTCCTATTTATTTTTCCAGTAGTTCATTTTTTTGTAGTTCTTAAATAATCTCCTTGACGCTAATTTAAATATCAAGTAATGCGCCAAAGTTCTTGATGGAGTAAGTACTTTACATCTCCTCGTTGGGTTAAAACAACTACAGCGCCTTATCTAATAAATTTCAACTTAATATCAAGAAGATACTTTTTATAACTAGAAAGGATTATTACAAAAATAAATAGATATAATAAATCTTTATTATTTAATAAAACATACTGGAATGAAGATATGCTGTCTAAACACACACAGCACGCAGAATATATATATATGTGTGTGTGTGTGTGTGTGTGTGTGTGTGTGTGTGTGTGTGTGTGTGTGTGTGTGTATGCGAACACGATCCCGTAAAATATCATGAAATGCATATATACGCGGGAACACTCATGCATGTGCATAGAAAATATATATACACATTAACAGACAGAGAGGGGTAGAGAGAGAGAGTGAGAGAGTGAGAGTACGATATATAGCCTCTCAAATATATATAAATTGATATAAATATGGCTACATTGATATATTCAGTGTTGAAAGAGATATTAATACTGCATGATAACTGTATCTCGCCTCAAGCGATCTTCACATCGTCTTAAATTATCTGTCTCCGATACTGGTCACATATTCCCCATAAATATTACAAACTATAAACAATACGAGGTGTGAAACTAATTTCCGGAATGAACGCAGCGTGTCACTGGCTTAATCAGTCAAACAAAACTTTAACTTTCTTGAGACGCAAACCAGATTTTTCATTCGTGTCGGAGCAGAGTAGGCATTTTTACGGCTTCACGTTATTCATAGTTGGCGGTGTAAGAAAAGCTCGTTAGGATCAGTGTTTCTGTGAATGTTTTAAAGGTAAGAAAAGGAAATTAAAACACACACAAACATACATGAAATGTAGAAAAACAAAATCGTCTGTCTTTTGGTACATTCTGAGTAGATGTTCTATATATATATATATATATATATATATATATATATATATATATATATATGAAGAAATATGTTTTTAATGTATGCTATATTAACAGGATAATAAAGTACTCAATAGCCGAAGGTACAGCGTCTGTAAATATAAATATAAAAGTGAACATTGAAGTCAGCACTCAGAGTCGAAAGGCTGTTTCATGGTAGACGCAATCGTCATGCCGCGCGATTCACGAATGCCTCTAGGATGAAACAGCCTTTCGACTCTTGAGTGTTGACTTCAATTATATATATATATATATATATATATATATATATATATATATATATATATATATATATATATATATGCACTGTATTCAGGGAAAAGGATCAATATCCGTGACATATGTCCTTGCATCTTTTGTAACCCCAAGTTTCACTCTTTCACGATCTTCAGAAAACGTGGTTTATTTTTTCAAAAGTGGATCTGTTTATGCTTTATTTGTGTTTGATTATTTGTGTGGTTAGGAGTGAGAAATTTTTTCGGCTGCGTTTGTTAGGGATCATACACAGACACACATACATACAAACGTATGCATTTTAGTTCGTACATACACACCCATATTCATAATCTGACGTTAGTCGATGTTACACATTTATGCGTTGAAGCATACGTATGAAAGAAATTTTCATTCTGTGAGAATGAATTGATAAAATATAATACGTGAAACAATAAATAATTAATGATATAGTAATGATCATAATAGTTGTGTTATACTACTACTACTAATAATAGCAATAATGAGAATAATAAAAAGCAGTACAAATGGTGGTAGTGATGGTTATGAAGTAATTGTTACTAAAGAGTTAATAATAATACTACTACTGAAAGTAATTTTGGTAGTCACAAAATAATTATTTTTGGAGTGTTAATGATTTGTGATGTCTGTGCTAATTTTCATAGCGATGGTTTTGTTTGTATGGTTATTGATAGTGTTGGTAACAGTGCTGCTAGTGTCATTGATTCATGCTCGTGGTTAGATTTTGGTGTTTTTACTGTTCTGTTGTTCCAATATATTACCTATTTTACAGTACATTCGTTCCAGCTTGTGTTAATTTTTTGTTGGTGGCGTTATATGTTTGTTTGCACTGTGAGATTAGATATTTGTTTTCGAATCTGGATTTTGCAATTATTTCTGATATTTTTTAGGAATATCTTTTTTGTGTGTGGATTATTATCGCCACATTTTCTAGGGGGAAAGTAGACATCTCCTTGTGTTCTTTAAGTTGAACTTACCTTTATATACCATTTTTGTTTGTAAACAGTTTCCTTGTAGTGAGCATGTGGATTTTTCTCTGTAGTTGCATTGGTGTCTGTCTTTATCTTTGCTATTGGAGGATATTGATATTTGCTGCGTTTTTTTATTATTTATGTTATGTTCTTTATGTTGTTTTTGATAAATATTTTTGTTAAGGGGGTTTATTATTGGGAAGTATTTTTCTATTAGATTTATAAACGTTCTCCCGATGTTTGTTCTGATGGTGTTGTTGTAGGGTGAGTTAACTCAAAGTATATTTCTCTTCCAGTTTTTCCGTTTTGGTTCTGGTTGTGTGTAGTCTACGTGTGTTCGAACGCATGAACTGTGCCTATCCCAATATTCTAAATATTGGTGTGTATATATAAAATAACATCCATACTCCTGTATGTATGCGAGTCTATGTATATGTGTATATTATACAAATAATGCATAAATAAATCCACTTTTGAAAAAATAAGCCAGTTTGTCTAAAGATCGCGAAAGATTCAATCCCAGGGTTAACCGTGTATATATATATATATATATATATATATATATATATATATATATATATATATATATATGCAAACTTAGGTAATCCGTATGGGTAGACATGAGGGGATGATATCCAGAGAGCTCAATGTAAAATTCAGAGCAGATATGTTTGAACAAAAGACAGACTACGTTAAGATTCCATGTAATAAGCTATTCCACCATAACCCCTTTAACAGGGTTCTGCATCATCAGACTTTACTTCCAAAAGCTGAAATGACAAATGAAAATAAATTCACACGTTTTTGACGGACCTCATCAAGTATACGTAAAATTAACAAAGTGAAGAAGTCAGGTGGGAGAGAGGATATGAGTGTGTCATATGTATCATTTCAGGTTTCCTATTTTTAACCCCAGTGTGTAGGCTAGATGTTGTTCAAATTTAACGCATATCTGAGAGACATTTTGGAGGGGATTTGAATAATCATTCTTAGTAATTCATTGAGTCTAGAAGAATCAGCAGCACTATGCAGAATGTACTGGGCAGCCTTTCTTCATATTTGGTACTCCTCAAGAATGCGCATCCACTACCGAGAATCGAAATTGGACTGTTACGATACAACGCAAGCGTCATAAAACTTTGTTGACTAAAAAGAAACTTACCAGTTTTAATATAACGGAGCTACTCGATAAATTCCGTTGGTGATAACATCCATGTTCATAAAAACCAAAGGATAGGTCCCCAAGTGCAACGTCTTCTTTCACCAACCCGCTGCCACCAGAGCATTAGAAGCTGGATTAAGCAAGTAACTGAGAGAAATTATTTGGTAATTGAATAATCATTCATAGTAATTCATCGATTCTAGAAGAATCCTCAACAAAATGTAGAAAGCATTTGAATTTAGTGAGTCGCTGGATTTTCAATAGATGAAGTGCTACATTGGTACACTATAGATTCTGTATGTCATTTATTTTGCAATTGACAATTTATGTGATTTGTCCAGCTACATGATTTATTATTAATAGTATTGATTTTACTTCTGGAATCACTATTATTATGATTTCGGTTTAATATTTATTGATAAATTATATTATATTTTTCATAATTTTCTCTAAATTTTCAGTCCAGCTATAAGCTAAGTTTAGCGTATTTCATTGAAAACTTTTCATTGCAAATTAAATTTCTTACTGAATCTATATTTTAACAATGTAGTATTTCATTTATTAAAAATTCAGTATTAAAAAAATTATATTGGTAGCACAAAAATACTTTTAATTTGATATGATTCCAACAGCTTTCTTCCTTCAAAAATCAATCGGTATCATAACCAAACATCTCTTTCTAAATATATAAAAGAAACCAAAAACAAAACACACAGTAAAATGGAAATTATTAAAAAAATCGAGAATCTGTACGTCATTGAATGACACATGTCATTTATGCATACGTGAAAAACTATATAATATTTAGTTTCTTGAAAATAATTATTTATTAAATCGACGAAAACAGGTAATCGTTTTTGTAGGTATTGCACTATGTTAATATTAAAACATAATTAATAGGATTTTTCATAAAAATCTATAAATTATAATTATATATCTACTATTTGATTACATATAATGGTACATGAAATGTTTAATTCCTTAATTTTTAATTTTAACATTTTTAACACCGTTGAATTTAATAATCATTGCATTTTAGACAATAATAAATATATAAACAATTATATAATCATACTAGAGGCTCTTTTAAGACAGCACTTAATTACAGTATTTGAGATCAAAAAAATTGATTTAATCACATTAGAGGCCCCTTTAAAAAAATAATATGCCAAAATTAACCCATCGTTATATTAATACACCGCTGTAATATTCATTGTAACTTATAGATATATTCTTAACTGGAAGCAATGGTGACATGTCTATTCCACAACTGCTCATCTAGACAAGCATGAATTACATACCCACATCTAACCTCTAACCCACATTTTTCACTTTTCTACTTTGGATATGAATTCGTCAAATAAGCCAAAACCCATACAAATTTTGAAATCTTATTCCCCCCTACTACTAATAATCTCCAATATAATACAACTTCGCTTTCAAAAGTAAATCATATTTTCTGAAGTCATTGAATATCGCTTGAAAATGGAATAAGAATTTTAACTTCAGAAACAGAAATTTACGTGTCGTGATGAAAACATATTGTTAATTGATAATATTAAAATATTCTGCTCTGCTTTGAATCGAGCACTTATTTAAAAAATAATTGCGGATCATTAATTCGTTTGTTCTTTCTCTTTATCTGTATATATATATATATATATATATATATATATATATATATATATATATATATATATGATACATTGTGTTGAGAGCGATTATCTGATATTTCAAAGAAAAACAGCGCACACGAACGCACACAAACACATACACACATATATATATTATATATTTTAGGATATTAAAAACATGTTAAAAATCGTTAAACGTGTAGCAATTTTTAACATTTTTTGTTTTAATAACCTAAAATAAATTATATTTAGCTCTACTCTGTATTAAGCCTACTTTTATATTAAATTTTATGAACAGAGGGATTATACTCCATTTGCTCACATTTTATATATATATATATATATATCCAAGTATATAATTGGTATATACGGAATGAATTCCAATAACCAACAATTATAATTCTTAAAAGTGTGCTCAATACAAAGTAGAGCAGATATAATTACTATTTATAAAAAAATTATAACATAAGTATGTTATAAAATCACTACAAAAATATCCATTTTGTTTCAACATTTCGGTGTCTTATCAAGTGATGAACAACATCACTTGATAAGACACCGAGAGTGCTGAAACAAATGGCTATTTTTGTAGTGATTTTATAAAATATTTATGTTATAATTTTTTATAAATAGTAATATATATATATATATATATATATATACACACACACACACACACACACACACACACACACACACACACACACATATATATATATATATATATATATATAATATATATATATATATATATATATATATATATATATATATATATATTGATATTGAGGAATATCGAAAGTCTAGCAGTATAATATTTTATTGCATTTTTTCCATTTTCGAATTTTATACAATACGTTATTTGGTGGTGAATATATTTATATATTTTTACTAGTATCAGCGGTGGATATATTAGTCTTTATTAGTTGAATACCGTCATTATATATAAATTTTAATACCGTCATTGGTGTTTTTATAGCCAAGAGAAAATATATATTCCTGTTGGTCACATCCACTACTACGTCATACAGACTTTTATGTTTACATTTGAATGATACATCTTACATCTGTCTATATTTATAACATCAAGCCTGTGTACATAAACAATTTACAAAAATCCTGATGGAAAAAAAAAATTGAAAAGAATAAACATAAAAATTTCTTGAATATATCTAAATTAAAAATGGAAAGCATCCCTTTATAAAATCAGTTATGAATACTGCACAAAAGTTTGAAAATGTTTACACTACATAGTGTTGTGGATCCCGCGTGAAAAATAGGTATCCAATAAATGACAAACGTAAGTATTTAAGCTAAGATATTAAATGTATTTACACAAAATACAAAAGGAATGCTGTTAGTAAAATCCAGGAACACGGTTAGTAGCAAATACAGATAGATATATACAGTCTCGAAGTAGGACTTCCTTAGAGTCTACGTGCTTGTAACTGAATTCTACAAGAGGTTAACTTCACTCTATCCGACACTCACAGACGACTCTTGTACGACTCTTGTACGACTCATGTACGACTCCGGAACGACTCCTCTTCTCTACCTGACTGTGGCTATTTTATGGCAGCAGGACGAGTCCATTATATCCGAAAAGGGTGGACCCCATAACACATAGTTTTAAAATATCTCGGTTTTTACTAATAGCTTTAAACAGTTTTGAAAAAATAGATAGACATCGCAACAATTTAGTTATCTTCCTACACGTTACTGCATCTATATGCTTATACCATAAAATTTAAAAATCTCACAGTACAGAAATTTAGCATTTTTCACTTCACAGTTAAAAAATAATTTCAAGAGGAACACAGCAATTTTGTGTTAACTAAAACAAAAACTGAAGTGAATATCGAAATTACTCGGAATGTAATGAATAGGTATTAACTTGCTGTCTTCAATTATGAGAATAAGTAGACAACTATCTCTCTATCTCTCTCTCTATATATGCATACATACATACATACACACATACATGTGTGTGTTTGAGTGCATGTGTATGTATATAATACGGCTAATAATCCAGCGAAACTGAATACAGACACCAAAATTTAGGCATATATATATATATAGATTTA
Organism: Acanthosepion pharaonis; assembly: GCA_903632075.3. Classification (NCBI taxonomy): domain Eukaryota; kingdom Metazoa; phylum Mollusca; class Cephalopoda; order Sepiida; family Sepiidae; genus Acanthosepion; species Acanthosepion pharaonis. The sequence goes on from CAHIKZ030000946.1 coordinate 1,603,892, forward strand.
ATGATTTATTTTTTATCTGCTTGACCGCATATACACAAGAGGACGCGCGTATACGCTTTCTTATATCTGGCCGTTTGATCTATGTCTATCTCTCTCTCTCTCTCTCTCTCTCTCTATATATATATATATATATATATATATATATATATATATATATATATATATATATATATATATATATATATATATATATATATATATATATATATATATATATATATATATATATATATATATATATATATCCTGGGTGTGATACTAATTGCATGTAGATGCATACCTATAAAAATACATTATTTAGCATGATACAGACTGTCGCCTCTCAGTGTTGACGTTTATGTTCACTTTTATATTTACATACGCTTTCTCTCTCTAAAATTGACCAATTTTCCCCATAAATAGAGCACACCTTAAGACTATATATATATAATGGACAAAGTCCGACAATTATTTTAAGACTGTTTATGTTTATACATTCTATTTATAGATACAAATATATAAGTTAATGTTCTGTTTATAATAAACAGTATTAAACAACATTTACCGGCCTGAATGTCCGAGGAATTTTCAAAGAAAATATTCGTTCTCCGACAGGATTCGAACCTGTATCCTATATGGAACCGTCATATAGCCTGACGTGCCTTTTAACCGATTCAACCACAGAGGTCGAATGTACTGCTTTAAACTTCAATCATCCATGAATCTCTCACATACATTCATATCTGCTCACGGCGTATCAAATGTAAACAAATGACATCACACAAATATTTATGAAAATGCTCTGTTTATAATAAACAGTATTAGACAACATTTAGCGGCCTGAATGTTCGGTAAATTTTCATAGATAATATTCGTCCACCAAATTCAGGCCGGCAAATATTGTTTAATACTGTTTATTATAAACAGAGCATTTTCATAAATATTTGTATCCATGAAATGAATGTATAAACATAAAATGTCTTAATATATATATATATATATATATATATATATATATATATATATATTGATTCTTGTCCATCTTGAATTTTTTCAAGGTGATGTCATTCAGCGTAAACCTATTTACCTATATTTAACGATGAATAACCTATTATAAATATACAAATAGATATGTACACTAAAACAAGTCATATCTTTTCGCATGTATACATTGGGTTTAAATCTGTGTATATATGCTTATAAGTTTGCGCGTGTGGGTGCGCGTGTGATTTTGTGTGTGTAATGTCTCTGTTTTCTGTTGTTCTTTATCCATCAGTTTCATCTAGATTCTTTCCTAATGTGCACATACGCATTGGCCAATCGTTATTCTAAAACATATTTCGGAAAATACCGACGTACAAATGTACACACGATTTTCTTCCTTTCTTTATCTTAATCCATCAATCTAGACGGATGGACTTTGACTTCTTTCGACCGTAAAACGTGAATTGGATCTCTGGTGACATAAAAGAACAAAGCAATCTATAATCGAGATTTGGCACTGACAAAAATATATGCCATTTCGCAGACATTTTACTCAGTCTTCTCAGGACATTGCATTTGGCAATGGATTTTTTGCTTCTTGCACAAACCTTCAAGAAATGGAATAACTTGAAATTGCATGTAAAAGGAAAAAAATATATATATATATATATATATATATATATATAATCGACTCTCCCGTCGAATTCGACGTATGAGGGTCAAGCAGATCAATTCCCAGGAAACCGACAGCCCGACAACAGTACATGATATTTGATTATATTGGTGAATGTTTCGTGCAGGACCAGCCACACTTTTGGAAAGGCCGAATTCAGAGACGTGTTGCACGAAGTGCCACAAGTTCCCCAAACGACCCTCCTCCGGTTTTGAATTCAGAGTTTTCTTTCTCCCAGACCAGTCGCCATCCAAGGCAATAGAACCCAGTCCGTCCTGTTATTTACCCATAGCTGGAGGGAGAAGAAGATGATTCACACCTTATGGATTCGACTGGAATTCGAACTCGGCTCTGCGATTTCTCAATCCAAGCCGCTATCCATTACTCCACCGTATCTATATATACTGACAGAAAATAAAATTCCAGCACTGTTAGGTAAGACCAAGAATGTACTCTAAGTAAAGATTCTATACGTTTGTTTTTACTATATAATTCTGAAATACTTCAAAGACTTCGTCTAAAACCGTCCCTCTAATTTTAATTCTATCTGCCTTGCCCGTTGATGATTTGGACGATCATGTATTTCCATAATTACACTTCTAAAGTAAAGTATATATTTTTGCTATCTCTCCTTCTACCAAACATTTAACAAATATTTGGGTAGATTATTCACTTTGTTACACTGTGTCTCTGGCCTGCTGTATGTGACGTGACTTACAAAGTTTCTAAGCCACTTTCCTCATTATACCCGCTAGAAATTTCAACTATCTTTATCTTATGCAACGTATTTCTTTTTGTTCTCATTTTTCTTAAAACTTCGTCCATGATCATTTACAGTTCCTGTTATTCTTAGCATCTGTAAAAAATCTTTTCTGTTCCCTCATTTTTTTTATTATCTGGGATAAGATTGTCCAGTATTCATTGTCACATCGGAGGATTTTCTTGAAGCCGTATTTCGCTATTCAAACTCATTTACGAATTTCAGCTTGCCGTTTTTCGTTTCTCTGTTAAAAAAATTCCGAGATATTAGAATTGTTGTACTTGCTAGTTTGTTTTTTTTTTTTATCTCCAATTTATAATTCGCGTGTTGATTTGTTTCTTTTGTTGACAACCATGCATTTTGTCTTCTTGCAATTGATGCTTCGTACTTTCATCTTGCTTTCCCTTACTACCTTCTTCAGCTTCCTTTCTCTGACTTCTGTCAACACAGCGTCACCGGCATATCTAATGTTATTAAGATTGTTGGCGCCAATGATTTACGAGTTTTAGACTTCTAATTCTCTCAGTATTGTTTCACGGTAAAAGTTGAATAAGTCTAGTGAGAAAACACTTCCTTGACTTACGAACCTCTATATTTTTGTGTATTTTTTAAATTTATTTTGTTAGTATTCAGGCAGTTTGTTCCCGGTATAGATTATGGATAGTTATAGTATACTTCCAAAATAAATCAAGCTTTTCTAGATTTTCTAGCAGCTATTTCTGACGTGAATTATGAATAATCCCCCATGACATTTCAGAATTTCTCGTCTAAAGTTTAGACACAGACGCACATTACGATACTTTTTAACGTGACAAGTTTTCCAAGGGAAACTGGTTTACAGCCTACTCGATTAGAATCTCTGAAAAGTAAATAAAATATGGTCTTTGAAAAGCTGGATGCTGATTTCCAAAAATTGCTAAACATATTTCTGGTGATAATTGTTGACCGTGTTTGCCGCAGTCTCTGAATATGGAATCCAGTGGAGTCCGTAATCTGTTCAATATCAGAGGTCGGCAGTGAAGATTCAGAGGAAGTAGCGGTTGTTAAGTAATTCTTTAAGTCTTCGATATCAGGTTGGCAGTTCAGAAAATTGGGGAGAAAAAATGGCTGCCTTTATACACGTCGCATTGAATATTTTGAGCTTTCTGATTGGTTAACCCTTCTATTGGTGAACTATAATATGAGTCAACTCATTTAGGCTAGCTCACTAGTATATAATACAAAAAAAACTGCAATAATTTGTAATTTCTAGTAATCAACAATTGTCATTTGAAAATTCCAAACCACGTAGAGCAGGTTCTGGATAGCCTCGGATTATGGAGCATTACCAAGATCAACCTATTTTGAAAGGCAGCGTCTCGTTCCTCTAATGGAAAAAATTATATTCACAGGTATGTCAACATAGGCCGTTGTTTGCAGTTGATGGCTATCAGGACCGAAAACATACCTTCCTTACCCAGATCTTGTTTTATACCGTAGTCCAAATAGCCGGTCATTCACTGAATATATCATAAATATAGATAATATTGAATTGATGAATTCTAAATTCTTTAAATTAATCGATTATCAAATATAACTATTTTAATATAAGGCATAAGGGAGCTGAGCAGAACAGATGTTGCAGCAAATGAATATTTTCCAGCAATTTGCAGATACTCAAACCCAATAATATTGACAGAGAAACTCGTCATGTTCTTAAATAACATCGTCGGATCAAGACTTTCACAAGAGTGGGATGCATGATACCCAAATAATTCATAAATGTTTAAACTAACATCCCGATACAAATAGTTTCTTAAAGAAATAATATAAAATGTCTTCACACTATGTCATGCATTAAATTTTAAAATAGACCTTCCTTCATAAGATCTCCCTTCATTAGACCATCCTGTTAGACCTTCTTCATTAGACCTTCCTACGTTAGACCTTCTTTCATTAGACCTTCCTTCATTAGACCTTCCTTCGTTAGACCTTCCTTCATTAGACATTTCTTCGTTAGACGTCCCTTCATTAGACGTTCCTTTCGTTAGACCTTCCTTCATTAAAGCTTCCTTCATTAGACCTTCCTTCATTAGACATTCCGTCGTTAGACCTTCCTCTATTAGAAATTCCTTCGTTAGACCTTCCTTCATTAAACTTTCCTTCATTAGACCTTCCTTCATTAGACATCCCTTCGTTAGACGTTCCTCTATTGGAAATTCCTTCGTTAGACCTTCCTTCATTAAACCTTCCTTCATTAGACCTTCCTTCATTAGACATTCCTTCGTTAGACCTTCCTCTATTAGAAATTCTTTCGTCAGACCTTCCTTCATTAAACCTTCCTTCGTTAGACCTTCCTCTATTAGAAATTCCTTCGTTAGACTTTCCTTCACTAAAGCTTCCTTAATTAGACCTTCCTTCATTAGATATTCCTTCGTTAGACCTTCCTCTATTAGAAATTCCTTCGTCAGACCTTCCTTCATTAAACGTTCCTTCGTTAGACCTTCCTTCATTAGACATTCCTTCATTAGACCTTCCTCTATTAGAAATTCCTTCGTCAGACCTTCCTTCATTAAACCTTCCTTCGTTAGACCTTCCTTCATTAGACCTTCCTCTATTAGAAATTCCTTCGTCAGACCTTCCTTCATTAAACCTTCCTTCGTTAGCCCTTCCTTCATTAGACATTCCTTCATTAGACCTTCCTCTATTAGAAATTCCTTCGTCAGACCTTCCTTCATTAAACCTTCCTTCGTTAGACCTTCCTTCATTAGACATTCCTTCATTAGACCTTCCTCTATTAGAAATTCCTTCGTCAGACCTCCCTTCATTAAACGTTCCTTCGTTAGACCTTCCTTCATTAGACATTCCTTCATTAGACCTTCCTCTATTAGAAATTCCTTCGTCAGACCTTCCTTCATTAAACCTTCCTTCGTTAGACCTTCCTTCATTAAAACTTCCTTCATTAGACAGCCACTACAAAGACGAATATCTTTTAATATATTTTAATAATTTTTAACACTAATGTTCACCCAATAGACAGCCAAAGAGCCGAACACGGTTTAGTTTTATTCTGTATTGTTGTATATTGATTTTCTAAGCACAGCTTACATATGTACAAGACCGATAGTATGGAGAATACTGTGTAAATGTAACTGGCTACTCAGTTATAATTGTTCTAGCTAAATAAGCTTGCAAACCATTACACCAGATTGAGGTGTTATATGAGCGCAAAAAAAAGCAAGAAGTGAAGTTTATGAATTTATGAACGTTAACTTTTATCCGTAGACTTGAAGATGTGTAGATTACAATGACTGGGAAAACATCACAGCAGTCATTTCGAAAAAGCTGTACGAGCGGAACTGCCTTTATACTAATGGAAAACGAAGGCAATGATGATTCATCCATATTTACGTGACAAGGTGCACCCCGGTTGTAACGGTCAGACAATTGCCTTGGTCACAGCGGTAGACAAGAGAGAATTTCTCGACGCCTCGTCCTTAGCAAAGATGATGTAGAGCGGGAAACAATTCATCGCACACAAGACCACGTAGATGCTTTTGAATTGTTTCGAAACAGACAAGTGAGGAATGGGTAACTCCTGTTAATACTCCATATTTGCTTTGATCTGAATCTGATCTTGTAAATAGTTTCGTATAAATTTCAAAACAGGAACCCTTCCGTCAGCAACAATAACAGAATGGGTAGAAAACGTTTCAACCAGAGAAATTGTTTGAAAAAATCAGTATGAGAAAGAGCTATAACATTTACCCAATTTGACAAGTAGAATGATTTATTTTAGCATGACAATCCTCGCCGTATCTGGTGATGTGGCAATCGAATAATCTTAATGTCTTTCTGTCATATTTTGTGATTAAAGTTCTTCCGATATGTGAGATACATTTGTATTTATGAAGTAGACATAGCGAGCGATATATTTCCGCATGTCTTCGTCCAAGAGAATCGGTCCGATATGTGGCATTATGAGTTCTGCTATCATTCCTGAAACCCAAAAGAGGTGTCCACTCAAATGATGTCCATGTATTCGAGATACGCTGAAAAATATTCGACCACAATTCAGGCAGAATTATTCCCAAATATATGGAACAAGATGGAATGATGACTGAATCTCTCACTAGACCATATAAATTGTCATATGCATGAGTGGGATCCATTCTGTATTAAATCTCAAAATAAATAAATCAGTGAACAACTTGACTAACCAAATTCTGCAGAATTTAATAAATAAATATCAGTATACTTTCACTGATTTATCAAAACTGTCCACATTATTTAAATCCGAAATATATTTTTATTGTAAGTATAATTATTACATTTGTCATTGAATTATCTATAATGAATCAATTAAGAATAAAAATATTTTTGTTACATTTTCAAGGTTTACAATTTAAACAAAATCTGTAACGAATTCGAACTCAGCAGTAACATTTCTCATTGCAAGCCGCTATCTAGCCGTAATCTATCTATCTATATATATATATATATATATATGCAAACCGGTGGTCAGTCAGTTATGTGCCATTCATCATACACGCTTAGGCGATCATGTGTCTTTCGATACATGCCTGACGAGGCAAATTTTTCCCCGCAGTAATGTGCCATTTCATTCTGCGATAGATAAGTTGCCAACAAAGGCTACAGAACCCAGTCTGTCCTATTTAGTTGGTGGGAGAAGAAGAGAATACATACCTTTCCCAAGGGTATTACCACGTAAGCGAATGTAATGGATTCGACTGGAATTCGAACCTTAATCCGAGCCGCTATCCATTACTCCACTGTGCCTCCCATCGGTGGTCGCAAGTTTTAATTCATAGTCTTCATCCAGCTTGTTATCCATGTCTAGAGAGTACTGTCATCTTTGCAATTTAGCCCAAGATTTGGGTTAGTCATCTTATGTTATTTGGATTAAGGGCGGGAATAGTATCGGTTCCTGACGTACTACCGTGTGGTCTGCCGCCAAATTCTCTTTTTCATTTCACTTTTAGGTTTTCTTCAACTGTAGTCCTACGCCCATATCACGTTGCATCACCGGTTGTCGTACGATTTACGAAATTAAGCAATGTCGAATTTAGTTAATACCTAGACGGGTGACTGTATGAGAATAGTTAGTGCAGTAAGCTTGAATCTGCGAATAATTCAATGGATATCAGTTCGGATATGGAAAAATAAGCACCGTGTTCCAATTCAAGTTGGGGTCATTGTATTCACTAACGCACAAATATCGTTGAGAAAAGTAAGATTTCGCCTATTCTACTACCAATTATTGAATTTTATCAGTAAATAATTGTTTGAAAAAAATACAATCTATAAATATTTTCTGACTTTGAATGATAAGTTGTATGTTTGTTTATCAGCATATCAACTTATTGTGCATCATTTAATCAAATTGAATTTCCTTAGGATCATTCGTAAATTATTTGACATGAAATATTTCTGGGAATATTTCTTTTGCAAAAAAGTTATTGCTAGCAATATTTACTTTTTAAACACAAATATATTTCTTATAATTTTTATACTATGAAAATATATTACTAAGATTTTTTATTATAAAAATGTATTTTTAGCATATCTTGGTGTTTTGACCCCGCTTTAGAGTGGTAATTATTGCCGGAAACCTACCAGGTGCTACTGACCCGTGCCAGGGTGAGCCAAGGAACGACATCAGTTGACGTGGTTCCAATCTATTCAAAACCTAACGATCAGAGGCCTTTCTGTTGGAATTAAGTTTTCTGTTAATGAAACGTAATAAGTAAATTAATAAATCCATCAACTATACTTATTCACTTATCTAAAGCAGCTTTTATATACATATTAAATGTTTCATTCCTAATAAATGAAACTCAATAGCATTTTATCTGTCCAAAAATAAAATTCTATGTATCTCTCTTTGGATTCTAAGTGTGTCCAGATTGGCAGAAATTTGCGAAACTGATTATATATACGATATATACATGTTTTATAACTGTAAAAAAATAATGATTGACCATTTGAAAAATAAAATTACCGTGGTTAACACATTTTTCAGGATTTTTTTTTATGTGGATTTTGGAGCATTTTTCGTTGTCTGTATATATTTGTGGTAGTACGTAACCTATTATACGAGATTGAACGTGTATATCTGTATATAGAGAATTATTGTTTTCATAGACCCCGTGAGTGTTTTCACGTGATAATAACTAAAAAAATGTAGGTTCTTTCTCCAACGTGATATCAAATAATTATATCAAATACACAATGTTGCTTCAAGAAGTTAATGTGGAAATAATTACTTTAACTAGCAAAATTCTGTTGTCTTATTTCCATTAAAGAGAGATGATAAAAGCATGCATTATAATGTCGCTTGGAGTCGACTTAATCTTACTGGATTCTATAGTAAGGATATAAGGCTCACTCCCTGCTAGCTCTGTATTCACCCGAAACCTCCGCACAAAGCGGGATGTGGCACAATGCCACTTTTTAATGTGAATCTTTCCGAGCGCGTATAAAAAAAACCCGCAAGACACGTATAGAGGGGTTCGGGTCTCTGCCTATTTTCCCCAGATAAGACTGCCTGTAGGCACAACCTCGTCTGAATTCCTCTCCGCCCGAAGGCAGAGTGTCCAACAAGCTCTGACAACACGGCTCTAGGCTAGCAAGTGGCCAGTTCTTTATTTATCCGAAGGCGGTATGCAGCACAAGGCCAGTTTCTGATGTGGATGTTGCGAGCGCGCGCACACAGACAAAATTCCCTGTATACAACGCATACACAGGGCCGGGTGTCTGCCTAATTTCCCCCCGACGAGTGTGCCCGTAGGCATAACCTCCTAATATTTCCTCCGCGCTTGAATGCAGAGATCCCGATTAGCGGGTGGCTCACTCTCTGCTGACGATTCTTTTCGTCAGAATATATGGTATTAGGACGTGTCCAAATCATATTCTGGAATTCTCTACACAACACCCCACGTTTTAGATATTCACTATTTACTCGATAATTTTTCTTACACATCTACACGTTTCTGCCAGATTATGTTTTCGCTTAACCTTGCGTTGTTTTGTAATACTAATTTTAAGAATAATTATTTCAAAATTATCGTAAAGTATATCTATCGATCAATTTATTTGTACTTGTTGATTATTCTATTCATATCTAGACCTCAATCGATTTTTATATATTCTATGTTGAAATCGTTTACTTTTGATTGACAATGTACATCATACTGCCAGTGCGTCGAATAATTTTTCTCCACTGTCAATTTTCCTTTCCGGCCTTAAAGCTTTTTAAGACAACTTTATCGTCAATCCTAAATGATCTGTTAGTCTCAAATTGCCGACTTTTCTTTTTAATCTCTGATAGCATTTTGCCAAAACTGAATCTAACTTACCTAGCAAACATGAGCTCTGCAGGTGTCATTTTCGCGTCGACGTTTGTATTTGACGTCATTCGATATACGCTCTAAAATTCTTGTAGTACCGTTTCTTTACCTTCCAAGTCTTTAGCTTTTCTTATTGCCCATTTGAAGGTGTCAATAAACCGTTCAGATTGACGATTCAAACTCGGATGATAAGTTGTTGTTGCCAAATGTTCAGCCGCGTAGTTTTTGTAAACAATTTTAAACTCACTAAAAGTAAGGTGAGTTCGATCATCGGACATCGCAATGTCAGGTAATCGAAACTTACAAAAATTTCGCGTAAGGATTTAATCATTATTGCGTAGTAGGACGGTTACAAGTCCATATGTAATCTTGCCCATGGTGTATCAGTGTTAGTCCATGGCTGATGATTTGTAGGTGCTGGATTCGCTGCGAAATAAAAAGCATTATATTTTCGAACTGTAATTTGAATATCTTTGTCGAATATTGGCCAATGAATATAGCTTACCGTCAGGGATTTCATCCTCACTATTCTTGGATGTCTTGCATGGAATTGTTTAGAAATTCTTTTTGTATTGATAACGGAAATACTACTCTTGTAACATTACTCTATCAGAGATAGAAAATGCAGTATTAGTGTTAACGGGTTTAGTATTAATTTCAATCTATTTCGACTTAATGTTAATCATAGATTTTCGAATAAGTGTATACCTTTTTGGAAAAAGTTTGATATCGTCTGTCATGACCGGCTACTCTTTCATAGTGTTACATACCAGGCTTTTAATCTCGCTTTCGAATTCCAGCAAAGTAATCACGGTATCTTGAAAATCTTTTTCACATTGTGATATAAATCTGGACAAACCATTTGCGTGCTAATTTTTTTTTGTTGTTGATAGAAATTGCATCTCGAAATCAAACTTCAATAAAATCGTAGTACAACGATGTAGTTTGTTTGCATTATATTAATGAATCACTTTCTTAGAACAGAATAAACTTAATAATGGACAGCGATCAGTTTGCAGTATGATTTTTCTTCTTAATATCATCCGGTGAAATTTCTTTACAGCAAAAATTATAACAAGCTCTTCATTTTCAATTTGACTGTAGCAGTTTTTCGTGTTTGTCAAATATCTTAAAGCGTGGGCTACTGTTTCCACTCTACCATCTTCGAATTTATGGACTATTCTCCTCCAATATCCTATTCACTCGCATCTGGCGCTACTATTATATGTCGGCGCGGTTCGTAATGTGTCAACGATAACTCCGAAGTTAATAGTTTTTTTTCTTTTTTAATTCCTTCAAAAGCTTGACTTTCAGCCGACCAATTCCACTTCGTACACTTAAGTAAATTATTCAGAGGTGCTTGCAATTTTTAGATATGACACATAAATAACTTGCAATCCGAGAATGATTGTAGAGTTACCAAATTTGTCGGGGAAGGCATGCCTTTAATAACACTTGCTCTAAAGCGATCTGGTTTTCATTTTTCGTCGATTATCTGATCTAAATATTTAATCATGTCCAAAAGAATTTGAATTTCTGTACACTGATTTTGAGAATGTGATCATAACGTCTCTGGTATACTTGCTGAATCAGTTTAACGTGTTGTATTTTTGTAGCGATCTTAATAAGTCATATATGTAAGACACGGCACTGTCTAGTCCAGCAAACATCGTATCCATTATAAACCTCGGGCTACTTTTTCACCGAAGGAGAATATTTTAATCTTATAGAGTGATTTATCTGTATTAATTGTCAAACACTTCCGGCATTCCTTATCCAATTCGATTTGATGATATTCCCCAGACAGGTCAATTTTTCAAAAGTATTTTCCACCATTTAATTTGGCAAATATATCCTCTAGAGTTGGTAGGAGATATACATGGGATAAAAGACAGTCATTGTACCCGGTCGAAAAATCTGCATATAAAATAATCTTATTTTTCTTTCTAATATAAAGCGCCGGAGTGGCCCATTCTGAATAATGTATTTTTTCAATAACACCGCGGACTCCAACGAAGCTAAGTGTATTTTTCTCTTAGGCTTAAAAACCATAACATATTTTCTTTTAATTTGAAAAATACCTTTGACTTTGTACATTATCCCAACTCCTCTGAGAAAGCATCGGTGAATTTGTATTTTAGTTTACTGAGTTTTTCTTTAGCTGTAATATTTTTTTCTATGGCGAACTATTAATTATTTGACATATTAAATGTATTGGCCAAATGCATAATTCAAATAATTCTAGCCAATCGACGCTTAGTAAATGGAATGTTTTTAATAAATAAACATCTGCTTTTGTAGTTTTACCTGCAAGATAGATGATACACGTAATGTACCCAGGAAAAATTAAATTCTTGCCCGATATACCTCTTTCAACGTTGTCGTTTTTTCAAGTTAACCTTGACAATTCTGTTCCAGGTTTATACATCAATAACTGTAATATCGCTACCATTGTCCATTACAAATCTCACCGAAGCATTATGTTATTTTCATGAATTCCCTATTATTTGAACTTTCTACATGTTTAGCTGGTATCACTATTTTCAGAAAATTAATGTGTGCATCTCATTTGCTTTTCGACTTCCAGTAACTTCGTTTGTGACCATCTTTTTCACAAATCATTTTGAAATTTTAAATGAACACACTTTTCTTAAATGAAGTAAACCACAGCCATAGCATGGGTTAAGTTTGGCAGTATTTTCATTTCGGATTTCTTCATTTGGTACTACGGTCTATTTTAGAAATATTTGTAATTCTAACGTGATATTTGTTCGATTGCAAAAATGGAAACACATCACTTTTTTCATATTCATGATGAGCGCTTATTATGAAAATATACAAATTTACTACAGAAGCCGTGAAAATTCTATATATTTATATCATTTTTCATTGAAGTATTTACATTAAAATATAAACTGAACGAAAAGAAAAACCCAGTGTTACTAATTATATTTCGTAAACAAATGTGGCTTGAATGAGCGTCCACGTTACAGAAGACAACTATCAATGCATCAACTGAAAAACGGAAAAAGTGAAATAGATGGAAAAAAAATTAACTATTCTAATAATATATTCGAAAATAGAATATGTGAAATCCAGTCTTCACGTTATGAATGGATACACCTGACCCCTACACACGTCTGTATACATACATATATATATATATATATATATATATATATATATATATATATATATATATATATATATAGTCATCCACTATATCCCAATGGCTAGACATGCGATTGCTTCAAGCCGGAAGCGAAACCCAATCGATTTGATGTCAGTTGGATGCTTTCATCCTTAGGCCATTACATATAAAATAAACAGAGAAAAAAAAAAAGTATCCAAAATAAATAAACAAATAAACTACTCAGACCAAAGTAACCGTCAGAATGGACTACTCACAATGCAACACTTACACATATATATATATATATATATATATATATATATATAAATATTCGAGAAAAAAAAACAAACGTGGTCTGATGATAGGCATGAAAAAGCCTGTCGCTTCTGATGTTTTACTTCAATGTTCACTTTTATATTTACACACACTCTATCTCTGAGGACTTCATCCCATTAATATATAACACCTTAAAACTATATTTCTTCATAATTGAAATATATATATTTGTTTCTAAAATGTGTGAACTCTAATGTACCTTCTATTTGCTAACTTTTCATTTTCGTTTCAAGGCTTCTGCTGACATGGGAACGGAAACCATGTGACAACAACCTTAAAAAGAATAATAAAACAATATTTATCATTGACATTTGTTTTGCTATTATATATTAACTTTTATTCTTTTTCCTGTTTTGCCGATAAAATAAGCCTTTCTTTTTTTGCCTGTCCTTTGGGAGATTACATCGAAAAATGCATATTTTGAAAAAAGTCCAACCCTGTCAACAAACAAGCGCGTCGAACGAAGGACGCCGCGGTTTTACTGAACCTTGTGGCGGTCTCTCGACTAAGGAATGTCTTAGAAGACTAATACATTTTCAGAAGGATATGACAGGAATTGTATTCCTTTTTGTATAGTGCATTGCCTAAGCCTTGGAATTCTGCATTATGTCCGTACATAAACGACATATTGTCTTCGTTTCTTGTTGGTAGGTTTGGATTGGTGGCAGAGGAAGAGGATAAGATTTGATGTTGTCAAGACTCAAGAATTCTCCAAGAAATATGTTGGAAAATGTAAGAAAGAAGGAAAGAAAAAAAGAAAGAAAGACGTCAATGGATCTGTCTAGAAAAGAAAACTACAAAATTGGAAGGAATAAAACGAAAATGAAAAGAATGACAAAATTAAAAATTAACTGAATGAATGAAAAACTAAATAATAACGCAAAATAAATAATGTTTTATAACTTAACAAATACCAGAATAAGTGAAAAAAGGAAGAAACCAAGAAAAAAAAGGATGGAAGAAAGAATGAAAAATAAAAGAAATAACTGAAAGAAAGAAATGATGAAACAAAAGCAATAAATTCAAATAAGCAAATATGAACAAATATATTAAGATCTTAGGAATAATGACAAAATGGAGGAAAGCTAAGAAAAAGGAAAAGTTATATGCGAAAGAAGAAATAAATAAATAAAAATTAGCAAATAATAAAAGAAACAAAGAACTGATAATTTTGAAAAAGAAATGATTTTAAATAAAGAAAATCTGAAGGAAATACAGCAAAAATATAAGAACGAAGAAAAAATGAAGGAAATAAAACAAAAAGAAAATAGATAAATATTGATAAAGAAAGAAATTATTTTTTTAAGATTTATCAACCATTAAAGCGGAATATATATTTTATTTTGCGAGAAATATTTCATTAACTTATTTCAGATAAGCTTTGATTTTGCCATTTATATCCTGTTCAGTGGGCAACAATTTTTGAAGTTGCCTGTGTTTTTTCCAAATGATTTAGGACAATTTTTCACCCCTGAATCTGAAAATGTCATCCGTTTATCTCGATCAGGTCATGTTTTTGCGCTAAGTTTAGATTTTTAAACTCCGATCTGACTAAATCGATTATATTTTTATGACATTATCGATTAAATTTTGTTAATATTTCTCATACAAAATAAGTTATTAAGAGAAAAAAATAAGTTTTCTAATACAATCTATTAATTAAACATCGATTACAATAAAATGAATAGAATATATTGATAAATCAAAGTCTATGAAATAGCATGTTACGTTATCGTTCTTCAAAATTATTCGATCCCTTAGAATGATCAGCGGCAGAAGTGTTACTCACCAAAGCCTAGTAGTAACCAGCCATCATGATTGAATCCCAACGTCCTTATAGCTCAATTACTTTCCTGTTGGAATCTCTTCTCCGTTTCGTTGCTCAGTGACCTTAGATTCTCAGGAAACCGATACATATGTCGGAATAAATAATGCATTTTCATGCTCAGGTTGCATCCGAGGTTTCGGAAAGCAGTCAGCATACTGATGATAAGTTTACGTAGTTCTCGGCTTTGTTGTTGCCACGAAAATTCTTCACGGTCACAACAGACCCTTCCATTTCCACTTTGTATATTGAGTATTCAATCTCTGATGAAATTACTGATTCAAGGATCACCAAAGATGTCAACTTTCAACTTCTCCATCGTCAATAGTGGAAAATCCAGGCACAAATAAATGAAGCAGCCAACATACTTGTTCAGAACGTTGGTGAACAGCTTGATCAAGACGAGCTAGGTGTGCTGAGGTGCGATAAGTATCCAGTTTTGTCTACCAGATATTTATTGATGACGTTCGTTGCTCTTCAAATCATCAATTCCTCCTCAATAGATGAGTCTTTTTTTGTGTAATGCTGAGCAGTAGCGCTATTTTCCCACATGCCCAGAAATCATGGATAATGGTGAACCCGGACTGTTGTCACAATAAAAATTTCACCATTTCAGCTCAACACAAGTAAACCATTGATGCTGACCATAGTGTATCTTCTCCAGCACATACTTCATTACTTCATATTTCTTCTTCAGGGTAGTCAAATGAGCGAAGGGTACAGAAGAAAACTGGTTACCATTATGCAGCAGAACACTTTTCAGTGATCCTTTGCTTCAGCTAATAAAAAAAGTCTCAATGTTTGGATTCATACTCTAACCCTTCAATGTTGTACAGAAGCTGCACAATCTCTGTACAGTAAACAAAGTCTTTCTTTTCAGAGAAAAACGAAGTTATTCTTGATGCCTCTGCGGGAGGTGATGCGAACACTATTACAGAAGATGTTTATTCCTGGGTGCCAACATTTCGGTAGAGGACTTGCCAAGGTGAGATTTAGCAACTTTTGGGGAAAATAAATATGGAGTATCGTCGTCAAAACCCACTTCTCTTTCTTCATTGTCTTGAACACTAGCGTCAGGAAGTTCTCCAAATCCAGGTATTGTACTTTCATCACAAGGAGCTGCAGGACGATGTGCTCATTGAAGGTCAGGACATTTAAGGCTGATCCAGTTCTTTCTGTTGATCTCAGTTACATCAATATCAGAGAAGTAGAAGTCAGAGCTATCGTTTGATGGGTCCCGCCAAACCAGGGAAATTTCAAACTTCAGACAACTTTTCTTGCCATTGGACGACCAACTCATATACGCCGTACATGTCTTATGTACCATGTGTAGCACCCATTCATAGTCACCTAGTCTAATACCAAAATAAAGAAAGTAATCATAGTGTATGAAACGGCTGACTTCCTGTTAGAAAAAATTGGTGCATTCGCTGCAGATGTAGCAAGATATGTTGGGCTTATTTTTACAAAAACTTTTTCTCATTTTATTCATAAAATAAAAATCCCAGTTAAACATAAATTGGCGCATTTATCTTGTCAGAGATCGTGTCTTTCAATAAGTAAAAAAATGCATCATATACAACGAAAATACCTTTACATGTTTCAGGAATCCGTCTACACTGTTTTTAGTTAAACCTGTCGGGATTCGGCACTATAATATAAAATGTTGCGGGACTTCTCGTAAATTGAATTTTAAAACAATTCCACGACATCACTTAAATGAATGAAATCACGTATAAAAACAAAATGTATTAATAAGAAATAACATTACTTTTATATAAAAGGAATTCAAACTGGAATATACAGTAGGATGAAATGTATTGAATGAGTAATATCTTTTTTTCTGGTTGTTAAAAGTGTTATTTTGTATAGTGCAAACTATATTGCATACGTATGTGAATATGGTGAATATCATTTCAAGTATGTTTGTGTGAGATGTTATGAGTACGTAGTAGTAATGTGTTTAAAAGAGATAGACAAAATTAAACTCTCATGGTAGATGACGTCACTGGTGTCTGAAGGTGGTCCCTTTGATTTTTGGTCAGTGTTACTGAGGCGCTTCTTGATAGTGTGTGTGGAAGCGAAGGAAATTTTCAGTATCCACTGTTATAGTAACATGGCCCATAGTGGAATCTGAGAGTCTCTATCGTTGAGATTAAACAGCGTAACTTTAATAGATTTATTCCTGAAAAATTGACTCCTGAATTATATAATTTTACTTATTCCTAATTGGGCCTAAATTTCGTAGGGCATCCTTACTATTACGTCAGTGCGATATTTTTGCGTTATACCAAATTTATAATGACAAATAAAACAACATTATTGATTTGTATTCCATGATTTTTGTCTTGCACTGTTTAATGAGTGTGTTTTGAGTTGTAAGCACATTATTCAATGTTATTTGTTTATAAATATTTTGGAGGCGTGTTTTGATATTTTTGAGGTAATTTTTGGCTGAATATACTTCTGATGTGTTAAAATTAATAAGTTCATAATTAACATAATAATCGGTTTTATTGTGTGAAATATGTTGTATATTTAGACATTTTAATGGACATGACAGTGTAAACAAAAACATAAAATATCATGTAGACATAGGTTAAAAAGTTGACCTGATCGAGCAAAACCATTGTGAATTTTGGATTCAGCACATCAAACCTTTCCTAAACTAGCTAAAAGCCTTTTAGACAATGAATTTGGTGTTGAGCAGTGATTTCACAAATGGCAAGTGGTTGGAGATGGATTCATACATTTCCCAAATCTACTTACGTGTAAGTGAATGTAAAGGATTTGTCTGGAAATCGAACTACAGGGAATTTCAAACTAAATCCTATATACACTCTACAGGTGTTTCTCTAGATATGAGCTCTGGAACCAGAAGATTCTGCCCCCGATATTTAAATAAAGTGTTCCGTTCGGTATTCACTATAGGTTACCCAGATGATTATAGACCTTGTGAAGGACAGAGAGGGCAACGGCTGAAATATTGTAATGACAACGAAAAAGATGATAACACTAGTCGGAATTTATATACTACAACTGATCATCTCTTAATTGGAGATTACATGTTTTCTATTGGAATTCATTTCTTGAGAAACAGACTGCCATTGTATTGAATTGGATTTGTCTGTAGATATTTGTTTTAGCAATGTTGGCGATATTAAACTCAGAATATAAAGGAGAATTAGATGAATGTATTTTACAATGTGTGTCTTTTTTAAACCATTTAATTCTAATTGTTTTGATGAATTTTTCTCTGTGTTGTGGTAGGATCCACCTAATTTGCATAGTGGAGTACCGACCATATAAATATGGTTGGTACCGGGAAGAGAGGGGGGAATCAAGAGATTCAACCAGAGACTCTGCCCGACTGCGACTCAGTCAACACATTCTCCAGGAACGGTTTTACCAGGAATATACAAAATACTATATGTAAATATTGTGTACAATTTCTTGTTTCAATACATTTTGTTCTAAGTACATTTTGTGTTGCATTATTATTCCATGCATTAGTCAAGTTTCAACACAGTGGTACTCGGCAAATTTGATATTTAAAAATTTGAAAGCAAAATCAGTCGTTATCATCTGCCTTCATTTTTATTTTTATTTTTTATTGTCCTCTCTCCTTAATATTATATTTTCTCATATTTTCTAAGACTCAGTACCCTCTTGTAACATAATGTTTTTATTGCCTCGCTTGGGATGAAATGATTTTAAAATATTTTGGCTGTGCTCAGTAGAACACACGAAACATTTTGTCCAAAACATAAGAATATTTTCATTTAGCTTGGCATCATGATATATATTCAATTAGTCTGTCACTGCGGCTCAATCTCTAAAATATTAACGCAATGCATTGCAAGGGCCCTCTTTTGATATCATCTAAGACCTCTTGATTGACTCCATTTGTAGCGTCATTCAATATATATCTGTATTCACCAGAATAGTTAATGCTAAGAAGATGATAATGCCGCTGGGAAGCAAAAGGTTACTGAGTGTTAGAGAATAAGAGAATAAGAGAAAAATACGAATAAGAACTGAATACAATAAAAGAATAAAAAAACGAATATAATGATTGATATTGAATTTCAATTTTTGAAGATCAAATTTGACTGGGGGCAAGAGGCCGAAAGAGAGTTCCACAAGCGAACAGTGTGACAGAAACAACTGTTTGCATAGAACTTACGGTTAAATCTAGCCATTTCAAATGCAAATTGATGAAAACATGCCGCCAATCAAGTATTGCGTCGACATTAATAATACTCCAGACACCATAGATAAAAGTTCACCATAAAAATGACCATGAAAATATTTGTAGAAAAGACAGAGAAAATCTACATTAGGCCGGTGGGAAAAAGATTGAAGGCATTTACAATCTTTACATTGTTCATCCAAAAATTTTGGCACTTCGACGTGATACTAGGCTCAGCAAGCAGGACATGAATTGCTATTTCAGTTACAAGTGAATAGTGATTTTTTATCTTCACTGGGTGTACAATACTCTCAGCATTGTGCCACATGTAAACTACGCTTAGGAAATCACTTTTTCTATCTGATTTATCTTCGCAAAACCATTTTACTTAGATGTGCTCTTGCTGATTTATGAAAAAAAAAAAACTTCCACGAATGAAAAGTGAATATAATAACTAAAATTCGTGAAGTATAATATGTCTGTTGGTGATAACACCTGACAAGTGGACAGAGTGATTCCTGGAGGGTCCGTCTACGAAACTACCACACGAGCGCACTCACACACACACACACATGAACCTTAAGAGCTATGTAAAAATGCCTAGGTTTTACCTATACGGATCCGTATTGGTGAAACCAAAGTAGGTTTACCTGGCTATTTAGGTTCATATTTAAGTTTGCTCTACTTAGCGTATTGAGCACTTTACGTATTTTCGTTTGCTTTACTCGTTTTGGAAGTTTTTTCTTCGGACTCTGAAGTTGATTTCTGGACAATTGTTTTCGACTCAATTTTATGGTCTTAGTCCTTTCTTTTTTTATCCCTTATTTTCCTAGGGCATTGGTTTCTTCAATTACAAGCCAAAATACCTAAGGTTTTTCCAAACGTGTATAACTATATATATATATATATATATATATATATATATATATATATATATATATATATATATATATATACAGTCCCTATATTGGAATAGCAAAGCCAATTCCATTGTTATTGTTTACTGAAGACAAATGGTCTTAAGAGCAAAAGATGAATATGAAACAAAATTTAAAAAGTTCAAAATTTATTTCTTGGCATTTATAATTAGATATGTTAAACAACTTAGGACATATCACCGTTTGTTTGAATCCACCCAATTTTCATGTGACCAAAACTTTCGCAAGACGTGACTGACAGGCCTTTCTTGTTGCCTGGGTGTTGCATTTTAGATTTATTAAGCATGAAATAGTTCTGAATGTCTACTCATGGATTTAGCCTTGATTTTCAACCTGTAAAGACTGCAGTTTTTGGTAAAATGGATAAACCAGAGAGAGCTGACTATGGAAGACAGGCAAGTCATTGTGATGCTGAGAACAGATGGAAAATCAATCAGATCTATTTGACAAACATTGAAACCTGGACTCATATACATCTTTTAATCTTAAACCCAAACGTCTTCAGTGATCAACAAAAATAAAGAATTGGCGTTGCTTTTTCAATATTTCTTGAGGTGTCTGTATTTCCTATTAGATATACCCTTATCACTGTTGCATATTAGTGTTATATTTTCAGGCAACATATTATTTTCAAGCTAATAAAATCAAAGTTTATAATATATGTCTTGATAAATAATACAATTCTGTATTTTAGTTTCTTCTTCTGGATTACCAAAATTCTTAATTTATTAAATTGTTTTCCTCACTTCAACAATTTTACTGCCTTTTTTTCTTGCCATTAAATTTACCTTTCTATTTTCATTCTTTTCTTTTCGCCGTTTTTACATGTCTTCATTCAAATTAGATTATTGCAAAGTCTTTCTTTCTTTCTTCACTCATTTCTTTCTTTCTTCATTCATTTCTTTCTTTCTTCATTCATTGATTTCTTTCTTTCATTCATTCATTCTTTCTGTCTTTCTTTCTTAGAATCATCTGATTTTTTTTTCGTTTATTCATTACTCCATTATTTTTTCAATTATTTCTTCCCTTGTTTTTGACAGTCCGTCATTAGTCATGTGGGTATTCATTCATTTTCAGCAAAGTCTTTATGTTTTTTCATATTTCATTCTTTCATTTTTGTTTTTTTTTATTCTTTTTACGTTTATTTTTGACACTTTTACAATTTTTGGTTGGTTCCTTCACATTTGTGTTTGCTTTCTTATTTGATATTATTCTTTCCTCAAAATCACCTCGTCATTCTTTCTTAATGACTTTCATTCTTTATTTGCGTCCAACAGCAAGGCCTCTGATCAGGAGGTGTTGAGAAACGTGGAACCATCTATTAATTGCTGGTTTTCCTAGGTCCACCCTGACCCAGGGTGGTAGCACATGTTAGGGTCGTATCTATGGGGCCATAAACTTGGGTCAAAACACTATGGAAGTGTAAAAATAGGTTTTAATATCAGAAATACGTTTTTGTAAAAATTATTACCAGAAATACATTATTACCAGAAATGCATTTTTTAAAACAAATATTACCAACAATAAAAAAAAATGTCGACATTGAATAATCCTTTGAGATTGATATGCCGTAAAATAAAACAAACCAAACCAAATAAACCAGTCTTTATTTATTTATTTATTTACTCTGATATTATGTTCCATTATTGTGCACAAAATATTTCTATTTTACTTTCACTATATATTTTATTTTTTCATCCATATATATATATATTTTCATATACACTTTATAACATGTTTATCTTCTTTTTCAATCTCCCGTTGTTACATAAGTTTTTTATTACATAGATTCTTTCGGTCTGACTTTGTTTTTTTTCTTTTGTCTTCTTACTTCTTTTCATTTAATTAGCCCTTATTTATTTATTTCCCGTATTGAACGA
This sequence comes from Acanthosepion pharaonis, assembly GCA_903632075.3. Classification (NCBI taxonomy): domain Eukaryota; kingdom Metazoa; phylum Mollusca; class Cephalopoda; order Sepiida; family Sepiidae; genus Acanthosepion; species Acanthosepion pharaonis. The sequence continues at coordinate 1,625,941 of CAHIKZ030000946.1, forward strand.
ACTTATAAATCTCACAATTTCCAACGAAATCACTTTGTTCCATTTGCTCTTTGTCAGATATGCCCAACCAATCCCGTTATTTACACGTATGAACTGACTTTTTGAAAAGATGAACACGTTATCATCAACGAAAATATGACTTTCAAGACACATTGTACTAAATTAGTGTTATGCATGTAGTTATGTATGAGAGATTGACTGATAAATTAAAAATGTAAGAAAATAATCGAGAGACTTTATTTGCCTCATGAAATTCAAACGAGATGAATGGGCTCATAGTTAGCCCATGAATTATGTACGGTATATATCAATATTTATTACGTTTGCAATTATTCTTTTTTATTTTTTTATTTTCACCTACCAGATGTAAAGGGATTGCTAGCATTAATCCCTAGCAATAATCGGGCTTATCAGCCTTTTACAAGGACTTGATACGGTCGGTGCTTCTAATCTACATATAAAACACTGTGAATTCCGTTAGTCTGTTTGGCCTTCGTCCATCAGTCCATCTGTGATTCCCTCTAAAATAGCCATAGATTGGCCGATCGAAACCAACTTTTGAGAAGAAGTGAAAACCGGGAAGTGGGTATAAATACAGTTGTTTTTACTAGGGTGGGTTGCTCAAAATTGAATTTTTTTTATTATTTAACATACAAAATTCATAAAATAATAAATATTTATTAAAAAAATGTTACATTGATTTTGAATATGTCTTACTGTGTTTTTATATACAAGAATCCAGTTTCCATGTCGTCCTGCATTTGTGAGAACTATAAGCAGATAACAGAGCCAATCGTTTCAAAATGTTAGAATTTGACTCCAGAAAAAGTTATTTACACATGGCCAGTTATATACTGCAAGCTCAACGGTAAGACAACATAAGAAATTATTCTTAGCTGTTAAAAAGGAAAAAAAATCTTAATAATACTGTTTATCATGAAGTCCTATAAAATTAAATTAAAGGAATTATTAAACCACGAAATAGATTTTTTATTAATTTTTTTTTTCAAAGAAATCAGCTTATTTATCGATTGGCTTGTAAAATTGAACAAAACAGAGAGTTTGTAAATTTCGGCAAGAAATGTTAAAAATGTTACGAATACTAAATACTGTGAGAATTCTATGATTTTTAAATATCTAAGAGAATTATTTACATTATTCAGACTATTGTCCTCATCTTTGTTGCCATATTTATTACAACGTTTCGACCGTTATACACTCCGGCCTTAGATGTCAGTTATCAGTTATCTTCTGTTAATTATCCTCAAGGACACATGGTACAGTGGATAAAGACGTTGGTTAGATCTAGTGACAGGACCCAAGGAGAGTGTGTTCAATACCCGGTGGAGAATTTCAAAGGGAAAATTAACAGGAGATAACTGATAACAGACATCCATTAAACATGGCACGTGGAAGTAGAACAGTCTACCCCAGTGAGCGAAATAAAGGGTTCAGTTCGACATTCCAACCACCTGACGAAGGCCGGAGCGTACAACGGCCGAAACGTTGTAATAAATATCGCAACAAAGATGACAGTAGTCCGAATAATGTAAATTGTGTGCATAATACCTCATCTCAAAAATATAGACATATGCCTAAAAGAATATTTTGCTGATCACATGAAGCTGTCAAAATAATTCTAATCGCTGAGAAGGATTAAATATGTGGACTTTAAGAAGATATAAAATGTAGATTTAGCAAATTTGATGGAAAGTAGAATATAATAATAATTAAATGAATCAGAATTAAGTTGGAAGAATTCGTTAAGAGAAAGGAATATTAGCAAAATCAATCTAAAGCAAAAAAAAATCGAATTGGATAAACAAATAAAATACGAAATCAAAAAGAGATTCGAGTAACCAGCAGGACGAGGTTGAAGAGAGAAAGTTTATGGCAAGGATGAATAGGGAAGAAATGAATGTTTCGAATGGAGTCCTGTTTTTATCTTTTCTCTGCATGTTGACATATATTGACAAGAAGCAGGCAAGATGTTTGAACATAAATACTATCAATCCTCGGTTGTATTTGAATGAACGAAAGTAAATAAAACCTTTACATGAATATAAAAGGGCACAGAGCCATACAGGTAGCTTTAAGGACAAACAGCCAATAGGAAAACAACGAAAAATCATACAAGTGCGACACTTGCCTGCAATCTCTCTGCCGATTCTCTGGAACTATTTAAAGCAAGTGGCCGTCTTCTCCAACGTAATGGTTCCATTTTATACAAAACAAATAAATAAATATGTAAAAATAACAGTTTCATTGTTTGTCTTACCTTTGTGATATTGCAAGCTTGGAGATACAAGTTTGGAATAAGAAAGATAGCATGAAATGCAAAAGACTTACTATGTGTATTATTTAAATCTATAGCTCGTTGATAAACGTTAGCGAAATTGAATACAGATATTTCTTCAGAATACGTATATTTTTATATGCACGATTAAATTGTTTTCTCTAATATTTCATAGCTGACGTTATATGGGAAGTTTCCAGGAATAGACTCAAGTGAAACGTACAGGATTGCTCAAATAAAACATATATTACATTTACCAATTAAAATCCATCGATATCCCCTTTGAAAGGGTCACTTTTGAATGTATACAAACTCTAACTTCTATTTTACATATCGAAAATATACAAAAAATCATATTTCTGACGGATGCCCAACAGAGTATAATATTTTTTGCGAAATCCATCTTCTACATTACTTGACAGAGAATTCCGCAGCTTGTTCTAATCGATGGATAAAATAACTACTACTCATAAATTACTGGAAATTTAATTTATACTGGCCGCCAAAAACAAATATCTTATTTAAAACAAAAACCTTGAATAGCCTCAAGATGCAAGTAGCAATAAAAAACAAACAAAAATAACTTCTTTACACTCAACATTAGACACTTCAATTTGTCAGCAATTTGTACAAATCGTATTACTTTTAAAACATAATGATCTAGCTCGTAAACTATTGTCAGATCGACTTAATAGTTTGTTTACTAATGTTTGTTAGTTGAGCTTACATTTTTATTAAGACGTTAAATCAAATCATATATTGTCTAAACAAATTCAGAACATGAAATTCAGTACTTGGTTAGATATGCATAACGAAGCTCAGGATTCTTATGTCTTTACTGTCGCTCGATGCCATTCATGTGGGTGACATGATATTACCATGTATAATGTAATCCTCGTAAAATAGACTTCGAGTCGTAAGCTATGGCTATGCTACATATACTATTTACATACAATCACGATGAAAATTATTGTTACAGAACTTTCTAAATGTTCTGTCAAAACCTTCTATAAGTGAATTCATAGTATCCTAATTTAATCATGAAAGTAATTTCCCAGAATATCTGTTGACTTAACTCACCCTTCTGAGAAATTGTGTAAACTATCATGCTGATTTTGATGCGTTGCGTTGTTTGATAATTCGAATGTCTTAGAACTGATGGCCAGAAAAGTAGTGTTGGATGGTTTAAGATTAGTTCATTTTACGGGTATCAACACTATTTCTCTCACTGCAACGACTATAAACTCTAAGCTACACACACACACACACACACACACACACATATATATATATATATATATATATATATATATTAACTGATGTTTACCTTATAAAAACCCAATGTCTACTCAACGTAGAGGGTTACTAGTGACGTTTCTTGCCTGAATGGTAAGAATCACGAGCCCAGTCCATGCATATATGTCTATAAAGATAACAGTTAAGTCTAGACTTAAAGAGGTGCAAATTGTAGTGTCTTGGGAAGGAGTTAAAGCAACGGTTGTCACCAAAGAACTTGACATATTATAGTAATTTTATAACTCATACTTATTCAACAATTTGAGCTTGCCCTCACGTTTTGAATTTTTTTTCAATGCTCCTAAAAACTTCCTGACTGCTTATATTGCAATCAAAATGACTTTAGTAAATGATGTTATGGAATGAATTTGATGGTCACAAGTCAAATATCCCTAATACTCCTAGTAGAAAATAGATATTTATTTTTTTCTAGCTGCTTATCTTTTCTTTATCGGGCTTAAACTATAAAGACTAAGGGAGATCGTTAGACGACAAATGTTTTCTCATTGGGAATTGACCTCATCGAACAAGTAAAAGAATTCCAATATTTAGCATTTGCTGCTTGCATCCAAAAGTGTAGTTTGTACCTATTACAATGCGTATGATGACATGTTATATTTAGGACAAATGAGGCCCTCTGCTAGTAAAGTATACCCTTTAATTGGGCTCTGAATGAGGTAGGATGGCATACCTACACAGACATGGAAGGAAGATGCTCTCCCTAACCAACGGTGCTCTGCGATTAAGCGCAATGTTTAATCCGGCATTGCTAAGATGTCATCGCTCATGAAGCTGGAAGGCAAAACATGTTGCTGATTATGCTAGTTTATAGCGTAGGACCTGAAATTGAACAATTATACATAAATTATTTCTCTTTAGAAAACTTTAGTTCATTTTAGCTATTCTGGAAACCCTACTCGTTATTGTTTTGATTATTGCTGTTTCATAAAATTTGGTGTGCTTGGTATGTATTCAGAAATCCTTGATAAAACCCAAAGAAGTATCTACAATGTCACTGGTCGCTTTTGTAATAACAATCAAGCAACGCCCTCTAACATGAAGTGGAGAGATTGCTATGATTACTGCTACAAATTTCTTAAGCTAGACAGTGTTTTTTCGCTAGAATCTATGTTATATATTTATAAGTCTACCATTGGTCCATGCTTTGAATTTTACTGCTATATCTTGTTTTTCTGATATTCTTGACAAAATACAAAGGAGAATCTACAACGTTACTGATCCTGACGTGATATCTCGGCTACAGGCACATTCTCACCACTGTAACGTATTTTCTCTGTGTCTTTTCTAGAAATAATTTCACGGTAATTGTTCTGATGAATGCATAGACGGAATTTAAGCGTACAACCAGTTTGAGGGTAAGTTATCACCATTTTAACTTTGAAATGGCTACATGAAATGGTACGTTCTATGCCCACAGTTTATTTTCTTGTACTTCTCGTTTATGAAAATCGCTTCAAGATTATTATTTTCCAGTCAAGTCTGATCTACAAAAAATAAATTCAGTGGTAATCTTCTGCCTTCTTATTTTCTGTTTTTGTTGTTCTCAATCCGTTGATAATGTCTTAGTGGATCTATTCACTTCCTTGTGGTGAAATGATTTAAAAGAATTATTTGAAGCCTCATGATCTATCTTACTAGAGTTTGATTAATAGGAATATAGCTGCAATACCTTGATTGGAGCTACTCAATCTTCCTTTTCTTACCCATGAGTTCAAATCATTCATACAATGATTGACGTATCTTTACGAGCTTTTATCGTTTTTTCCATGGCAAAACTTAAGATGATTTCCAATCTTTATTTCCACCAGTTCGGGCCTTTACTTCTCGGATACGCCACCTCATCAAAAGGTAGACTATCCACCAACATTTCTCTCGTGTTCGAAATGTAAAAAGAAATTCAAAGATTTTTCCGAAGAAAAACCAACAAAACTATTTGTGAAACTGAATCCTACGTAGGTACTTCGCTGAACAATACAATATTAATCTCTATAATTCAAGGGACAATGGTTTTTTATCCACATTATCTTTATAACATTCACAACCTAGATAAGCCTCTTCAAATTATATCAAACCTCATTGTTAACTGTTTTAACAGTTGCATCTACCTTGAATTGCTCTCAAACCTTGTATAAATTGCAGTATTACTATCAAAACATAACATATATTACCATCTTTATTGTTAGCTGTCGGCTGCAGTATTTAACTGGATGTGTTTGGGAATACTTTTTATTTTATATTCAGTTTTTGTTTAGTAGTCGTTATCAATCAGAGTTGTTCTGTTATGTTACCTTCCTCTTTGACAATTAATACGCATCACGCTTGACTGGTTATATGGCGTTTAGCAAACCAGGAAATAAAATATTGTATTTAACATAGATAGTTATGGAAGTGACTCACAGAATAAAAGATGCTTTCCCGACACAAGGGAAAACACAGCCTCTTGCAACATAACGTAGCGGAATTGTTGAATAACGTAATAATTTTAACACCGAGTTGCTTTTCGATTCCTAGTCGAAGAGATGGAATATAAAACGATTCTACGCTTTATTAGCATGCTCTCTTATTAGAAAATTTATTTATTTTTTCTCTCGTTGATTTATTATTATTATTATGAATGTCCGTATAAATATTTGTAGAGATGGCAGATCTGGCTACGGTAACCCACATATAATCTGTAAACGCAGCAAAGTTCATAATTCAAAAATATATTATAATCCAGCTTTATCTCTTGATGTTAACGGAATTAATAAACATGGGATTTTTTGGAAATGCATGAATGAAAGTTAGATCGTCAACATAACCGTATTCAAATAAAATCTTGTAAGATTTATATTCCTAAATCCTTCACGTGTGTACATATAGCTAGACGCAAGAGCTTACGTTAATTTCTCGAACAGTTTATATATTTGAAGGCTGACAGCAGAAAAAAAATTAATGTTAATTTTATAGGATTCTTATATTGTGTGATTTCTACGAATAGCTCCCTATCGGCTGGATAAAATAGACAATACGTGTGTTATGTAGTATGGGGTAGGAAAATGTATTCCCCAACGCCATAACGAATTTTCTAGGCTACTGGAGCGAAAAATATTGAGGTTAGATGATCAGAATACAAAACAATAAAACAAAGATAACAGGAAGTAAAGCAGAGAAAAATCATTAAAATTTGAACAAATCATGAAAAATGAATCTGTTTGGCAAAATATTTTAATTCTAATGATCCGGATATAAGTGAAGTAGGGGGAAATACAATAAATGTACTGTTCGCTCGGAAAAAGAAACAATGGTAAAATTAATTTTTCCTGTTATTTATCTATATATCTAGATAGATAGCTGGATGGCTATTTCAGTCTGTTCATATTTACTTATGTGCCATGATCGATACTCGCTTAGTCGATCATGCAACTTTCGATACATGACTGACAAGGCAGATGCTTTCCCGCATTAGGTTGCCATTTCTTTCTGTGGTAGACTAGTTTCCATCCAAGGTTATAGAACTAGGTTTGTCCTGCCATTTACCCATAGCTGGGGGGCGGAGAAGAGGTTTCATACTTTTCCAAGTGCATTAGCACGTAAGTGAATGTAATGAATTCGATTGGAATTCGAGTCGAATCCATTACATTCACTTACGTACTATTACCCTTGGGAAAGGAAAGACTTAGGATACCTACCTTAATTTAGAAAACGGTTTGGTTTCTTAAGTAATACATTATTTGTCTCTTTAACTCTTAATCTGTTTATCATATTTCCATCTGTACATATGTATGCATTTATCTCGGGCAGCTCGGCGTGGGGTAATGGTTAGCAAGCTTGTCTCGATAAAACAGTTACTGTCTGAATAGTGAGTAAGATCCTCACTGGGTGCTTCACACTGCCGGCCGTGTGCCACATGTAAGCTACGCTTAGAAAATCAATTGGGCACCTCCAGGTAGTGTAATGATTAGCAAGCTTTTTTCCCTAAAACATTTACGACTGAATAGTGAGTTCGATCCGCACTCCTGGCTGTGTGCCACATCTAAGTTACGCTTAGAAAATCATTTGGGCAACTCGAGGCGGTGTAATGGATAGCGAGCTTGTCTAGCTAAAACAGTTACGATTGAATAGTCAGTTAGATCCTCACTTGGTGCTCCACACTCCCGGCCGTGTGCCATATCTAACCTAGAATAGATAATCATTTGGGCAACTCGAGGCGGTTTAATGGTTAACGAGCGTCTCTTGCTAGATTAATTACGACTGAGTAGTGAGTTCAATCTTCACTGGGTGTCCCCTACATTCGGCCTTGTGCCACCTCTAAGCTAAGCTTGGAAAATCACTATGTTTGCATTTATCTATCTGTCTTTCAATATTGGCTCATATCTTTAGAACCATATTCTATCTCTCTTAATCTGTTTATATCTATCACACTCAAAACGCATTTTTTTTCGAAAGTTATCAATTCTTAATGAATACCGATCTTTCAATCGATTTATCTGCCACAGCCTTTTCATATTAATGCATTTATCTATCTCCCTATCAACATCAGCTCATATCTGTAAGATTCGTATCCTATCTATCTTAATATTTTCATATCTATCAAAGTGTCTTGTAATCAAATCGTTATCAACCAGATATAGATGGATAGATAAATGATGCCTTATTTGCATTAACTCATTCATTTGTAGGAAGCATCTCTCATATGATGGACAAGTGCGAAACATAGCCAATGTTTAAGGGAACGCTTGCCAATTTCTTTTGGTCAGGAACAAGTTTGAATTCTAAATCTGAACATCCGATGTCAGTAGGTCGGTAGAGTTCACTTGCGATTTCTCTAATTGGTTAATATATCTCTTCACATATATGGATGTCATTTTTTCTGGAAACTCCATTTGTTTCCACAAATTCCATGAGAATATATAAAGTGCATTTTATACATAAATATATAAGCTATTTATGTTAAATATGGTATTGCTTTTCGATTTATTCAAGGACATTCTCATCGACGTAACTTGGCTTCACTCTGTCTTATCTAACAAATAATTTCATGCCGACTGTTCTAATGACTGACCTCCATAAATTTAATCGTGAGCTTGATTGGCAACTAGGTGTCACCGTTTTTCTTTTGAAGTAGTAGATGCAACCGCCAATTCTATTCGGTTAGTTTTTTTCTTCTATCGTCCTTGAATTCCTTGCTTCACTGCCGCCACAATTTCAGAAATTTAGACACAGTGTCAACCGCCATATTCCTGAACCCTGTACTTTTATTATACTTACATCATTTATCATCCTTAATGTCTTCTTATTGCCTTTCAATGCCTTCAAACTCCTGGGCCTTAGTGACATTATTACCTTCATTACAAAAATAAAAATTCGAAATTTATTTTCAGCTATTGACGTTCATCTTTTTACAATGTCTATACGTTTAACCAATTATTTATTTACCTAATAAAATAAAAAAAACTTCGAATATTTCGAGAAAAAACTTACATAATGTTAGAAAATGTGATATATGTGCCCTAGGATGTGTTCTAGGAATATTCGGCATTCTGTGTATATGTTCGACATTCTTACCCTCGGAACAACCAACTATTGATGAATAATTAACTAATTAATATATAATGAATTACTAATACTACCAACGACATAGTATAATTTTATCTTTCATTATTAATGGCAAACATAACGTACTTATTTCTATGCTAGGACTACTGATGACATCACGACACGTTAGCATTATTTCCATTGTGTCATTCTCCAGTTGTTCTCTCTGTCTATTATGTTTACTTTATTTTACAGGAGTCCATCAAGAATTACACTTTTCCCTCCCTACTTGATTAACAACAACTGATTTAATTTCCTTACCATTAATTATAGCTTTTCATTGTTCATTTAACATTTCTTTTAGAGGTTGGCTAGTTTCATGATTGTTTTCTTTGTTATAACTGCAATAAATAAAATAGACATAATATTTTCTTTCATATTCTATTCTGTGTTATGATTCACTTCAGAGTCAATCCTAATGCATGCAAATCTTGGAGGTCACGTTTATGTGTATGAATACCATTACCATTTGTTCTGCCATATATCAGTTAAAAACCTGTGGAAAATGGTTTTAACGTGGCGTAATCAGAAACTAATATCGGTTAACGTAGAAACACCTGTCTTCCAATTCATGCTTAGCAAAAAAGAAAACAAAAAGAATCAATGGCGAGGAAAACGGAAATATAACGATTTGCAAATCACAAAATAAGCTTGTACAATGTTGTACATATGAATGGCGTATCTGAAACATACAGTAAAATATAAAAATCATATTCCATAGGTTTACTGCTTTACTTCACTCGTCATGTTGCAAAAACGACGCAACAAATGCTTATGGAATTGTGTTGGAAAATTAATTCATATTCAGGATATTCTTCAAATTAAATTATTTTTTCTGGTCATGATGTGGTTGTAATTAGGGTAGTAGGAATTTCTTTTCGTGTTCGTATTTGAAAATAATCTCTGATTTTTTTGTTTTAGAGTTCATCATGTTATCAGGGAATGACTGGCCATATTCTAAATAATATATATTGTTTATTCTGAGAATTGAACAATATTACAAAATAAATTAATACATGATATATAAAAATGAATAAAGTATTAAATAAATGAAATGTATAATTTCGATGTAATCATTGTAAATAATACAAATACTTATCCCTAAACAAATAAAAGGTGAACGTTTTTTCTTTCTTAATTTCCATTATGCAGAAAAGTCATTTGTATACTGTCCACTAAAGTAGTAGTTGCACTTAGTCATAATAAAGCCTTCAATTAAGAGGATAGACTGTCTAAACGAATGTATCTATGAATTCAGTCCTCTTAGCATATACAAATAGCATAGCATAGATAGATAGATAGATACATATGAAAAGATTTAGATAGGTGAACAGAGAGAGAGAGAGAGAGAGAGAGAGAGAGTTGTTACATATGAACAGATTTAGATAGATTCGAATCTCTTTCATGAGATCCGGGTTCAAATTTCATTATTTTTGATTTCTCAAGAATGTGTGTTCAGCGTGCGACATTTTAGAAACGTGCCAGAAAATCATATTGTGGGTTGCCTGGATAGAAAGAAACGCTATGAATATGTCGATGGTTGTGCTATCGCGTAGTCAAAAATCAGCGTGGTGGTGTTCTTCAAAATAATGATCATGCCAGATTATGCACACACGCACACACGCACGCACGACCCTCTCTCTCTCTCTCTCTCTCTCTGGACCCGTAACTAAGGTTTACTCAATATAGTTAAACTATAAACGCATATAGGCGAACACAAGCGCCTGTGGCAGGAATTGGTTAGCTACCGTAGCAGACGGTCTGATCGGAAACACAAGAGAGATAGATAGAGAGTGAGAAGAAGAGAGAGAGTGTGTTTTTGTGTGTAGGTTTCTGAAAGATTCTAACCAAAATGAAAGTACACTTCTGTCCATTCCCAAGAACTCCTTTCAAGATTACAATACCGATCACTTTGTAGCAACAGAGAACGCTGTCAGGTAGCAATAAAAGTTTGAACAGGAATCTTTAGTGAAAATTAATACCTCTCTTTTAGAGCGAGTGACATCTTCATTTACGGATGGATTCCCTCAATAATAGAATTAAGTTTGGCCCTAAAGTTGACAAATCAACCATAAAAAGAAATTAAATTATGACAATTGAAGAAAACTTAATGGTCTCTATTTTTGGAATTATAGAATTCTCCACAAGCGCCTAACCTACTGATGAGGTTTCATTACGATTTTATTTGTACACTGAAACATTTTGTAAATATTTACGGCGTTTATATGACTTTTAAATGAGTGATTTCAAAGTAAGAAAATTATTTTATTGAGAGAACATTTTATGATTTAAATTCCCAGTTCCACGTTAGACATGATCTTCTTTTGCTACTAATCAAGAAATTATTTTAAAAGTTATAAATTCAACGCAAAGATTATTTTAAGAGAGATATACTGAACTTTATTTAGGATGATGCATGTTAGAGCCCTTTATCAAGTTCTTACGAATTTCTTTTATTCGTTTTTGTTTAACGGAAAATGTACAACCTATATATTTAGTCTAATTAGAGCCGACGTTACATAATGATAACTATTTATGAAAACCAGCGTCTCCGAAAAATGTATCATTAGTTAAGACAGCCTGATACCGGAGTGCCTCGGGCTTTTGCTTTAGATATCTCGAAAGCTTTTGACAGTGTTTATTATGCTGGACTTCTTCTGGTGTTTCTGGCTGTTTTATTTAACTTTTATCATAATGCGTAATAAATGTTTTGAAATGTTACTAAGCTAGAGCCTATTGTATCAATTTTGGAATTTCTCAAAACTATTATTTGACCGAATACTTTTCTTATTTCCCTCAACAATCTTCACGATGTTATAAGTTCCTGAATTCGGATGTATAAAGAAGACCCAACTAATTACTCCAGAATTGATAGCAACTCAGATATGCCCGATAACATCAAATTAGAAACTGATCTTGACTGTAGCAGTTGTTAACTGGAGTAATATATGGCTGGAACGTTGCAAGGAACCGACCATTTTTCTATCATCTTTATAGTTGGATAGAATACTTCTATTATGAAAAAACGCGTCCAAAACGAAACTGCGTTCAGATAATAATATTAAATTACCATTTTGTTTTTTCATCAGTATGGTTGATGGTAAGTTCCAGCAGAGGATAACTCTACGTCGTTTTGATCTCACGTTTCTCACTGACATAATGAGGATTTATTATCTGGAAGCAATTACCATGTTTGCTGCTAGAAAGTTCGATTCACTCTGTCGTCCTAGACATTTTTTCTCACCAGAATATCCATTGCACATTTATAAAACCATCATTTGAATCGAACGTTGGCGCCACATCTGGCTTCTTGCTTCTGTTTTATATCTAGAGATTCTTGACAATGTGCAGATCCAAAGAATATGCAACTTTATTTGTCTTGACGTGCCGACTTGGTATCATTCAGTTTTCCTCTGCTCTAATGTATTCTACGGTAATTATCCTGACAAGCTTTTATCGTTGGTACCCCGACTTCAAGAATTTCATCTCAGAACTACATTGGAAATTAACTCTTATAATTTCACAGTTGAAATTAATCGTTGCAACTGTGTTTTATGTCATTAGTTTTTTCTCCCCCACTTGATAAACTACGTCCTCATTCTGGGTAAGACGATAAACTACATCCTCGTTCTGGGTAAGACGATAAACTACATCCTCGTTCTGGATAAGACGATAAACTACGTCCTCGTTTTGGGTAAGACGATAAACTACGTCCTCGTTCTGTGTAAGACGATAAACTACGTCCTCGTTCTGGGTAAGACGATAAACTATGTCCAACAGTAAGACGGTTTGAGGAGCGTAGAACCACCTCTTATTTACTGGTGTTACCAGATCCATCCTGATCAGGGATGGTAGCACCTGTTAGGGTCCCAGCTATGGGCTAATAATTACCCCTCTCCAAACTTGAGTCAAAACACTATGAATGTGTAAAAATAGGATTTAATACAAGCAATAAATTTTTTGAGGAAAAGTTATTACCAGCAATACATTTTTGGAGAAAATAAATATTACCAGCAATACATTTTTCGGAAAAATATTAACAGCAATACATTTTTGGTAAAAAAAAAAAAACGAGTTATTACCAGCAATACATATTTGGGAAAATTATTACCGGTAATACATTTTTGAAAAAAAATGTTACCAGCGATAAACATCTTGTGGATATAAAATAACCGATTGATTTTGATATGCCGAAAAACAAAACAAACTAACCAAATAAAAATTAATTTTCTTCCATGGCAAAAGGGATATATTCTACCCTATCGAGGTATATTATATAACAGACAATTTTATACTCGGGATTATAAACGGCCTATATTAATATATACCCCAGATATAAAACAGACTAATCTATAGTCACCCAAAGTATACTCTGAAGTTTTACAAAGGTAACAAAGCTTAGAAATATCTGCTAATAATTATATATAAAAATTAAAATTGCTGTTATATGTTAACGTTTCTGCCTTTTCTTATTCACATGCATGATAGTCTAACAGCTGGGAGCTTTCTTAAGACACGTTTTCTGGAATATCTTTCACTATTATAACCGAGTTCGAATTCGAGTTTTGTTTGCTACTTTCATTTACGGGCAATTACTCTTGGGAAAGGTATGAATCCATTTCTTCTCCCATGAGCTATGACTTGAATAGCAAGACAGACTGAGTACTATAGCCTTGGGTGGCAACCAGTGTACCGCAGAAAGAAACGGAATCCTCCTACGGGGAAATTATCTGCCTAGTCAGTCGTGAATCGAAACAGACATGTTCGCCCATGCGTGTATCGCGAATGCCACTTAACTGAGTGAATATTGTTACGTCTTACTGGATATTAGGTATGCCAGCAAATATTTGTTTTTTTTTGCAGGGGGGGTATTTTTTCACGGCATTTTTCAATTTCGAAATTGACAGGAAGGAAATCGGATCAAAAAAGACAAAATTTCATTTTCATAATGGGCATTTCAGCTACGAGCTCGCGAAATTCAAATGCTTCATTCGCAGCAAAATCGTCATTCTGTAGAATAATAATGTAAGTCCCGAATTTAAATGTTTTCCACAGAACATGTTCTTGTAACCATTCCAACTAAATAGGTTCATTGGCAATTTCTCATTGCTCAAAAAAGTTGATATAAATTATCCTCTCATTATGAAAACGAGAAACAAACTTTTTCTTGTACTGACTGGCATATACTTGCGTTCTTAATCGCTAAGGACTCTGATTAGAATCAGGTAGACCTTGAAGACGACGAATTTTTTGGTCAGACGCAAGATTCAAAGTATCTCATTTAATAATTTTCCTCATTTCAAAACCCTCTATTCCAATTTATAAAAATTGTTATTTATTTATATTAACTTCTGCAACAAGGAAAACTGGTTCATTGTATAGAGAAAGAAATATTACTGGCCATATTTCTATCATATTATTGATGTGTTTACCATTCGTCTTTGCTTTGTACTGGTGGTGAGATATACGTGCTTTCTTAATCACTAAAAATTATGATTATGATCATCTAGACCTTAAAGACGACGAATTTTCTGCTCACACTCAACATTCAAAGTAGATCATTTGACGATTTTCTCAAAAAATTTCAAAAATGTCAATTAGAATCTAAAAATGTGTTATCTATTTTCACTCCTTCTGTAATTAGTCGCATAAATAATCTGCGTCTAGAAAAAATTGTTTCGTTGTGTCGGGAAAGAAATATTTCTGGCCAGATTTCTATCATATTATTTATGCGTTTACCATTCGTCTTTGCTTTGAATATTCTTGCTACATCTGGTCTTGTGCCCCTGTTAAATATTTAGATATTCTTGATAAAGTCCAAAGTTATTATTCCTGACGTATCATCACGGGTTCAGTCAGTTTTCCACCGCTATAATGTCTTTGATTTTTCTATAAATATTTCCATGGTAATTGTTCTGATGAACTTTTCTCTAGGGTACCCAGTCTTTATGAATTTAAACGCCATCATATATATGCGGTAAGGTAACGTTCTTTTTCAGTTGAAATAACTAGATGTAACTGTAATTTCTATGCTAAAAGTTTCTTCTATCGAGCTTTTTGATCTCTCTTCTTGATTTCCAGTTTGATCTTCAAAAATTTGAATGCAATATCAATAGTTATCTTTGTATTCCTAATTCGTGTTTTTTAATGTTCTTTCTCTTTAATAGTTTATTTTTTTTTATCATATTCTCTAAAAAGATATCTCAACTATAGTTGGGACCATCATGTCAATGCAAACGATCCTATCATTAGCCACATATTATGCACTTCGTCAGGGCTACATACAGATTTCACTTCCGAGATTATGATTCTTCTAGACCATTTATCAACCAATGTTACAGAAACCAGTGTCTGTCATACGATATATCTATATATGGTGGAGGAAAATGTCGGATTCTTAATTTTCCCAAGACTATTAGTACGTAAGTGTATGTAATGAAATCGACTGGTATTCATATTTTCTGTCACTCATTAACACCGTTTTCCTTACTGTTTTTATTGCCTTGCTTGGGAGGGAAACCATATTTTAAAGATGTCTGCTCTGAACCCGCCAATATTTTCACTCTGAAAAGATTAGCATATGTTCCTTCTATTTTGAGATTCCACACCTGAGGCAGTAAAAATACATTGAATTTCTTATAACACTGCTTCCCCATAAATCCTTTTAAAATGATTAACGATGTACTATCAGTTTACCAATCATTAAACAAAATTGATATTAATCCGCTGTTAAAATCATTTTTCCTCATTTCATTCAACACGTACAGCATACTGCTCTGTTCATCTGGCCTTAGCCTCACGGTAGTGGAAGGTGGGAAACATCCTTGCCTGTTCGGATACAAATGTTTATCTGGCTTATTATCAGAGATATGCGCTGCGGTCATTGCCAGAATTAACATTAATATCGTATGTGTCAACGTATCGCTGTGTGTAAACCTGTGCATTACTGCCTTGTGGAAAGGTCTCCCAAGGGGCTGCTTCCCAAATCGATACAATCTTAACCTGTTCAAGTCTAGGTTTAACCGTTATCTTTCGCATGTATCCGAATAATAATATACCTACTTAATCTTTAACACTGTGCTTTGAGTGGCTTTTACGCCTTGTAGTGACTTAACACCATTGTAAAACATATATTTCTAACCAAAATTTTAAGACCAATGTAATTAATGCAAAACTATACCTTCTGCGTTGTTAGACTTAGTCACTTATTTCAATACAGATTGAAAAAACGAAACTAAAAAGTAAAAGTAAAAAGTAAACATATTTAGCATCTATTAGAGACATTTTGAATACTGAGAAATTAGATTAAATACTAACAGATCAAAAGTTTAAGACCATATGTGAAAGACGTCTTAAAAGGATTAGGGATGCCAAACAAGACTTCTCAGGAGTGAGTTGTACGACCGTCATTGTAAATAACTTCAAAAATTATTTTTGGCATGGGTGATATAAACGTTTACAGAATACTGACTGGAATGTTGTGCCAAATGGTGAAGATGACTTCACGAAGATCATGAACTGTTTGGAATTGACGTCCATTTCTAAAGACTTCCCTTCTCATCAACCTTAACATATTTAATGGGGTTCAGCTGGAGAGAACAGGTCAGATGGTTCAAAAGAATCACATTATTCGCCATGAAACAGTCCTTTACCTTTCGGGCATTATGAATTTCTACCTGCGCAAGACCCTTCAGTCAGCAAAGACGCTCTCTCCAACATGCTAATGTAAAAAGCCACCCTTCGACGCCATTTTATGACCGAAAGTCTATTGTTCTTTGGACGGAAGTAGTACCAAAAGCATCATGTATCTCCCTACACACTGTTGTGTAGAAAATATCTCCAGTTGGATATTCTTATAACTCCAGTAAACGTTGGAAGCCATTTGGGCCATACAGCTTAATTCGTTTTTTCATCAGAGAGCAAGATCTTCTTCCACTTTTCTCTACTCCATGTTTGGGGCATATCAGTAATGGTTAACGATCTGTCTTGTGGTGTGGAATGAGGCGTGTATTTTGAAGACGTTTACAGCGTTTACGGCTTTTCTCTTGGAAATATACTCTTATTGACCTTTACCTACATTGTGCAGTTTACTCCGCCGAATCTCGCTATCCAGAGATGACACGTTGTGAGAGAACTTGTTTTGCAGCTCGACAATCTCCCAGCGTTCAAACTGATGAATTTTCTGAATTTACTAATGTTTCTAATCAATGCCACTCAGAGGATACGAGTGGGAGATGTTGCGCTAATGCTTAAATAGAAATGATTAAATTTCGTTGCATTTTTATCAATTAAATCTTCGTATAAATACGGTTTTAAACCTTTGCCCAGCTAGTATTTGGGCTAATTTCTCAGTATTAAAATTTTGCCTATTAGATTTGGGGCTCAATTTTTAATGTAGATTGCTTCAAGGATATGTAACTTTAATTTGTTACATAGGATACTTGGGTTATCAATCAGTAATTTTATACAGTGTGAATTTGGAGTCGGAATGTTGGTGTAAATGTCTCGCAGAGGATGAATAGTCATGTGTGGAGAAAAACGTTTTATAGAATGGTAAACATGGAATAAAATTCCATTAACCAAAGATACTATTCTTAAAAGAGTTCTTATTACCAATTAGAAACAATAGCATTTATTCAAATTCATAGCATATATATGTTATAAGATTAATACATGAATTGCAAATTTTTTCAACACTGCTGGTGTCTTGACAAGTGATGGTGGTTGTTCAAAATCATCATTTGATAAGACACCAAAACTGCAACTTTTGTAGTAACCTCATAATATGTATATGTTTAAAGTTGAATATATATATATATATATATATATATATATATGTGTGTGTGTGTGTGTGTGTGTGTGTGTGTATGTAAATATATATATATATATATATATATATATATATATATATATATATAAAATAATATATATATATATATATATATATATATATATATATATATATAAGAAATAAGAAAACAAGAGGTTGAAGATAAATTCTGTATTGAACAGTAAATACAACAGAAGAGTATTACACGACTTGAGTGTGTGTGTCGGTTGACCAGCGTTTAATTTATACTACAGTTCTCTCTTGAGGCTTACTTACCTACTAATTTTATAGTAAGGGAAGAGTCCACAATAGACTCATTAAAGGGAGGACACCATTACTGCATATATATATATATATATATATATATATATATATATATATATATATAGAGAGAGAGAGAGAGAGATAGATAGATAGATAGATAGATAGATAGATAGATATAAGTGTGTATGTGCGTTCATGTATCCGTCTTTATTTGCTGTGTTTTATATGTGCGTATCCGCAACTTACAGAAATAAATATATTGAATGTATTGAGCTGACGTCTCTGTCACTAACTACAGATGCGTTTACTTTTACGTAAAGTGCAATAAATTCCGAGTTTTCTTATATTCGTTAAACAAAGAAAATTGGATCATTAAAAATGTATATTACAAGTAACCACTTCTTATCGTCATGAAAGTCAGGTTGTCTCAATTTGGATGGAAGCAATGTATCCTCAACACTAGTGGATGTGTTACATTTGCACAACGACACCAAAGGCTTCCATAACTTATTAATATCTTTCCTTTGGTATATATTTAGACACACATTTCATTTTACCAACATTATTGTCTAACGTTTGAAAGGAAGATTATTTTTGTAATTTGAAGTATGCCAGTTATAGACTACAGACACGCATTTACTCTATTTGTTTCTGTTTAAGGCTAACAGCCACAGTTCCGCCATTTATTGCTGCGTGACTTTCTCTCTGTGTTATGCGTCGAGTTAGAGTGCTTTTAAAATTCACCTATACATCAAAGCCGTGGGAGATGAAAACCCAAAAAATAGTAGGAATTTCGAAAATATTTCATTTACGTTGTCGTGCCCATAATAAATAAATAAATACAATTAATTAATACAATGTCAAAAATAATTATAACAATTATAATTATCGTCAATTTACTCATTCTAAACCAATGAGAATCGACCCACTTTCCTCCTCTGCGTACACAGTATCGGTGTTATGGGGTCCTCCCTTTTTCATATAAGTGGACTCTACCAGTGTTACTTGGCGTGCTGCCATTAAATAACCAGAGTTAGACAGTCAGTGAGAGAGGATATACGGAGAGAGAGAGAGAAAATACGAACGGAGATAGTGTGAGGTAACCTCTTGTAGAAGTCAGTGTTACAAGCACGTAGACTCTAAGGAAGTCCTTCGAGACAGTATATATCTATTTGTATTTGCTAACAACCGCGTTCCTGGATTTACTAACAGAATTACTCTTTGTATGATTGTGTAAATACATTTTATTTCTTATATTTAATTATTGCGTTTGGCATTCCTTGGACACCGAATTCATCTCGGAATCCACAACAATCGGACAAGCAGTTCACACAGACACGTCGTTAACACGTGCCTCATCGAAAGTTTAGTGTGCTTTTTCAGGCCATAATAGTACCATTTGTCTGTTAACATTAAAAAATATTCGAGGTAATCCTCAGACATTTCTCGTGTTTTAACTATTTTATCTGGACACACATTACAGACGTCTGTAAAAAGTTAACATACGGCAAAAAAATATACATTTGGTTTATTCTTTATCTTATCCGTCTATAGGATATCGATCCATATTTGATCTACATTTGCCCCAAACTAACAATGTTATTCGGTGTCACTGTCTTTCGTTTCTTCAATACCACATGACAAGTAGATAATAAATAATATTCATTTCGGTGTTTCCATATCTTACTGTTTCTCATTTTTACGAACAACTTTATTTTATATATATATATATATATATATATATATATATAAATGTTAGGTGAGGTTATAATTATTTACTCTGATTTATAACTCCTCTAAAACAATTTCATATTTCTTCAAACGTGTGTATATGTATATATATATATATTTTTTAAAATAATATAAAATAGAATAGCAACAATTTTTACGGGTAACACGGGCAAAATATACTGTTCTTCTACCTGTCGCCTAGTTTGGTCATTAACGATTAAACCGGTTCCCTACCAAGCTTTTTCTTGTGAGGTGTTGGTTTGGCATCAAACAGGGATATAATCGATACCTTTTGATAGGCGAATTAAACTTATTGTAGTATCAGCACCAATCGAGCATGCGTTAGTCTAGGCCCCGTCACCGTGTCAGTGCATTGATGGCATTGCATCCCTGGGCAATGGCGCTCGTAGTCTGAAAATTAACGGCTACATCAATTTGCACTTACGATGTAATCAACTGTTACGTGTCTGTGACCAGAATGAGTCTTCAAGTTGAAGGATTTCGACTTTAATTTGACCTGTAAATCGATGGGGTACGCTAGGTCTACTTGGCCAAGGCATGAATAAATCTGATATGTGCAGGGAATTTGTCAGCTGCATAAATATGCTGAAACAACGCCTCGTCATTGGACTAATAATTATGATTGTAACAATCATACGGTGATGTCAAAACTTGTCCACAATTAAACGTGTTAAGCGAAGCAAACTATGTTTTAATTTTTACTCGATCTTATTTCCTTTTACGTATTTTTGTTAATGTTCAAAAACATCAATGAGTTTAAAACATAGAGTGAAATCATTAGAAATAGATTTTGTTTAAAACATAGAGAGAAAGCATTAGGAATAGATTGTGTTTAAATCATAGAGAGAAAGCATTAGAAATAGATTATGTTTAAAACATAGAGAGAAAGCATTAGAAATAGATTATGTTTAAAACAGAGAGAAAGCATTAGAAATAGATTATGTTTAAAACATAGAGAGAAAGCATTAGAAATAGATTGTGTTTAAAATATAGAGAGAAAGCATTAGAAATAGATTGTGTTTAAAACATAGATAGAAAGCATTAGAAATAGATTATGTTTAAAACCTAGAGAGAAAGCATTAGAAATAGATTATGTTTAAAACCTAGAGAGAAAGCATTAGAAATAGATTGTGTTAAAACATAGAGAGAAAGCATTAGAAATAGATTGTGTTTAAAACATAGAGAGAAATCATTAGAAATAGATTATGTTTAAAACATAGAGAGAAAGCATTAGATATAGATTATGTTTAAAACATAGAGAGAAAGCATTAGAAATAGATTGTGTTTAAATCATAGAGAGAAAGCATTAGAAATAGATTGTGTTTAAAACATAGATAGAAAGCATTAGAAATAGATTATGTTAAAACATAGAGAGAAAGCATTAGAAATAGATTGTGTTTAAAACATAGAGAGAAAGCATTAGAAATAGATTATGTTTAAAACATAGAGAGAAATCATTAGAAATAGATTATGTTAAAACATAGAGAGAAAGCATTAGAAATAGATTGTGTTTAAAACATAGAGAGAAAGCATTAGAAATAATGAGAATGGATGTAACAGTGTGATCAAAAATGATCATTAATATTTTTATAAAGAGAAATAACATCGTAATATAAATTAAAAGATGAAAACAATTATAATGGAATATATTTTTCGGTAGAATAATTTTATCGTAAAATACCCAGTGATATAGAAACGAAAACTGTTCGTTAATTACATATAGTTACCAATATGCCGTGAATTCCAAACGTGTGGTTTTGAACTGACGTAACCGAGTTCAATGCAATAAATGAAGCTGACATCTCAAAGACGAATTAACAACAAAAATTCAGTAATGCAAATAATCCCTAAGAACAGATGACGGAATAAAAAAAATGTTGCCGGCTTGTGTATTAAAATGATCTGTTCAAAAAGACAAGTATAGAGATTAAAAGATGCTCATTAAAAGGTCCTGTGTATAATAGGACCGTGACTGTCAGAGACAAAATGAGAATGCTCCACACTGAAGAATTTGAAACACACACGCGCACACACACACACACACACACACACACACATATATATATATATATATATATATATTTAGTTTATGTAAAACTAGGTAATCCGTATGGGTAGACCAAAGGAAGATGATATCCAGAGAGCTCAATGTATATTCAGAGCAAATATATTTGAATAAAAACAGACCACGTTAAGGTTCCATGTAATAAGTTATTTCACCACAACCCTTTTAAAGGCCTCTGGATCATCAGACTTTGCTTCCAAAAGTTGAAATGAAAAATGAAAAGAAACATTACACATTTTTGACGGACCGCACCAAGTATATGTAAAATTAACGAAGTGGGGAAGTCAGGTAGGAGAGAAGATATGAGTGAGTTAGATGTACCATTTCAATCCCTTATCCTTAACACCACTCTGTGTAGGCTAGACGCCGCTTAACTTAACGTATGTTATTTCTAGATATAGATGCGTAAGGGGTGAGGGAGAAGACCGACTTAAACGGGAGAAGATACAGCAAACAATAAAATAATAAATCATGTCCATGAACGCAGGTTTCACTCAAATTCTTAGACGCTATTATTTCGCATTACTTTAAAGGGTGTATTTAGGGGTTAAAGTTTGATATAAATCTAGATGTCTAAAAATCTACGAAGAATTTAATTTAAAGTTTGTTGGAGATTGGCTATTTTCTATGAAATAGTCGATTGGAAAAATTCATAGGAAGTACATTGAAGGAATAATCCATTTTATATCTAGTAATCCTTTTTTATTTTCCTAAACTTACAGGTAAAAATCCTTTGGTATATAATCCAAGTGAATAATGTTAATACAATATAAAATATAAAATATTTAAATATTAAAACTGATTCATACATTTAGGTCAATGGTTTATTTAAACAGAGCAAAATATTTCATACATTAAGAATTAAGATTACATTATGTTAATGATTATTTTCACCTTGTAAATTGATATAAAATTTAAACGGACTTTTTAAACCAGTCAATGGATACTAAATTATTGGATGTATTTTTTCCAATAATTTATCATACATTGACTGGTTTAAAATGTCCTTGTAAATTTTATTTCAATTTACAAGTTGAAAACGATAATAATTTACATTATTCGGACTATTGTCCTCATTTTTGTCGTCATATTCATCACAAACTTCAAAAGCTTACTCCCGAGTAAGGCCCCACATAGAGGAGAATATGACTAAAGACTGTGTGTATGCCATCCCGTGCAGCTGAAAGAAATATAAAGGGGAGACAGGCCGCCCCCTTAAGTTGAGGCTGTAAGAACAACAGAAAACTGTAACACGGGGGGAATTAGAAAAATCAGGCGTGGCTGATCAAATATAGAGAGAAAATAGAGGTCCCTGCCCACTGTGGGATCAGGTTGAGATAATAGATAAGGAACACCATTGGAAAATTCGTAAACTTAAGGAATCAGCACATATGCTAGGCCACAAAAATCTCCTCAGCCGACCAAGCATAGAAATGAATACAATATGGGAAACAGTAATAAGGAGTGCCAGAGAAAAGCGATAATAACAACAAAAGTTGCAATATGAGATCTGGTAAAAACACAAAATGATAACAGCAAAAAATTGCAATATGAGCACTGGTAAAAATGTTTGCTGAAGACGTTAGGTTTATAATACCCAGAAATTCGTGAAGGATACATGGCATAGTATATAAATGCGTTGGTTAAATGCAGTGACAGGACCCAAAGAGTGTGAGTTCAATACCTGTTTAAGACAGTGGAGAACTTTCAGAGGGAAATTAACAGGAGATTACTGATAACTGATATCCATTAAACATGGCACGAGGAACTAGAACAGTCTGCCCTAGTGAGCGAAATAAAGGGTTCAGTTCAACATTCCAACCACCTGAAGAAGGCCGGAGCATACAATGGCCGAAACGTCGTAATAAATATGTGGCAACGATGAGGACAATAGTCCGAATAATGTAAATAATGTACATAATATCTTATCTCAGAAATATAGATGAAAATGATCAGTAA
>CAHIKZ030000946.1:1655000-1695000 GCA_903632075.3 Acanthosepion pharaonis
AAAATTCTCACACTGCCAGATATGTGAATTCAAATAACAAATTAATGATATTTGGCAGCTTGAAAGATTTTTGGATAAATATATTTGATAATATACAAATATTTTCTTGTGTGTGTGTGTGTGTGTGTGTGTGTAGATGCGTGATCATACATACATGTGTAGTATTCTTTTTCTTTTTTTGTGGAATTTCTTTAGATGAAGCGTAAAAAAATTGCGTTTGGCACGCGTGCAGGTTTAGTTAAAGAGTTTGTATTAATGAGGGATTAGTATTAAAACGTATAAAAGAGTGGATTAAACTATGCAAGCAAGAGACCAGCGTACTGTGTTTGGAATCCAGGTGAGGTAACTCGAACCAAAACCGGATGAAATAAAAAGACGGCAGTCTAAAGGTGAGCGTGAAAAGCCTTTACTTCATTGGCTGAGGTTGACTGACGCATGTCAATAAGAACGGTCGGACTCCTGGACATATCTGAATTTTTTTTTCTTTTCAATTCCAAGGAGCGTAGCACGACGCTATTAAGCAGGCGGGCTGACTCTTCCGGACTCAGGTCGGGGTTGCTGGTCGAGCCAATATGATGCAAAACCCGAAATCGGTGATGACGACATTGCATCCCTGAAGACAGCCCTTGATGCATTTATGAAGTAACATGCAAAATATATATATATATATATATATATATATATATATATATATATATATATGTGTGTGTGTGTGTTGATATATATAAATACACACACACACACACACACATATATATATATATATATATTATATATATACATTATTATAATGGAAAATCAAATTATCTGTTTTATTAAATATATATATGTGTGTGTGTGTGTGTGTGTATTTATATATATATACACACACACACACACACACACACACACACACACACACATATATATATATATATATATATATATATATATATATATATATATTAAAGAAAAACAAACAATTTGATTTTCCATTATAATAATGTTTTCAGCAGAGCCCTTTTAAAGAACGCCGGATCTTCAGATAGCACTTTCAAAAATGAAACGAAAAATGAAAATATTAAAAATGAAATATTAGCTCTGGATTTACATTGAGCTCTCAGGATTTCATCCTCCTTAGGATTCTGGCACCATGCGTAGTTAGCGAGCTGAAGAGAAATATTCATAAATATATAATTTGTTTTTTACGGTTTGTCAATCATTTGATAATTATTTAGAGCTGAAAAATATTTTGGGTTTTGAGAATAATTCTTTCTTTGCGTTCAAGCGATCTGGAATAAAGAAAGAAAAAATAATACGAAAAACAGGTCATAAGCGAGCACACACACGCTCGACTGACAGATACCAGGTGTCAAAAATATCAGGTCAAGCACCTGACCTACTTCCGTGTCCACGAAAAATGGAAGTTTGTTATCAAATGGTTGAAGAAACAAAGTTTAGGGACAATGGAAAAAAATATGATAGGTAACAGGTGGGAAGTGTATCTAAGGATATGAAGACAAACCATTAATACGAAAACACAGAGAATTTCCAGAATTGAAAAAAAGCCACACAAGATCATGTTGGCTGAAAATGTTTTTTTTGAGATAATGAAGATTTTTGTTATCAAGCTTCGAGCGAAAGAAAAAGTGAAATATTTTTATTCGTTCACGAAAACGCCACCCAGTCTGAGAAATCCCTTTCTTAGGCCATATCCAATTAGCGATAAACTGCTTGACAAATACCACGTGTTAAAAAAGCCGAGAGCGTCATCTCGGTCGCGTATGATAAGGGCGATTTAAATTAATATTTTGTTTTTTTTTTAAGCATGGTGTTTCTTCCCCCAGAACAAAGCCACGGATTGTCCACACCCGACCAGGACCTCATTGGCCGAGAGCGGTCACGTGACGCACGAGGAGAATCGATCGACGCCCTTGTCAGAAGTGTAAGTGTGAGGAGCCGATAAGAAGAAGCGGGAAAGAGGGTATACGCCCCTCAGAGGCACAGTAAGGAAGTAGGAGTGAAAGTGAATTACCGAAAATGGAAAATCCCTAACCAGAAATAAGAAGGGTGGATACGTATTTAGAATTATCAAGAAAACCCTGGCGCCGACAGACCCACCCCAGTTTTTGACTGCGTCCATAAAAGCGGGACCCCAAACGACAGAAATCAGATCAGCCGCGGACGGCGGGCCGGATTCGTCCCCGCCCCTAGCGGGCAGGAGAGGCCAGCTCGTTTGGCCGAAGTGAAGCAGCTCGTTTGGCCTAAGTGGAGAAGTTGGAACCAGAGCAAGCTGAAGAGAAGAATTATTCGCGCACTGACGGCGGAGATGAGTGACCAGTAATTCAGACTCAAGAGAAGAAGTTGGAGAGATCAGCCGCGGACGGCGAGCGGATTGGAGTTTGAGCCGTAAACGACAAGCAGAGATGAGCGCCCAGTGTTGAAACCGCGTCAAGATAGCTGACCAAGATTCACGCACACTTCTGGACTCTTCTTCAACCAAGAACAAGTAGTTTGAAGAGCGACTTAGAATCAGACCTCAGAAATAAGTTTTTTTTTTCGACTTTCGTACAAGGACACGCCGAAACACAAATTTCTTAGAGAGCAGACAACTGGAAGCCTTAAAGTTGCCTAGTAAAAGCGTCGTGCCACAATCCACAGAACGGGTCGGGAAGTAGACATAGTCCTATGTACCGAGCAAATAGACATAAAAGTTTGTTACTTTTTCTTGATACGTTGGACCTTGTGAGTTTTTGTTTTATTTCTTTTTTTTTTTATACATAATTGTGTGTTATCACCCCCGTTAGACTCAACTTGCATTACGGCCCCAACCCCTGTTTGATCTCGTCTGTCTAAGATCAAGTCAAAACGTGGGTAGGCAGACCGGAGATCAGTGCAGTTACCCAGGCGTTGGAAGCAGGTTGGGAACGACGAGGCTGGTATCAATCTAACCAAAGGGTTAGAACGTCACATTTGGAGCAGCGAGGAGCGAACAGCTGACGCCGCGACAAAAGACGTCACAACTGGTGCTGTCCGTGACCAGGATATCAGAGCCTGGGGAGCACGTGACGTCACAATTGGCGCCGCGAACGGGATCGAACGACACAGTCGACGCTGCGACCGGGGGACGACGTCACAAATGGTGCCGTGACCAAAGGATCGACCCTGGACCACGTCACGTCACAGGATTACTTAAACGGATTGCCAAGTTTTTCATAACTTATATATATATATATATATATATATATATATATATATATATACAATAAAAATTGATATTTTGATATAAATCGAATGAACGAAACTTATAAAGACGAAAGGAGAATTAAGAACATTATAAAAAATAGCACAACACCAGTTGAGAATAACAAAAAAAATTACATTAATCATGTATTACAAAACATTTTAAACCACTAAACTCATAGTCAAAAATAATAATTCACCTCTGAGAACAAAATTAAAAAATTCCATATATTACTTACGAATTTAAATATCCATTAAGTAATTGTATTCCTGATCAATCAAAATTCTTTAATAATTATACAGATTATATTTTTAGCAGGAAGAATCACATTACACCTTTCTGACCATAGCTCAAATAGATCTCATTAAAATATTGATGGAGACCTACCGGACTCTATTCGTAACATACCTGTTGACAACACAAGTATAATACCTTCATCTACATGCAAAAAAAAGTTTTAAAATAATGGAAGCCTTATTAATAAAAACAACAAAAAACCTCATTAATATCAACTATGAACATGGACACAATATATTGACCGCTTTGAAAATGAAAGCATTATATAAATTCATACATACAACAAAATATTTCTTTTTTTAACAGTTAAAATATTTCAACCTTGAAAATGGCTAAGTGCGTAGCCAAATCAGTCGGATAAAATGTTTTTGTATAATTTATCATATGAAATGAAAAAAAATTAGATGACATGAGAAATTGTATAAAATACAAATTCAAAGGAACTTGTCTGTCGTATTCAATGAAATTTACATGAAATAATCATTTCTACCTAAATAAACATATATATATATATACCCGGGCGCTGCGATGAACGCCGTTGAATAAACACACACATCGGCACACTAGTTAGCAGGCCGGAGTCTCGTTCGTTATCGGAATCAACCAGACGGATCGCTCCACCAACTAAGAACGGCCATACACCACCACCCACCGAATCGAGAAAGAGCTATCGATCTGTCAATCCTACCGGTGTCCGGACCGGGTGAGTTTTCCCGTGTTGAGTCAAATTAAGCCGCAGGCTCCACTCCTGGTGGCCCGAGAGGATCTGGAAACCTCTTAACCACCTCCCGTGATAGAGATCGGGGCCTGTAAAGAAACCCCGTGAACGAGGAATTCCCGGTAGGTGCGGGTCAACAGCCCGCGTCGAACACGTCCCTGCCCTTTGTACACACCGCCCGTCGCTACTACCGATCGAACGGTCCGGTGAGGTCCTCGGATCTGGCCGACGACGCCGCCGGGCAGCGTGCACGTGGCGCAGCGGCTGCGGTCTCCGCCGCCGTTTCACGCTCGTGTCGTATTCGCCTTGGCGTTCGATGCCTGGAGAAGACGACCGAACCCGATCGTTTAGAGGAAGTAAAAGTCGTAACAAGGTTTCCGTAGGTGAACCTGCGGAAGGAAAATTATCGATGACTCGGCGCCGCATGTCGTCGTCGTGTCCGTTCTTTTTCGAAACGCCGTCGAGTTCGCTCTCTCCCCGCAGTACCTTTGGGAGACGACTCGTCGGTCGGGACTCGTAGCAAGCGTGTATCGCCGTCAAGAGACCGCCGTCACGACTGGTCGGTCGCGGGTAGCACGTTATTCGTCGGCGAAACAGGGTTGGGGGGAAGCTTGCGCTCGTTTCGCGGCAGCCGGCCAAAAGAAATGTTCGCGCCACCGTCGCATGGACGGCCTCGCCTCCTTGCGTCTGCTGCTGCTGATGCTGCTCCTCCTCCCTACTCGTCCGACAAAAAAATATCTTCTGCTCTCTGCGCGAGACGGGCGCCCGTCTCCAGCCGTATTACGTCCAGCCGTTCCGTTTCACGTATCGCCGCCGCCGCCGCCGCTGCTGCCGCCTCTACGTCCCTGTGCGGGGAGGTCGAGTTCAGTTAGATGCGCACGCGATTCGAGGGGCGCTGTCGCCACCGCCGGCCACGATCGCGAGACGGATGCCGCCGACCAGCCTCCGTCTCCCGCCGACGTCGACGTGATCACGTGTACGGTCCACGCCGCCGTCAATGTCCCGACAAAATTGTGGTGGTTGCCGGGGTGCCAGTCTGCTGTGGACTGCTACCGTATCGGTCGCGCGCGCAACAACTCGGCCTCCTTGTTTTTCCTCGCACACTTTTTTTAACCTGTCACGAAAAAACTTATAACAAAAACAAAATCCTGGACGGGGGATCACTCGGCTCGTCCGTCGATGAAGAACACGACCAGCCGCGAGAACTGACGCGAATTGCAGGACTCAGTTAACATCGACACCTCGAACGCACATTGCGGCCTCGAGATCCCTTGTCTCGGGGCCCTGTCCGGTCGAGAGGCGGAAAATGGCATGTCTTCTCACTTGATAGTCGAGAGGCATCTCACCGTCCACCGCGTCGTTCTTTCTTCATGAAAGAATTGCCCGTTTCTCACGCGGAGGAAACCGGGACGTCGCAGGAGGAGCCTGCTTCACTTCTCCTCCTTCGTCTCCCGCTTGAAGACCGCGGGGTCGCTTCCCTTACGACCGCGAGCAGTCGTAGATTGCAAGACGTTGACTACGGCCACGTGCAAACAGCAGCCGTGGTAGAACCATCGTTTCGCTCTCGGAGGTCGAAATACAAACCTTGGGCGTCTCGAAGCCAGTCTCTGCCGCAGCCGCCGCACTCTGCCGTCACTGTGCGTGGTCGCGTTTTGCGTGGATTCCCTTAGTAACGGCGAGTGAACCGGGAGAAGCCCAACGCCGAATCCCGTCGCAAGTAAAAGGCTTCGGGACGTGTGGCGCATGGGTCGAAGGCAGCCGCTCGTTTTCGTCTCGCGTAGTTCGGAGTTCCCTCGATCGGGGCCGCCCGCAGCGGGTGCCAGACTCAGTCGGTGCGGACGGCGAGCGACGGCCTTCGATCCGAGAGTCGGGTTGCTTGGTAACGTAGCTCAAATTGGGTGAGGGAAAGTTGAAAAGAACTTTGGAGAGAGAGAGTTCAAGGGAACGTGAAACCACCCAGTGGTAAACGGTGGGACCGCTCACCGCGATCGCGGGGGGACTCAGTCCGGTGCTGCCGAACGTGGCCCAAGCTCTATTTGGTTGTTGCCCGGGTTTCGCTCGGGCGGTAGCGCCCATCATGCCGGCGCAGACGTCGTTCCGGGGGTTACCGGCGGGGAACGCTGTTTGTTGGCTCTGCCTGCAACTCGACCTCGACGCCCTCCGGATTCTGCTTTTGCGCTCGCGTCGCCGACGGAGAGACGGGCCGCGGGGAACGAGGAGAGCGCGGCGGTCGCCGCTGTCGCGGCTGCCGCCGCTATCGCTGCTGCCGCCGCTGAGTCCTGCGTTGCCCATAGGACACCCCCTTCTGTCGGGGGGACTAACTCACCTAACCTTTATAGGTTAAAGGGAATTTCCGGCCCTCGCCTGGTGATGACGATTAAAATGCGCTCTACCTCCACGCGGTGACATTTGGGCAACGCCCTTCGGGCGGCCAAACGAGTGCGCAGGCGAGCTGTCGTGAGTTAGCCAAATGCCTCGTCATCTAATTAGTGACGCGCATGAACGGAAATCGTTAAATGCCTAAGTTCGTCGAATGCCTTCGTTTGCCGTAGCCGGACGTGCGTCGTGCCTGAACAGTGGTCATGGGACCACTAGCCCGAAGTAGTGCCTAAGTTCGGTGGCCTTCGTTTACCGTAGCCGGACTCCCGTAATGCGCCTTAGAAGGTAAGTGCGTAAAGTGCGTAATTTTGTCGAAGGCCTTCGTTTACCGTAGCCGGACTCCCGTAATGCGCCTTAAGAGGCATGTGCGTAAGTCCCGTAGAAGGCCTTCGTTTGCCGTAGCCGGACTCCCGTAATGCGCATTACGAGGCATGTGCGTAAGTCCCGTAGAATCGTTAAATGCCTAAGTTCGTCGAATGCCTTCGTTTGCCGTAGCCGGACGTGCGTCGTGCCTGAACAGTGGTCATGGGACCATGCGCATTGCCGAAGGCGTCGGTGGCCTTCGTTTACCGTAGCCGGACTCCCGTAATGCGCCTTAGAAGGTAAGTGCGTAATTTTGTCGAAGGCCTTCGTTTGCCTAGCCGGACTCCCGTAATTCGTCGATGTGCGTAAGTCCAGTAGAATCGTTTGCCTAAGTTCGTCGAAGGCCTTCGTTTACGTAGCCGGACGTACATCGTGCCTGGACAGTGGTCATGGGACCACTAGCTCAAACTAGTGCCTAAGTATTTCGGTGGCCTTCGTTTGCCGTAGCCTGACTCCCGTAATGCGCCTTAGAAGGTAAGTGCGCAGTTCCGTAGAAGGCCTTCGTTTGCCGTAGCCGGACGCGCGTCGCCCGCCTCGGCAGTGATCGGCGAAATTAATTTTTTGACTAAGTTGCGATTTTCGATTTTTTGGAAAAATTCAAAAATAAAATTCGAATTTCAAATTAAACCTATTGATTATTGTTTTTATGTCATTTCTAAGCTTTTTGTATAGTTTTCATATTAAATAGTATGAAATTTTGCAAAAAGCAAAGGTTGTTACACGAACAGGTTTCAAAGAATAAGTTGGTAGGAAGTTCGAGCTTGTCCGGTTAGCGTCGCGGAGACGGCAACTTTGCGCCTCGCGGTGGCTTAGGCCTCAGCCTTTCGCTGCCACGCGTATTATGTTTGTTTTCTCTCGCTTTTGCCTCAACTTTCGCTTATCCATGACTTCTTTTGTTTTTCTTACCACCGCGCTCCCTAACGCCGTCATGCCGCCTAAGTCGATTTCGCCTTGGCCGGCATTCCTTCGAGTAGGAAAGCGTATTCGCACAATCCTCCTAGGAGAACGCCGCCGCCTTCTCTCGCGATTATCGGTCTCTATAGGAACTGTTCGAATACTCTACTCCAGGACAAACCTCTTGGCTCGCTCCCTCGCCGCATCTGTCTCTGCTTCAGATGTAACCCTTTATCGCTCGCCGTACATCGTAAAGGCCCATCGTGTTTCGGCAGGCAGATGTGAGGGTACAGTGCTGCCAACACTCGTGCGTCGTCACTTTTTCTTCGCGTACCGCATTCCCTACCGAAGAATCTTTCGACACAACTTTTTCGACTTCCGTTCGCCGGTTGATGGCACCAAGGTCGGATATTTCATCCGTGAACGCGTTCGCATGGTCATCAGCATTAGCAGCCGCCGCCTTTGACACCACCGCCGCCGCCGCCTTTTGACACAGCCGCCGCCTTTGCAGCTGAAACATCGCGTTTTCTGACGGTCGTTTTGTGCGCGTGCGTTTTGCCGGTTGGCCGCCGTCTTAGTGTTTCTTCTAGTGCCGGCTATGTCGAACCACTCGCCGCCGATAACGCCGCCGCCGCCGCCGCCGTATCATCGCCGTATTATCGCCGTTAGCTACGCGTCGATGTTGAAGTTGTCTGTTGTCCCGTGGTCGGTGTCGTCCGTTGCTTTTGTCTGGTCCCGTGCTTGTCGATTATTTGTCGTTTGCCGTCCGCATTTCCCGTCGTGCATGTCCAAGCCCGGAGATCATTTCGGTCGAAGGAGACATGTCGAGGAGTAATCCTTGTGTCCCTTCCAATCGCTCGTTTCAGTGATCGATACTTGCGTCGAACGTCCTTGCGACTCGGTGCTCGAATCGGACTTGTTCGTTTGTAATGCGATCAGGAATGAGGAGTGTTCGAAAGCGCTGCGCTGTCGTGTGTGTGCGCGCGCGCCCGCGACACTTTCATCGTTTGCCCGCCGCCTCCCAGGATGTCGTTTCGTCGGTCACGAATCGAATTGCCGCCGCCGAGTGCCTGTTCTTCCCGCGTGTCTTGGCTGCTCGCTTACGCGTCGGGAAAACAGATAGACGGACCGTGTACGTATCGCGAAGATCTGTCCATCTCTATCCGCGATGCCGCCGCCGCCGCCGCCGCCTCCGTCAGGGTAGTACCTCGTTCGTCGCGACAGACACCGTAAAGCCTGCTTGGCGAGGTTCTTCATCGCCGCCGCCGTCACATCGCCGTGTATGCCCGTCTAACGCGGTGGTGATGCTGCTGGTGGAGAGCCCGGGGACGTCGAACGTCTGTTCGTCCATCACCCGCCGCCGCCGCCGCCTTCGCAGGCTCCTGCCACACTTTCGGTCCGCTACTAACGGGTCTATTCTCCACGCAATTCTTAGACGTCCAGTCACCGTCTCGGCGCAGTCGAAAGTTTTGGGTGTCGCCCGCCTTCATCTACCGACCGCCTTCTTGCTGTAGTCGCCCTCGTCCGTCCGCCGCCGCCGCCGCCCTTTTTTTGTCTACCACCATCTGGCTGGCCTTCGTCGCGAGACACGCGGCCACAGCTCGTCGGTGAAATGGCGACCTCTTCCCGGAACACTAGCTCGTTCGACCGGTGCTGGTGAACGTCTTCGTTTCCGTTTGTTATTCGCTCCTCCTTCGGTATTCGGTGGAAACTGTCGTCGTGGCCGTCGTTGCATAGCGTCCCCGTAGCCTTCTCGTCTCTCCTTCGGCTATCACCGACTTCGTGTCTCTCACGCCGGCGCCGTGTGTGGACGACGCGAAAGACGTGAAAGCGCCGTAAAATGAAACGTCTTTTTAACGATCAAAGCCGGGAGGTCCGCCGCCGCCGCCGCCGTCGCCGCCGTCGCTGCCGCTTAGGATGGTGTCGTAAAGACCCGCTTCTTCCGTCTTACGCACGCCAGACTAGCCGCCGAAAGAAAAGCAGCGTCGGCAGCGTAGCGCCCCGCACCTCCGCCTCCCGACCAGCGTTCCGTCTTCGCCGTTTGCCGTTGGCGAGGAGACGAACGCGCGCACGAAAAAGAACGATACCTGGTTGATCCTGCCAGTAGTCATATGCTTGTCTCAAAGCTTAAGCCATGCAAGTGTAAGTTCACGCCACGCATTAGAACGGGCGAAACCGCGAATGGCTCAGGAACCGGACCTAATCCTCGGGACCGTAATCCTCCTCGGAGGCGATGGATAACTGTGGCAATTCTAGAGCTAATACATGTGACACAGGCCGCGATCGGTCGGCGCGTCGCCGTCGCCTGCGTGCCGTCACGCGCGTGGGCACCCGCGTCGACCGTTACGGGTCGCGGCGCTACATATTAGACTGAGACCGATGCGCGTCATTCCGTCCTCTCGTCGTGGTCGTCGTTGTCGTCACTGTCGCCTTGAGCGGCGGTCGGCGGCGGCGTTTCGCGGCGGGGCCAAAGGGCGGCGCGCTCCGCTTTGGTGACTCTGGATAACTCACTGGTCGATCGCACTGGCTTTCACGCCTGGCGACGGGTCTCTCGAGGGTCCGCCCTATCAACTGTCGACGGTCGGTTAAGTGCCTACCGTGGTTACTACGGGTAACGGGGAATCGGGGTTCGATTCCGGAGAGGGAGCATGCGAAACGGCTACCACATCCAAGGAAGGCAGCAGGCGCGCAAATTACCCACTCCCGGCACGGGGAGGTAGTGACGAAAAATAACGACGCGGGACTCTGTCGAGGCCCCGCGATCGGAATGAGTACACTTCAAATCCGTTAACGAGGACCAACCGGAGGGCAAGTCTGGTGCCAGCAGCCGCGGTAATTCCAGCTCCGGTAGCGTATATTAAAGTTGTTGCGGTTAAAAAGCTCGTAGTCCGAACTCGGGTTCGTGGTCGCGTTCGCGGCCCCGGGGGGCGGCGGCGCCATCGTCCGTCGTTGACTTTGGTCGTCCGTGCGCATTCCCGGCCCTTTCCGCCGGTGTCAACCGCTTGCACATCCGCCACGCGGTCCTGCCGGCGAAGTTACGCGGGGAGTAGTAGGTGTTTCCGGCGGGTTTGCCGCGGAGGTTGCGTGGGGGGTTCCTGCGAGCGTCGCCGTCTGCGGTGCAGCGGCGCCGGGGTCGTTCCGGCGCGCGCGGTCAAAAGGCGGTGCGGTCCAACGCGGCGTTTCTCCCTGTCGGCGGCGGCCGGCCGGCGGCGTTCACTCGTCGTCTGCGTCGCCGTCGTCGCCTAAAAAGGGCGTGCGTCGCGTCGCTCCGTCTCGCGTTGTCGCCGCGGGCTTCCCTGCCGCTGTTCTTTCCGCGCGGCGGTGGCCTCCTCTTCCCCTCTCGTCCTCCAGTCTACCCTCGGGCCCTGCTCTACCTACCTCCGCGTCTAATCTTCGCGTCTGTTTTGCGCGCGTGCGCGGTCGGCGGTTTCTCCTCCAAGGGTGCTCTTGACCGAGTGTCCGCGGCGGCCGGTACGTTCACTTTGAAAAAATTAGAGTGCTCAGAGCGGGCTGTTCAAGCTTGCATACGATAAGCATGGAATGATGGAAGAGGGCCTCGTCTACGTCTGTCGGTCTCCGTCTACGGCGAGGCAATGATCGAAGGGAGCGGTCGGGGCCACTCGTATTGCGACGTTAGAGGTGAAATTCTTGGATCGTCGCAAGACGAACTGCAGCGATGGCGTGTGGCAAGCACGTTTTCCTCGATCAAGAGCGAAAGTCGGAGGTTCGAAGACGATCAGATACCGTCGTAGTTCCGACACTTATGACCGTCCATGTTGGGGAGGTATTCCGTCGAAAGACTGTTGCACAAAGTGGCTTCTCAAGATAACAGACTTTCTGGGTGGTATTTACATCTTACCAATTGAATACGCAGGGGACGAGGATGATTCGAGACTGTGCATGTGGCAGGTTGTCTAGCTGTCAAAGTCAGAACTGGTGGATCTAAATAATGTAATTCTAACACTAAACATTTTGAATGGAAGTAGCTATAGACTTTCTCTGCAGGGATAGGAACTGTAGGGTCGATAATAATTTATCATCGACAGGGCTGCGTAAATGAATTTGACCTCTGTCAAGTTTTGGAAGCATTTCCAGTTTAGGTATGGCAGCATTATTCCACTTTTATTTTGATTAGACTATTGTAACGATACTGCATGGTTAATTTAAACATGTACTACCTGGAACGTTGCAACGAACAGACCATTTTTCTATCATCTTTAGAGTTGGATAGAATACATGTATTACAAAAGGGACTAAGTCCTGCAATTAATTTAATATATATTTTTGATACGTTATATTTTATAGATACAAATATTTAAGTAAATGCTCTGTTTATAATAAACAGTATTAACAACAATTAAATTATTTATTGCCGTACTTAATCCATTTCATAATATATTATGTTATTTGATTACGTTAAGATAAGATTTGAGCATATATAAGCGTTCTAGAGAAATCATGGGAAGATTGTAGTTAAAAACTGTAATTTAACATTGCTAACGAGATCTATCCTCTGTAGCTAAATGGCATAGCACGTCAGGCTAATGGCGGTTATGTATAGAATACAAGTTCGATTCCTGTCGGAGGACCCTAACTTTTCTTTGAGATGTCTCGAGCATTCAGACCGGTAAAGTTTGTTAATACTGTTTATTATAAACAGAACATTTACTTAGATATTTTTATCTATAAAAATAACGTATAAACAAAACATATATTAAATAGTATACATTCACGTCAGGAATGAAAATTCAACGAATGAAGTCTTATTGTGTGTATAAACCCTTATCGTGATTGGAGAAATTCTAGTGTCTGTTCGGGGATGATGGAACATTACTAGTTTAGTATTTTCAGCGATTGAATGTCATGTCAGTTTTTCTGAACTCGGTCAGAGGAACTGCTCAGCTACGAGGATTTGATCATCTATAGTTGTGGCGATGCAATCATATACACTGGTATCATCTGAATCGAAACTTAACAATGATCAAAGTATATGCCGAGCAGGCATTTCTTTTTAAATTATCCCCCTAAACAAAGAAATGAAAGCCTCCTGGATAGAAGTGGTTACTCAGAGGGAAAGAAACAAAGAGAACAATAAAAGAACATAATTCAAGGCGATAGAAAATGATGGTCAACATCGAATTAAATTTTTTGCAGATCGTGGTTCACAGGAAAATCAAGTGAGGGAGAAAAAACTAATGACATAAAACACAGTTGAAACGATTAATTTCAACTGTGAAATTATAAGTGTTAATTTCCAATGTAGTTCTGAGATGAAATTCTTGAAGTCGGGGTACCAACGATAAAAGCTTGTCAGGATAATTACCGTAGAATACATTAGAGCAGAGGAAAACTGAATGATACCAAGTCGGCACGTCAAGACAAATAAAGTTGCATATTCTTTGGATCTGCACATTGTCAAGAATCTCTAGATATAAAACAGAAGCAAGAAGCCAGATGTGGCGGCAACATTCGATCCAAATGATGGTTTTAAAAATGTGCAATGTAGTTTATAGTCTTACCCAGAACGAGGACGTAGTTTATCTTCTTACCCAAAACGAGGACCTAGTTTATCGTCTTACCCAAAACGAGGACCTAGTTTATCGTCTTATGCAGAACGAGGACGTAGTTTATCGTCTTACCCAGACCGAGGATGTAGTTTATCGTCTTACCCAGGAAGGGAATAAAATCAATACCATTTTCTACTGAAATACTAGTCGGGGTTACTATGGATCAGAAGGGTTGCATGTATTCTTGGTTTTTCAAACGACCATTTTATTTTTATTCATTGATATGCATATTATTATGCCTAATGTCTGCATGCTTGTTGAAGTTGAACAAAATGTGCTCCTTTGAGGAAAAAATTACTACTGACTGAATTTATCACAGTCTTTTTACCAGTTTTAAACAGGAACTGTCACATAATGTTCGAGTTGATAAAACGAGATTTTGATAATAATATTAAAATTAGCAATAAACTAGGGTACACGAAATATTTTAAACAAGATTAATTTATAGTTCAAGGTAAGAATTTGGTTCTAGTTAGTCCGTTGCAATATGTTATTTGGGTTTAATTTAATCACATCTCGATTATATTATGGGAGTGTTTTTATCTGTTTTGTAACAGCGGAATTTTATAAAAGGATAATGATGAATTTGATGAAACCTATCATTAATGGTGGATTTCAGGTTTTAGTTTAATTTCAGGTTGATATTAATACATTCAATACATTATAGTAGAAACAAAGTAAATAAAAAATAACATTCCTCCTTTGTTGCAGTGAATGATGGACAATCACCTGGCATATGAAGAAGAGACTTAAAGCAACTGACATGAAGTCCTTAGAAGGATGTTGAGGATAACATATACTAAACGAGCAATGACAAAATGTTATAGAACATGGGAAAAAAGAGGCAATTCTAATTTGATTAAGAAAGAAACAATTGAAGTTTTTAAGGCAATAGAACAATTGACAGTCATCGACAAATAAGGAACGAGAAAATCAGCACATAACCTACTTAACGAACGCTTGTGAATGGTTGCCAGAATTGGAATCCGAAGAGATAACAAAAATATACATTTTCTAAAAACCTGCAATGGTCTGGAAATTGGGGAGGGCCATGATCGCCGGGATCGTTAAGGGGAAAGAAACGTAGAAGGATAAGGAAAATTTGATACTCACAAGGCAGTATGAAAGTGAGAGAAACAAAATAAAATAAAATATAAACTATATAATGACCTTGTTTAAATGAATAGCAGATCAGAATTTAGTAATATAAAAAAAAGATAAAAGCTATTTAGAGCTACGAGGAGCAGTAAAGTTTGAGAGACATGATCGCCTACGTCCTGAATAGACACGGAATTTAGAAGAAGAATCGTATTACGAAAAAAGTTCAATGTGCGCTATTGCCAGGGATCGAAAATGTGACTCGATTTGTAGAAATTAACCTTTAGATTGGGATGCTTTACATAACGGCTAAGGAGAGTTTTGAGGACCAGCAGATTTTGATTTTCATCCTATCAAGAAACCACATCTTGATAGATGTTACACTGTTTAAAAACAAAAGTAAGAATTGGGCGTCTATACGATTATCCACTATAGCAACATTTGAATTATATATATATATATATATATATATATATATATATATATATATATATATATATATATATATATATAATCCAAGTTAATACTAATAATATAAAATAATAAAATTGATCCACAGAAAGAGCTCAATGCATTTATTATAATAGACTTTATAAATTACATAAAATAGAAATCCAAACTCACCTCATCTGAATAGCTATTTCAGACAACAAGTACTATGATGGCATTTTCAACTCAGACGTCTTAAGGTATAAAGCAGGAACTTAAAATTAAAACATTTAAAAAAAGAATTATTTCAAAAGATTCTGTCAAAATTTTAATACTACCAGCGTCTCTCGTTCATGCGCATGTGTAGTGACAACGACGTCCGATGAAGTCCTAACGGATGAAATGCGTCACAAGTAACGTGTTTTTAATTTTGTTTTTCAATTTCTTAAATATCTATATCAGTTTCGTTTAACTAACCAAAGAAAATGAGAGGACTGCTGGAATGCCACTGCATAAAATGAACATTCTAACAAAGCTCGAAATGTACGTTCTAACAAAACTGGTAATGGCTCAACTACATCAAACAAGTGACAATCAAAACAACAAATTGAACTTGTGCAGCAATAGAAATGGTAATATTAATTTCTTAATATATTCCCGTGATACTGACATACCGATTCTTGTAAATAAACCAAAGTCGGAGAAAATATTGAAAATACTTCCAACACTATCCAATACAATCATTATTTTATCATCAATGCGAATCAAAAGCTTATAAAATATTCCAAAAATAGAGAACATGTCCTTCCTTACTGTTCGGGCGCACCCACCTTCTAACTAGTAATGGACTGGTCCCTCTTATATAAGTCAGCTCTGGGGAGAGAGTGAGGGTGAGCAGCCCAGATACTTTCTGAGCGACTGCTCGGTTTCAACTCTCTTCCTACGGGGGAGGAAGAAGGAGGCTACGCCGAAGGGCGGAGTCTCCTTCGGGGAGCAACCGGCCCTGAACCCGTTTTATACGGGTTCAAATTCTATTTTGGCCGAGCCTAATGGCTCGGGAATGCCCACGTTAAAAAGGCCTGACACCCTCGTGGGGGTGACTGAATATCTGAGCAGCCCAGATACTTTCTGAGCGACTGCTCGGTTTCAACTCTCTTCCTACGGGCGAGAGGAACCCGAAGGAGGCTACGCCGAAGGGCGGAGTCTCCTTCGGGGAGGTTAAACCGGCCCTGAACCCGTTTATACGGGTTCAAATGGGCTATTTTTTGCCGAGCCTAATGGCACGGGAATGGCCACGTTAAAAGGCCTTGTGCCACATGACACCCTCGTGGGGGGTGACTGAATATCTGAGTAGCCCAGATACTTTCTGAGCGACTGCTCGGTTTCAACTCTCTTCCTACGGGCGAGAGGAACCCGAAGGAGGCTACGCCGAAGGGCGGAGTCTCCTTCGGGGAGGTTGCTCCGGCCCTGAACCCGTTTATACGGGTTCAAATGGGCTATTTTTTGGCCGAGCCTAATGGCTCGGGAATGCCCACGTTAAAAAGGCCTTGTGCCACATGACACCCTCGTGGGGGGGTGACTGAATATCTGAGCAGTCCAGATAAGCTTACCCGGTACATACCGTTGGACTATAGACTTTGGATATTGTTTCGTACTAACCAACCTTCGTTCTACTAATCACTCTATTGTTAATTGTTTTTATGAATATACCAGTATTTTCCTCTACAACTGTGTTTGTCTTGATTCATACACCGACACGCGGGAAACTCACAACATCTCAACAGTGGCGACTTGGCTTCGAACAGAAATAATAACCTATTTCCAACACGGAAAAATTTCAAAAGAGTTCAAGCATTTACAGCAAAGGATTACAAGTTATCGACAAAAAGAAAAAACTGTAAGTTAGACATTAACTTATTGATTAAATTGGAAGCTATAATAACCAGTTTTTGTGCTAAAAAAAAAAAAAAAATTGTCGTGCCAGAAAATTTGAATTTTTTGGCCCCCCTCAGAGAGAAAAAAAAACACAATTTTTTTTTTTCTACACATACATAATCATGGAGCAATTTCAATCAACTATGCTGGAACTCATTAAGTATCAGATGCAAAGACAGCAAGAGTGAAGAACGATTTCAGAAAGAGCAACTTAAAATTCAAGAAGAACAACTTAAATTTCAGAAAGAGCAAAAGGAAGAAAACGCAAAACGATTTCTGGAACTACACAAAATATAAGAAAATGAAAACCAGTTAGCAATGGCCGAACTTATACATAAAGCTATACTGTCCAAGCAGAAAGACTCGGATGAAAATATTTTTTCCCAAGACACAATATGGTCAACGATCGAAAGTTTTACTTATAACCCAGAAGAGGAAAAGACTTTCGAAAGATACTACCATAGATATCAGGATTTTTACGAAGTTGATTGCCAAACATGGACAGATGAGAAAAAAATAAGATTATTGCTACGAAAACTGGGAACGGCAGAATACAAGTTTACAGATTTTATATTGCCCAAAAAGACAGACTTAAAATTCGATGAAGCAATTGAATTATTAAAAGAGCTTTTTAATCCCAGATTTTCATTATTTCACAAAAGGTGGAAATGCCTGAATATCCAAAAGTGAGGAGGAAGATTACACAACGTTCGCGTCAATCTTAAATAAGACGTGTGACGATTTTCGCTTGTCCGAATTATCGGCAGACAATTTCAAGTGTCTAATATTCGTGCTAGACTTAGTGTCTAAAAAGATAGTGAAATGCGAAGACGCATTTTAACAAAAACTAGAAAATGACCAAAACATGACACTACAAAAAGCTAGCTGAGTACTGTCAGCAATGCGTAAGCATTAAGCAAGATTCAGAAAAATAGAAGAAACTGCTATCGCAAATGTGAAGAAAGTATACCGGAAGACTAGTTTCAGTTCTCCATCGCCGGAACGGAAGTAGTATCCTACTACAAGAACGAACAGAGGCTATAGAAAAAAAAAACCCTCCGAGTGCATGTTATGGATGTGGCCAGTGGCACTGGTACAATGACTGCCCATATAAAAATAAAGCGTGCAGAAATTGCAAAAAAGTAGGACGTAAGATGTCAAAGTGTAGAAAATTAAACAGAAGTCGAGTAAAAGTTACCAAGTTAGACGAAGATCAAGACCTGAATATTCGAAAATACCTGCATGTAAAAATGTACAACAAGAAGGTACAAATGCAACTAGATTCAGGATCTGACATTTCAATCATTAACACGCAATCATGGAAAAATCTAGGAAAACCAACGTTGCCAAAATCCAACAAAATAGCCAGGACGGTAACTGGAAAAAAGATAAAATTTGAAGGGGAAATATGGGTAAATATAATTTTCAACAATAAGTCGATAAAAATGAAAATGTTTGTAATGAAAAACACAAACAACCTGGTTGGGACTGACGCAATCCATAAGTTCAACCTATGGGACGTGCCCATTAGTTCTTTTTGCCACAACATTAGTGAAAGCAAAGACCATATAAAAAATCTACAAGCAGAATTGAAAACGGAATTCTCCGAAGTTTTTGCTGAAGGACTTGGACGTTGCACTGAAGCATCAGCAAAAATACAGCTGAAGAAAAATATCCAACCAATTTAAAAAAAAAAAAGGTAGCATCCCTTTTGACGCATTAGAGAAAATTGATCAAGAACTCGAAAGACTAACGAGAATTGGTGTGATCTCGGAAACAGAATACAGTGACTGGGCAGCTCCGGCTGTCTACGTAAAGAAGTCGGGCGAAATTCGCGTCTGCGCCGATTTTTTTCAACCGGGTTAAACGACGCAATAGAAGAGTTTCACTATCCACTACCAAGTCCCGAAGACGTGTTCGCAAAGTTAAATGGCGGAAAAATCTTTTCGAAAATAAATCTTAGCGAGGCATATTTGCAAGTACCCATGGATAACGAAAGTGCAAAGTTACGATGTATTAACACACATAAAGGCTTGTTTAGATATGAACGTTTACCGTTCGGGGTGAAGACAGCACCCGCAATATTCCAGAAAATTATGGATACGATGTTATCCGGGTTAGACTACACAATAGCATATCTCGACGATATTCTTGTAAAAAGTGAATCGGTGGATGAACACAAACACCATTTATGCAAAGTTTTCGAAAGTTTAAGATATGGATTTCGAGTGAAAGAAAACAAATGCGATTTCTCCGGGAAGAGATTAAGTATCTGGGACATATAGTGAATAAAGGGAAAAAGCCAGATAAGTCGAGCTTCAGCAATAAAAAATATGCCTGAGCCAAAGGATATTAAATCCCTACAAAGTTTTTTAGGCTTGGTGTCATATTACCAGGACTTTATCCCAGACCTCCACATTCTACGAGCTCCCCTTAACGATCTACTAAAAAAAGAAAAACTTTGGATTTGGACAAAAGAATGCAAGCAAGCATTCAAGGATATAAAAGAAAAATGAACTTCAGATCTATTTCTTGTACATTTTGATCCAAAGGTAGATACCATCGTGGCGAGCGATGCCAGTACACACGGCGTAGGTGCGTGCATATTGCACAAGTGGAAGAATGGAAAAGTTCGACCGATCGCTCATGCAAGCAGATCGCTACTACCCGCTGAACGAAACTATTCACAAATTGAGAAAGAGGCATTGGCGATTATCTTCGCTGTAACAAAATTCCATCGATACATACATGGACGGTATTTCACGCTACAGACAGACCACAAGCCTCTGGTAACGATATTCGGCTCAAAAAAGGGTCTGCCAACTTACACCGCAAATAGATTGCTTAGGTGGGGGACAATTTTATTAAATTATAATTTCAGAATACAATATTTGTCCACCCACAAAATTGGTCACGCAGATGGGCTATCAAGACTCATACCCAAAAGCAACAGAACCTTTAGAGGATACGGTAATCGCTTCCCTCAGAGCAGAGGACGAGGTTGAAGAAAATTTGGCAAACGCAATACAAGAATTACCAGTATCGCTTAAGGACATCAAAA
The DNA here is from genome assembly GCA_903632075.3 of Acanthosepion pharaonis. NCBI lineage: Eukaryota > Metazoa > Mollusca > Cephalopoda > Sepiida > Sepiidae > Acanthosepion > Acanthosepion pharaonis. The sequence goes on from CAHIKZ030000946.1 coordinate 1,674,965, forward strand.
AAAGAAGCAGAAAAAGACGAATATATAATAGAAGTAAAAAATAAGCTAGCCAGTAAAGATGAAAAAATTCAAGAGACATTCTCTCTGTGCGGTAATGTGCTATTATACAGTGAAAGGGTGGAAATCCCTAACACACTCCAAAAAAGAATACTGAAAGACTTTCATGCTGGTCACCCGGGCATAAATAGAATGAAGAGCCTCATGAGAGCATACGTCTACTGGCCAGATATGTACAACGACATCGCGTCTATGGTCGGCAGATGTAAAGGCTGCATTTTGGCATCAAAATCACCACAAATTTTACAGAAGCCATGGCAAAAAACCGACAGGCCATGGTCAAGGGTTCACATTGATTTTGCGGGTCCAATTGACGGATGGCATTATTTGGTCGTAGTCGACAGTTTTAGTAAATGGCCCGAAGTTTTTCAAATGAAGAGGCCAATATCTCAAAATACAATAAACAAATTACATGAATTATTTGCAAGGTTTTGGGTGGTAGATATTGTTGTTAGTGACAACGGTACCCAATTCACAAGCAAAGAATTCACAGAATTCTGCCAAAATTTCCAAGTTGATCACGTGAGGATTCCTCCGTATCACCCACGAAGCAACGGACTAGCCGAAAGATTCGTCGATACACTGAAAAGAGCTCGTAGGAAAGCAACAGGTACCCCGACTAGAAAGCCGTTACAGCTATTCCTGCAAGTGTACCGAATTAGGCCGAATAAATCTGCCCCATCAGGCCTATCACCTGCGGAACTAATGTTCGCAAGAAAGGTCAGATCGGTTTTTGACAAATTGATACCAGAAAATAAGGTACACTCAACAGTCGCTATGGTTCCCAGGCGAAAATTTAACATTAATGAAAATTTTTTTTTTCAAAAATTATACAAATAATGCAACATCATGGGAACCAGGGGTCATAAAAAACGCATTGGGGATATGGTATACATTATACAAGGAAACAAATTTACACACAATCGGCACATTAACCAGTTGAAGAAAAGAAAGACCGACGAATCGGAAGTAATTCCACAAGAAGACGAATTACACGAATTGTTTGATATGTTTGACCTGCAAATAACGCAGACTGAGCAGAAACAACGCAGATCTGCAAGAAAACGTAAAGCGACACAAAATTTAATAATAGACCTGAAAAGGAAAAAATATTAATTTTTTTTTCTCCCCACAATGAAAAAGAAAAAAAAAAAAAAAACAATTTTTGGCGGGGCTGTTGGGGCGCACCCACCTTCTAACTAGTAATGGACTGGTCCCTCTTATATAAGTCAGCTCTGGGGAGAGAGTGAGGGTGAGCAGTCGATACTTTCTGAGCGACTGCTCGGTTCAACTCTCTTCCTACGGGCGAGAGGAACCCGAAGGAGGCTACGCCGAAGGGTGGAGTCTCCTTCGGGGAGGTTAAACCGGCCCTGAACCCGTTTATACGGGTTCAAATGGGCTATTTTTTGGCCGAGCCTAATGGCTCGGGAATGCCCACATTAAAAAGGCCTTGTGCCGCATGACGCCCTCGTGGGGGGGGTGGCTAAATATCTGAGCAGTCCAGATAAGCTTACCCGGTACATACCGTTGGACTATAGACTTTGGATATTGTTTCGTACTAACCAACCTTCGTTCTATTAATCACTCTATTGTTAATTGCTTTTATGAATATACCAGTATTTTCCTCTACAACTGTGTTTGTCTTGATTCATACACCGACACGCGGGAAACTCACAACATCTCAACACTTACAAAATCCTCGACTCGAAAAAATAATATATTCTACCTACCAACTCTGTCACAACTACAAGCAAAAGTAATTTATCTAAACTCAACATAAAATATGTCACATCTACATATAATCAATAAAAATCAAAAATCGAACAAAAATCAATAAACCAATATAAAACTAAACAACAAGCAAAAATTTGAACGGGAATTTACTCTATGAACTGCAGAAAAATTGCCAGAAAAAATATTAGAGAAACCAAGAATTTTAAACAAAATTCTATCAGGTCACCTCATAAGTTCTGTCCGAATTTTGAATAAAGAAAACAAGTAACCAAATGTTACATTTAATTACAGATTCAATCAACAATGTATTTTCCCTGATTATCTATGATTTCTTTAAATCTATTAACAAGATTACTAATTCCATGACTGTAAAATTCTTTTGGCTTTGATTCAAAGAACTCACAAATATCAGTTTTAACCTCTTCCTGTGTTACAAATGCTGTTTCTTCCAAATGATTCTGTAAGCTACGAAACAAATGGTAGTCTGAAGAAGCAAGATCGGGAGAATAAGGTGGATGAGGAATTTTTTCCCAAACAAGTTCTTCGATCTATGGTGACGTGATTCTTGCTGTGTGGGGTCGCGCATTGTCCTGATGAAACATCACCTTTTTTCGATTCACTAGAGCAGGTCTTTTTTCCTCAAAACTTGGTTCAAACGCTCTAATTGCTGACAGTATATTTGAGCATTAATTGTTACATTAGGTGGTAAGAATTCAAAGTGGATTATTCCTTGGCGATCACACCAGATTGAAAGAACATTTTGCCCATGAAGTTCCCTTCTCGGCTGTGGCTGGGGTCCTTCCCCTTTACCAAGCCACTGTCTATGACGCTTAATATTTCGATAAAAGATCCATTTTTCGTCGCTAGTCACAGTCTATCTAAAATAGGTGAAACAAGTTGGCGAGAATGGTGAGAAGAGCAAATGTCAACTCGGGATTTGAGGTTTTCTCAGACAATTCGTGAGGTACCAATTTTCCAAGTTTAGGAACTTTTCCAAGTTGTTGAAGATGACGATGAACAGTTGTATGGTTTGAACTGAGAACCACTTCCAATTCCTCAACTGATAAAGCATGATTTTCTTCAAGGGTTGCTTCAAGAAGCTTTTCATCAAACTCAACTGGACGTCCGGTTCGATCTTCATCTTCAAGGGTGAAATCTCATTCACACATTCCTCTCCATAAACTGAGTGAATGTTTCTAGCCGGTTCGGCTGCTGAGTTTCCTTTCTTGAACTCATAAAGCATTATGTGCCTCAAATGATTCTTGGGTACTTCCATGTTAGCAGGGTTTTAAACAAACAAAATCTAATTTTATTGTTCTCTGAAATAAAATATAATCAGTTTAAATGCATCTAAACATAAAAATAATGTTCAGCTCCATTAGACATTATAAAATACTCTTTAAATTTCGTTCATTTTAACTAAAAGTTAAAATTCGGACAGAACTTATGGGATGACCTGATATATGAAAACAAGATAGACATTTTCAAAATCAACACACAAAATCGCTTTGGCTGTTCACCGTAACAAAACTGACCACAATTTTCACATAAAAATGCTACTCTAATTAAAATAGGAAATTCACTGAGACGAAAATGTTTAGAAAATGCTTTAATCACTAATTCAGCGACAATAAATTTGCTTCCTGGTTCTTACAACTTTTTACCATTCTCGGCATATTTTCTATTGTCACAATGTGGATATTCAAAAACAAAGATCATGGAAAGAAAAAGAATAAAGATGACACTGGCTAGATTGCAAAGTAAATTATTTAAAAAAAAAAAAAAAAAATTGTTTAAACTACCAGCGTCTCTCGTTCAAGTGCATGTGTTGTGATGAAAACGACAAGAAACCCAGTCCGATGAAGTCCTAATGGATGAAAACGCGTCACAAGTAACCGTTTTCCATTTTGTCATGCAATTTCCTCAATACTCTTCTTCATATATAAAAATATATATATCTTTAACTTATATATATATATATGTGTGTATATATATCATTAACTCATATATATATATATATATATATATAACGTTATCTCATACAGTTATTGTAGAAATACAGAAATAAAGGGTTAACAGTAAAACTCTATTGTTCACGATTATATAGCATATGTATTGCCATAGATAGATAGATTCTCACCTTTCAGCATATATAATTTAAATTATGTGCTGTCAGAAGATGGCAAATTGTCTTACACCGATAGATGGGTAATTTTCAAAGCTAGGAAATTTCATTTTTGGATACATCTTTGTAATAGTAAAGGTATACACAAGAAAGAATAGGTTTATTTAACGTGAACAAATGAGTCTGACAGTGCAGCATTAATCTATTGAAAAGCAAGTTATTAACTTATTGTCAACTGGTGCCGATGGCAATGCAGCGTTTGTGGAATTCTCAAAATTGTTTCAATAACGTTGTCAGGTTACATAATAATCTAGTGTTGATACATATGAAAAAGGACGTTCTTACAAAAATGGTGAATCATATAAAAGAGTAAAGCGAGATAGGATTCATAATGATGAAATATTTGAATGGAAAAGTTGTTTTTAAATATGTTGGTGTCATAAAGAACATTTGTCGGAGAAACTTTCGAAGTGATCATCTTTTAATCATTGAATTCTATAGATTGCCATTTTTATAGCATCTTTCTTTCTCCTACATTGTCTTGTATTCTTTATTTCGCTTTCATTTGCGACATTTTCTTTTTGATTGTCTTAGCTTTTTCTTACAATGAAATAGGAATTCCGTTCATCTCTTCTCAAGATCTTTACACAAAGACAATTACTCTGTACCATTTAAAAACATTTTATTATTTTATTACAACTCTTGCTGAGTGATTTCTTTTCTTTATTGTTTTTGGTAATTATTTATTAGAAGACATTTATTAATTGCATTGTCGTGGTGCTTCGTACTAATTTGCCTCGAAGACTTAAACTGTTGGTGATGCTTCCCGTGTGCACAGTTTGTGTTTCGCTTTTAGATTTTATAATGCTATGGAGTGTATTTTAATTAGTTTTGTCGATATAATACGAACAGTAAGGATCCTGATAGTTGAATGATGGTAATAAGAAAATAATAAATACAAATGATTTAAAAGAAAATAAAAATTGATATCACCTGAAATTATTTTGATAAATTATAAGAGAGGGTAGAATTAACAATCAAAAATATGGTAACAAAGAAGAAGTAGAAGAAGTATGAAGGGGAGGAGAAGATTGAGGGGGAGAAGAAGAAGAAGAAGAAGAAGGATTAAGGGGAAGAATAAGAAGAATGAATAATGATGATGAAGAAGAAGAAAGATAGGGAGTGGAAGTAGAGGTATAGGAAGAAAGATGATGGGAGAAGAAGAAAAAGTAGGAAGAGGAGAAGAAAACGTGGAGGTGGCGGAGTAGAAGAGGAAATATTAGTAGAAGTAGAAGGAGGTGGGTTTAAAGAGAAGAAGATCATGTCATAAGAGGTAGAAAAGAATAGGTATCGAGGGATAATAATTATAATAATACTCAACATGTGTGTTAATCCGAATGCAGATTCTGTGATGAATATCCAGACCACAATTAATCATATTCTATCAGGTTGCACGATATTCGAATCCAACCACTAAGCATGGCATATGATGGGCAAAAGTAGTAACTGTAGACATGGTGTCGGTTAGTTTTAGGGGCCGAAAAATTAATCGAATTTTTATATGCAGAAAATCTTTTTTTACTGTAATCCAAATAAAATTATATTTTAAATACACCCTTTCCTACACCGTCCACATCTTCTATAACAAATCCTACTGTCTTGTTTAATCATTCAACTGGTTCTAAATCAAAAACACGTTCCATGTCGTATGCAGAATAGTTTTCAAGTTCTTTTAATAGTTTATCAGTAAATTACAAACTGGTCGTTGTTTTAACCTGCAAAGCTGTATATTTCCGCAATTGTGTCTTTTACTAGTAAAGACTAAAAATACTTTTCCTTGATGCCGATTGAATTTAATTGGACAACTAGATTGCTTATTAGGTCTCATCGCTTTATTGTTTAAATAATTAGATGTAACCGTAAGTTCTTTCCTGTATGTTATCTTAAACGTCTCACCTGTGGAAGTCTTTTTTTTTTCGATTTCTTGCTTTCCTATCATCTGCAATCTACACACATTTACATGCAAATTCAATTACTGACTTTCTTATTGGTCCTAACCTGGCATTTCGACTAACACTCATTTTGCCCCTGGCTTTCTATAAATATATTCGTTCCAGTTGTTTTAAAGGTTTCTCGTCCTTGTTAAATAGACCGCAATGATACTACGAGATTGGCAATTAGGTGTCATCGTTTTAATGATGAATTAGCCAAATTTAACCGTAATGTAGATTTTTTCTGGCACTGATTGCTCATGGAATTATAGTTCCCCTGTCACCTAAAAAAATCAAACATTTAAATACATCAATTACAATCGAACTAAAGTTGTACATTTATTGCTTTTCTACTCACTAAATTCTTCTCATTTCCTTTCACTGTCAATAACCCCTTGCGTCTTTCTTTTTTTAATCATTTCACCCCAAGAAAAGATGGAATGCCACGTACTCAGGGTGTTACAGGGAGTGAAAGTGAAAAAAAAACTGAGAATAGGGAGGATAGAGGAAAGGAAAAAAAGCTGAATGCGAATACAACTCGCTCGTAGGGGGTTACAGGGAGTTAAAGTGAAAAAGAAGACTGAATTTGGAGGATTGAGGAAAGGACAAAAGATGAACGCGAATGCCACTAGTACTCAGGAGTTTACAGGAAGTGAATGTGAAAGAGAAGACTGAGAATAATGACGATCGACTGAAGCATAAAGAGATTTTGGGTTAGGATTGTCGTCACAATAACCATGGTTAATTTTTGGTCGATCTTTTGTTTTCTTTTTAAACACAGCTGATCAAATAGAAACGAACGCATTTTCTCATGTTTAAAACATATGTGACGCATTTATTAGCATGCCATTCTTGAATCAAATTGACATTATCTATCCGCTACACGATCTCTCATGGCGATATTATTTTGATATCAATAAATATAAAAAAATGTGGGAAAATAAAACACTTAAACGTTATCAAAGATGACTCATTTATAATCGTTCTTCTCTCGCAATAATGATTTTTTCTCATATTAGGATCAATTTTTAAGTGTTAATTAAAATGTTTTATATCAATGACACATGGAACTTCGTAGGATTTTAATGTCACTTGTAATAAGATTAAAACAAATTGACAATCAATTTGATGCCATTTGAATTAATTATTCTCACCTGCAGAAGAAAGGCTTTTCTCAACACATACGAAATCAAAAATATGAATCACAGCCCCAAACCGTCATTTATATATTGATTTTCCGATAAAAAAAAAAAAAAAACTCTAAATTCTATCGAAGGTCTCTATCTGGATCGCTCTATACAAAGTCTAATTATGATAACTTTCCTTCCAACAATTACACCGTTACAATTGATAAAGAAATCAATAACTAACATTTTTAGCAAGCATAAGAAACAGAGAAGAAAGAAATAAGATAACAAATTTACAAAGGTATTTGGGCTTGGTCTGAATAGTCTAATGGCTCATACTTCTAATTATGCCTAATTCAGAAAAAAAAATGACTTTTATATTTCAAGTGCATTTCTTGTCAGCAACTGGGTTACGTTCATCTCACGTTGAATTACGTACGATCACGGAGGGTAAGCAGCATAGATCATGGCCAGTATTTAGATGGGTAACCGCTTGGGACTATTGTGTGTTTTCATGTACGGGGGTGAAATGTATAACGGCTGGGAATTGGAAATCGGAGAAGTAGGTTTCAATTCCAGTCAGGTTCACTATATTCACTTAGGCGCAAACGTATGAATCCATCACTTCTCCCCAACTATGGGTTAATTAGTTGGATTTTTTTTTTAGTAAATAATTATTACCGCCTTAATTTCGCTTCCGTACATCATATAATGGGCGCAAGGAAATACACCGTCGATATTTTAAATTCAGAGACATGATGTATCTAAAATTTATCGAAGTACCTTTGATGTTCCGAGCATATAAGTTTCGTAATCGCTCTATTTCCAAATGACAATCACATGTCTGCATGCTTTATTTTCTATGTTTGTTTTTAATCCATCCTAATGCTCCAATGACTACTGGTACTGTAATTATTTTCTTTGATCGTCTTTTTCAATGTTTCTTCATTTTATACTAGTTCATGGTAGTTGTTGCAGTTATCCTTTTATTTGTTTTCAGGTATCATGTCAAATGGACAACTTTCTTTCGAGTACATTGTTTTTCAGTTTTTCCTGTCATATTATATCTTATTTATTGTGCTCTAAACTTGCCACTATCTCAATCGGAATATCGCCCAGGATTTCACTTTGTTATTGTACACAACTCTCTTCCCATTTGTGATCACATAGTCATGATATTTGCCACAACATTCAAAACCATACTTTCTTCATAGCTTCTTAGGAAAAAGGAGAGCATCTTTAACATGCTTCAATTTCTTATTCTCATGGCCGGGCCATGCACTTGCATTAATATATAATATGGCTGATAGCCTCATCTCTCTACACATTCTACATAACAACAATATGATGACTTTATTAATATTTACTTTCATAAAGCCATTTTGTATTGCCTGGCTCTGTGATGCCATTAACATTCCTTCAGAATTATTGCTAAGATAGCCTTCACTGATCCATTTCCACGCTGACATCACGACTCATTGTCCCACTGTTTTACTTTCGAGCACAGAATGAATATTCTTATCCAAGAATTTCACTTTTCGGTTTTATAACCAATTCAATCCTTTAGGATCTGAGATTCCAAGAATTAATCTTTAAATGTTTATCTCACGGATTAGTTCCGTGAAACTATTTTTAATTGCGTGGCATAAACTACTTGTCTGAATGTGCACCATTCTCTCAAAACAAACCAGCTTTTAACATTCGCTTCCAAAAACATCTCTCTCTGTCTTACGGGAAATGCATTCTTCAGTATTTTGGTCATCATTTTCTTCTATTTTTTCTAACATCTTTAAAAATACAACGCACAACGAATAATCGAAACAACTTGGGAATTGTTTGTAGAAACAGTGTTTCGCGCATTCAAATTAAACACCAATATTTTCGTTAACATATGAAAACATTTTTCCTGCTTCCCTTCATTCCAGTCTTTCATCTGCCAGCAAATTCCTTTACTTTGCACTGTGTGAATTGTTAACACTACGCATTTCTCTATACTAAGCCCCATATGAATATGTTCCGTATAAAGCTGTACATCTTGCACCACACAGTCAATTTCTGTGATGTTGTTTCCGTAAAACTTTATGTGGTCTTTACGTAAAAATGGTTTATCGTAATTTTCCCTTTCATAATGAATATCCATAATCCCTCTCCTTCAAAATTACAAAGGAGCATATCATTAATAAGACTTATAAATTTTAAACAAATTGTAACCTTGAAAATTCCTTATTTCCATTTATCCCGACACTTGCTACCAACATAAAAATAAGTTTTTCCATGTCTCATCTATTTCTTCAGTAGGTTATTGATATTTTACACTACCTTACCAAGCATAGACATTCAAGTGGTCACGTGTAACAAATCATTTACATAATCGATCTATGCCATAATTTTATTTGCCAATTATCATAGCAACTTTTCTCCGCATTTTCTCCTCCATCCGTCTATTGGCAGCAATTATAATCTTTCCAAAAACTATTTCTGACAGCAATCCTATAAGTAATTTAGTAGTAATCATGTTATTGGCCTGAAGTTTGACACCGGCTTGCTCTTATTATAATCTCTAAAAGCTAAATTGTCTTTTTCCTTTTGTCATCCAACATGCGAAAATTTTTATTAGTTACTATTCTCTTCAAACGTTTGTCCATTGATCTAAATTCCTGATATATTTCGCAGTTGAATTTACAATTAATTGTCCTTCGTGAAACCTTCATTGTATTTGTCTTTGTGATGGATTCTGTTGTTAAAAACTTCAATATATATATATATATATATATATATATATATATATATATATATATATTCACGGTGTTTGGTGTTTTCTAAACATTTCCTAAATCCGCTGAATTCAAATTTAACATTTAAGTGCATCATGAAGCTGACCGTCTAATAACCTTTAAGTTACTGCAGATTGATTTCTTTCTCTTAACATAATATGCTTCTCCTGAAACAACGCTTTTAGGATTACTCATCCGATTCTATTACAATTTTGTCAAACCCCTGGTTGTACTTAATTCTGTAATATTTCTTTGAATAATTACTCAATGACGGGTTGAACTCATACTTCCCAACCAGACGCTACATCTGGATACGTGACGCTTTTCTTCATTCATAGAAATCACCCCAAGCAAGACAATAATGGAAGTAAAACACAAGGGGTTACAAGGTGTGGAGAATTAGGAAAAGAAACATTAATAATGAGCAGAAAGACATGTTATACCAGAACATTACTTATTCTATTGTAATAGACGCTCCCACACATAAGAAGTAGTAGTAGTAGTAGCGGTCGCCAGTTGAGCTCAGTGGGGTTGAGTGAGTCAGTCGATGTCGGACATTGAAGTATCAACCACCACTACTAGATTGCTGCGTCATTGAATATTATTGCAAGTTCCTAACGTTTTGTACGTCGGACCCTTTTAGGGCCGACTTAGCGAAATACAAGCCCCCACTGTGAAAACTACTCTACAACAATAGTAGATAGCGATTGACATTGCAGCTAACTTTGCAGATTAAAAGTTGTCTCGATAGCATAGACCCGGAATGAAGTTCCAAAAACGAGAAATGCGAGAGAAAAATCTGTTAGCCGAGAATTTACTGTTACATCTCGCCAGCTCAACTGTAAATTGATGAGATCTTGATGCCAGTCTAATGCTGCGCTTAAATTCAAAATATCTAGGTACCACAGCGAAGCGCTAATTTGAACAATTACCATAAAAGTATTTATAGAAATGACATAGAGAGGCAGCATTACGGCGGTGGGAAACTAACTGGAGTTAAACCCCTAGATCAGAGCATAATATTCACCATTGGTTCGCTTTCCATTAGCTTTGTTCTCTGATCTTAAATTTATCGATTGAATATTTTCAAGGGTTTTCGACATCTCTTTCAGTTTTTCCCGCAAATAATCACTTGACGACGGGTTGAACACTTATTAAGAACGGGCACGAGATATATTTAACATTGGTATGAGTCTTGTTCGCTAACTTCTCTCTCATTTGTATATCACATTAAGGTAGGGATATCCACAAAAAAAATGCGATAATTGTTTGCTTTTCTTTTTTATTTTTTCATCTGTGTCACCCAAGCAATGTTTTACAGCAACTAACACCCAAGGGGTTACAGGGTGTGGAGAAATTAGGAAGAGAAACATTAGCAAAGAGGGCAATGATAAAAGAGCTTTCAGGAGGACAGTAAATAGCTTTTGACATTTAAATTTTTGCAGTTTAAAGTTGTTTGTGGAGCATGTAGCCGGACGGAGTTCCACAAGCGAGAACAGCGAAATAAGAAACTATTTGTATAGACGTTACGGCTATATCTAGCTAGCTCAACTGAAAATTGATATGACCTAACCGCCAGTCAAGTATTGCGCTTAAATTCATAGAGTCTAGGTACCATAGCGAAGAGCGATATTTATTTGAAAAAATACAAAAAGTGGCACAAGGCCAAAATTGAGAATGGGGGAAAAGGACGGTCTTCTTCTTTCTTAACTTTAAACTTAGTGAGCTAAAAACACTGGCCCAAACATACAAGAATATTGCTTACACCAATGTTTCTTACTTACCTTTCTTACTACATCCACCATAATACCTCACTGTCTCCATGAAAATACTAGCTAGTCACCTAAGGTACAATACAATGTCTGTAGTGGGAAGGGAATAAAACAATAATTTAAAAACTAGCCCCATAGCGAAGTGCTCATCCGAACAATTACCAGAAAAATATTCATAAAAAAGGTAAATAAAAGCAACGTTACGACGGTGGAAATGTGATTGAAGCCGCGCTGACAGATCAAGACCAATAATATCACTGATTCTTTTTTTTTTTCAGGAAAAATAGAAGGGTTAGCCGTCCATATATGATAACAATATTCTAAGCATGGACGAACTTAGACATAGATATGCGAGATAGATTCCGGAGAGAAGAACTGTCTTGCCCGACACTATCTAGCGAACATTCCACCTCATTTCAGATGAGAAAGTTAAACTGAGAAGGCGTAATGAGTAAGTTTCCTTTACTTTGATGTGTTAAAATAAACAAGCCATCTTTTGCCCCTGGTCTTGATGCCGTTTTGTACATCAGCTGCCATTTTGTCTGAATGATCAGCCTTACTTGTAAGGCAAGAATAAATCGTAGTGTCGTCAGCACTGAGAGATGTTGTTATTGGAAGCTAATGTTATTTAATGAAGATTAAAAACAATTTGGGACCAAAGATGAAGACCTGTGGACACCCGCCTTAGTGCGAAAGGATGTAGACGAGTGGCCGTTCAGGATAACATTCATTTCAAAATTTGATAGGAAAGACTGGATCAGCTAAAAATATACCTGAGGATAACCTAGCTTTTCATCTTGTGGGGAAAACCTCAATGCCAGACAATGTAAAATGCTATCGAGATGTACAATGCTTCACCTTTTTTTCTAGAGGAAGATAGACTCTTTCCGCAATTATCGCTAGAACACCAGCAGTTGATCTGGAGAAACGAAAATCGTCTTGCTTGTCAGTGAAAAGGTCCTGTGATGAAAGATGATGAAGAAATTCAGCTGGAGTTTCCCAAAAAGAGGCATCAGGGTAATAGGCTGATAGATGGATGGGTCAGATGATTCACTAGAATTCTTAAAATGTGGAACAACAGGAGATGACGCCAAGTAAACAAGAAAGCTGATCGCTCAGAGTCAATTACTATAAAGTTTAGAGCGAACATGAGCTAGTTCTGAAGCACACTTCTGAATGACTACAACGGAAATGCCATCGGGTCCACGTGCTTTGTGGGAATCAAGGTTACAGATGGAAATATAACCCATGGAAGATTTTTATATTCGTATCACTCAACAGCGAATTAGTTCTAAGTGGGAAATTAGGCAGGGATTCACCAGATGAGTCAAGAGTAAAGTTTGAGCAAATTTTACGGGCAAACATTCAGATTTATCAGCAGATGACTTCTTTTAGCACACGAATGTCGTACAGAAGGTTATAAGCTTTACTCAGAAATAAGAGTCATATCTGAACATTTTTGTTGTGGCAACACACATCTTCAACTAGAAAGCTAATTTATGTCTTAATTTCTGTGCAGGTGAAGTCCATACAAATGTGAGATGTATGGGACAAATTGAAAATAGCAAAACTAGTCATAAATATCTACAAGAGAAATGTACGACACCCAGGGAAATCCATGTGATCATGTTAGAGACACTCTCTATCCTATGCAAATATGAAAAAGTTGGCTGCAGAATCCAAGTGAGGCAGGGGCAGCACAGAATATGATTCTCGATCAGGTCGTCCATAAACCTAAAACAGTTGATATGTTTCGACTTATGGTTTTGGATTACAGACATCTTACTGTCCAACAGATATCTAATTTCATAGGCCATTAGTTCTGCTTTGATCTATACTGTTTTAACGGAGATTTTGGATAAGAGCAAGCTGTCTACATGATGAATCCCAAGAATACTGACACCAGAGCAAAAAACGGCTTGCTATTTCCCTGGGAAATTCAACAGCAGATTAGTAACTCAAGGCGAAACCTGAGTTTGCCATAATAATTCAAGAACATATGGAACAGTGGATAAAGGCGTTGGTTAGATGCAGTGACAGGTCCCAAAAAGTGTGTGTTCAATACTCGTTTAATACTTTGGGGAGCTTGGAGAAGGGAATTAACAGGAGATAACTGATAACTGACATCCATTAAACATGACACGTGGAACTAGAACAGTCTACCCCACTGAGCGAAATAAAGGATTTAGTTCGACATTCCAACCACCTGAAGAAGGCCGGAGCGTACAACGGCTGAAACGTTGTAATAAATATGGCGACAAAGATGAGGACAATAGTCCGAATAATGTAAATAGTGTAAAAAAACAATAGATAATCACATTTAAATTTTAAATAATTATGAAACTGTTAGGGGAACTAAAATAAAAGTGTAACGTACAATGGTGAACTGAAAAGTCCACGGGCTAAGAAGGAATATGGCTACAGCTGTGAAATCATGCATTTGTTACTTCCCAATTTTATTAATAACTGCATTATTTCCTGAAAAACTGGCATCTGGCTATTCAAAGAAGAATGTTTATCCTCTTGGTCAAAAATGTCATTAACAGTAGATGTGACGTCATCATCTCTGTGATACTGATTCAAAGTAAATTTTTATTTCATGGTCAGGAATGAATGATAGTCAAGTAGAAGAATATGGAGGGTAAGCTACCAGTTCAAAACCACAAACACGTACAGAAATCATTGAAATCAATGGCTTGTGACCTGGTACGTTGTCATAATTAAACAAGTCGCCTTTCGTCAGGTTTCTCGGTGTTTGGTCTTGATAGTCTTCCATAAATGCCCCCAAAACTTGGCATAGCACTCTCCATTTATGTTGTGGCCTTTTTGAAGATAGTCAATAAAAAGAAACCCAGCTGGAGCTGACTCAAACAATTTTGTTTTTTTTCGTGATGTGTTAAGTCCGGTGAGCTTTTTTATCAGATGTCAGAATGCGCGGCACTCATTGAACAGAAATATCCGTCATACGATGTTCATTGTGCAACTCTCTCACAGGATATACTAATAGGACATGCTTTATAGTCAATTCCTTGTCATCCATAACCATGTGGTGAACTCTGTTTTATAAATGGTGTCAGATGCAGGATGTTCAGAGCTTGGGTCATCTTTAAGACACTCACTCCTAAATTAAGCTCCCTACTTTTGCGCTGTTGACAAGTTTGGAGCGTCATTCCCTAATTTAATAACCTGTCAGCATGAATGTTCATTTTTCTACGGGTACCTGATAAAAACACATTGTCATTTTTTTCAATTTTTTAAAGAAGACATGTGAAGTTTTCTTTGAACAATCAAACAGCAATTTACCTGGAAAGAAACAATGATATTATTAATCTGAAGAGATGAAATACAGCTAAGCTTATAAAGATCTATCATCACTCCTTCATTTGTCTGACGATCGCTAAAGAGTGAAACCCAGGGTCATTAACTCACATCTATCAACCAAAATATATATATATATATATATATATATATATATATATATATATATATATAATTAATTTTTTAATAAAAAAAATATAACATAAATATATTATAAAATCACTACAAAAATAGCCATTTTGTTTCAACACCCTCGGTGTCTTTCAAGTGATGAGGTTAAAGATGAAATAAATGGTTTAAAAGTTTCAAATTAATTAACGATCTTTCGCTAGGGGAAAACATTGTTACAAAAGCTAGAATTACCAATCAAAACCCAAGTATAGGAAGATTCAAAAGCTTGACAACGAAATCATGTTATAATAGCTATTCAGATCTTTAAAATACGGTAATATTAAAAAGAATTTATTCTAATCAATAATTATTAAATTATATGATAAAATTGTTGGTTATTGGAATTCATTCCGTATACACCAATTATATACTGATATATATATATATATATATATATATATATATATTACTCTAGGTATTATAAAAAGCTGATTTCTTCTGGTGACCTTACCGGTAATTCCCATACTGTGATTAGACGTTTCCTTACAAGAAAAAATAAGGCAACCAATGACCAAAGAGTCAGCGTTGCTATTGGTTGGAATTTATCAGATAATTCTCTTGGCTCCTGCTAAAAGTTATAGGGCTTTCTTGTACGGAAAGTGCATTCTTTTCTGAAAATATGTATATTTAGACAGCATATCTTCATTCAATCATGTTTGGTTGAATAATCTAGACATATCAATTTATTTTAATTTTAATCCTTAAAATCATTAAAGAAGGTGCTGTAGTTTTTCTTATTCCTTTTATTTTCCCATGTACTTTAAATCTCATCCAAGATTGTCTTCATTGGTGAATTGCTAAGACAAACACTAATTCAGTAGGTTGATGTGATTTTCTTTTGTACATGCATATGGAACGCGCTCTGTTGATTGAAATATTAAGGTTATCGAGGGAGGTAATTTAATTTATACATGTAATTTAATAAATAATTACAATTTAAATATTTTACAACATTGCTGTTATAACTGTAATTTAAACAAAAAATGTTTTGTTTTTGTTTTTAATTACAATTACGGTATTTTAAAATCTTGCCGTTAAAGACATTTTGCAACATTATTTGGACTATTGTCCTCATCTTTGTCGCCGTATTTATTACAAAGTTTCGGCCTTTTTCACGTGGCTGGAATGTCGAACTAAACCCTTTATTTCACTCACTTGGGTAGACTGTTCTAGATCCACGTGCCATGATTTAATTGATTTCAGTTGTCGGTTATCTACTGTTAATTTCCTTGTGAAAGCTCTCCACTGCCTTAGCCGGGTATTGAACTCACAGCCTTTGCGTCCTGTAATTGGATCTAACTAATGCCTTTATCCACTTTACCATGAATTTCTGGGTATTATAAACCTAATGTGTTCAGCAACCATGATGAACTTCCCGCTATGGTCAAAGTTACATCTACGTTTACCTCTGGACACATTTCAACTGTAAAATGATGAGACCTTGTCGCCAATAAATTACTACGCTTAAATACATAAAGAACTTCATTGGCGACATCGTCACATCATTTTAGAGTTGAAATGGCAAGATATAACCGTAGGTCCGATGTTAAGGGTTTCTTTTATCGCCCTTCTCCTTTGTGGAATTCTCTTTTTGTTACTGATTTACTTTAATCAATAACAATTGAAATGCAATGTCAGTCATTATCGTATGTCTTCTTAATTCTTGTTCTTTCATTGTCCTCTCTACAACGCAGTATATTTTTCTCATATTCTCTAAAACTCAATAACCCCCTTGTGTCGGAGTGGTTTTATTGCCTTGCTTGGTGTAAAAAGGTTAAAGAATAACAATTTTACACTATTATTAATTTCTACATGCTTTATTGAAAATGCCGCGTTAGGATTATTTAAAATGATGTGTACATGAAAGGGAGACATACTCACTATATAATCGTCAAAAATCAAATGTAATACACGCTTATTTCTGTAACAACATTTTAGAAATGATAGAAGCTCTTATTATAAAAAAAATCATCAAGTATGAACACGGACATAATGTATATTGTACATTCAAGAATTAAAGAAAAAATATGTCTGACAACTATTCATAGGCTCTTATTATAAATAAAAAACAATCATCAAGTATGAACACGGACATAATGTATATTGTACATTCAAGAATTAAAGAAAAAATATGTCTGACAACTATTCATAGGCTATATACAATCGTAATTAAATAGAATTTGCAATAAAATATATTAAAATAACTAATAGCAAACATGCTACAAACGTACAGATTCTAAAATTATTCAGAAAGAAACATAATATATTTCTTCAGGTGTTCAAACAGATATCAACAAAATAAGGCCAACCACAGTCGGGATACTAAGGTCATTGTGTACTTCATGATTACTTCATTAGGTGGTTATCGTGTGGGCATCACCAGGGCTATACATGGTATTTAAATTCAGAGTTGTCCTTCTCAAAGACTGGTTTCAAAACAAGGATGAAGAACCTAGTCTGCTCTAGTATATCAAACATAGGTGTGAAAGGGAGAAAGATTTCACCTGGATAGTAAGTATCAGCGATTGTAATATAACGAACGCATCCGAAATAAATGCAAATATAAGAATAATATACTTATTCATATATACAAATAAATGATATCAGTGATTATATATATATATATATATATATATATATATATATATATATATGTGTGTGTGTGTGTGTGTGTGTGTGAAAATTACTTGAAAAAACCGCTTTAGTTTACTTTCTTTCACCATACGGTCAGTTATAAATCCACTGGAGTGACAGGATCTTATCAGTTTCTCCATTTTCTTCAGATTAGTTCCTTTGCAGTAGTGTGGAGTAATATGAAACTATTTTCGGTGTGTATCATGTGATTTGTTTAGACATGAAAAAAAAAATCATTACGCATGAAAAATATTCCGTGATTGTCTCATTTTTTTTCCCGCACAGTCACAATAGTCTCGACTATCGTTTTGTTGTCTTCCAGCCCTTGTCAGCGATGGCGTAAGAACATTGTAACGCTGCACAAACACACAGGCAAGACTTACTTGTGAGCAAATTAAAATATAGACTGACATTTTCTTGGTATCTCTCTTGCTTTAAATTCAATTAAAAATCTGTGGTCAACTTGAAGGAACAACTTCGATGAATCGACACACGTAGTACTAAAATGTTACTAGTTAATGTTTCATTGGAAAAATTCGAAAAAAATAAATAATAATGGAATTATTTGTTTTGTTTTGATTTATTTGCGCAAGGGTATATATATATATATATATATATATATATATATATATATATATATATATATATATATATATATATATATATTTAGTTTATTCAAATTTAGGTAATCCGTATGGGTAGACCTGAGGAGGATGATATCCAGAGAGCTCAATGTAAGATTCAGAGCATATATGTTTGAATAAAAGACAGACTACGTTAAGATTCCATGTAATAAGCTATTTCCCCATAACTGAATTTTCTTTTCATTCTTCATTTCAGCTTTTGGAAGTAAAGTCTGATGATCCAGAACCCTGTTAAAGGGGTTATGGTGAAATAGCTTATTACATGGAATCTTAACGTGGTCTGTCTTTTATTCAAATATATATATATATATATATATATATATATATATATATATATATATATATATATATATATATATATATATACAACTGTTCAAAAAAAAGTTTCAAGCCACCCCAAGAATTAGGATGGGATGAACTTGACAGAAGAGGTAAAAAATGAATAATCGCTATAGGAATAATTGTAAAAAGCATGTAATCATTTTTTTAAAAATTTGAGAAACTTTTGTAACGATTGCCCAAAATTTGTGCAACAGTAATCAACACTAAGGGACTATATTTTCACGCAAGTAAAATTTAATCATAAATTCATTTTTTTTTATCTTTCTGTTATAAAAAAATTAATCAAAATTCATGTCATTTTTTTTTTAACCATGGATAATAATTTTCTCTTATTTAAAATACAAAATAACTAATTTTCGGGGCAATAAAAAGAACTACTAAGGACGACCTGGAACTTTTTGAATCCTAGTATATATATATATATATATATATATATATATATATATATATATATATATATATATATATCCAAGTATATGATTGGTATGTATATATATGTATGTATATATATATATATATATATATATATATATATATATATATATATGTGTGTGTGTGTGTGTAAAGAATAATTATTATATGTATATGTATATATGTGTTTATGTGAGTGTTTGTATGTATATATATATATATATATATATATATATATATATATATGTGTGTGTGTGTGTGTGTGTGTGTGTGTGTGTGTGTATGTGAGGTGGACATCGTAGTCACCTATGGGTGTTGACTTTGATGTCCGATTTTATATTTACATACACTTTTTAATTTATTACATAATATTATTTTTAATAATTTGCTCGCTTAAGTTATATTTCAATAAATGGTTAGCATTTGTTTAATGACACTTTCATTCTTAAATATTTATTGGTTGAAGTATCCGATTGTCGGGGTCAATGTGTGTGGATGTGTGTGCATGTATTTATAATTGTCTATGTGTATGGAAAATGCATTCACTCTTAATCGTGTATGTATGTACGTGTGTGTTGGTTTCCCTTCCCCCCACTTCCTTTTTTTTTCTTTTTTTTTTTCTTAAACGATCGTGGTGATGTTCTCTGCCTCGTCTCTTTTGTGTGTGTGTATATATATATATAAATATGTCTGGGTTCTTATATATTATAATCTGATTCCGTTTGTTTTACGCGTGAGTTTAGGACCGCATTCACACACTCTTAGGATTAAAATGTATACATTGTCAAAGGACCGGATATAAAATTAGCTAAAGTAACTTCAATGAAGAAATAAATTGAATAACATATATATTTCTTCTTTTCTCCTCAGTAATTTTATAGTTGTAAATTAATAGCGATTAAATTTTGATTTTGAAATTAGCAGTTTTTAATTTTA
>CAHIKZ030000946.1:1697500-1737500 GCA_903632075.3 Acanthosepion pharaonis
TTCGATGTGTTTTTATAAAAAATATGTCCATAAATGCGTATAAAATTTAAAATATAACCTAAAATATAAATTAATGATTAACTCTCAGAAACAAAACTTCTCTCTATCTCCCACCACAGTGAAACCTCCATGCTTGCCATTAGAATGCTCAACTTCACGCGTGCACTGCTTCTCGACTGCTTGGTCTCACACTCTCTGCTGACCTGAGATGGAATAATTACATTGAATCAATAGCGTCATCTACTGCAAGGAAATTTGGTTCTCTGTGTCGCGCCAGAAATTTTTTCTCACTCGTGTCTATACTACAAATCTATAAATCAATCATTCGCCCTGGCATGGAATAATGTTGTCATATATTTTCTGGAACCCTCGTCTTAGGGTCTTCGACAAAATCCAGACATTGATATGCAATATGGTTGACCGTTTACAGTCGCTCTGTAACAGACGTACCGTCGCCTCCACCTGTCTTTTCTACAGACACATTCACTCTAACTGCTCCGACGAGCTATGTTCGCTAGTTCCCAAACTGCATGAATTTAAACGTGCCACTAGTTCGGCATCTCAGTCCCTTTCACTGTCGAAACGGTTAAATATAACCGTCTCTTCTACTCCAATAGCTTCATGTCTCCTACTTACCATCTGTGAAATTCCCTTCCTCTCACTTGCTTCCCTAACAGCTATAATCTCCAACTATTCATATGCAATGTCAATTGAAAGTTTGAGATCCCTTCATCTATTCCCCGTTTTTCTCTTCATCTTATCCACTCCCACGCCTCTTTACCCATCCTCCAACTCTCTTTAACCCCTTGCTTTCTAGTGTCACTTCCGCCTTGCTTGAGGTGAAAAGATTAAAACAAAAGAATGTATGTAAATATATAACGATCATTTAGGTAATATTTTGAATAAAATGCCCGGGTAGATACCAATAATGAATGATATTGATTGAATATGATGTGCACTACAATGAACATAATGACTTCACAACAAAACAAAGAATTTAAAGCTCCACGGGTTACACCTCTTCTTCAGGATTTCAGTAGGATTCGCATCTTTGTGCAAAGCTTTCTTAGTGGGATTAATGAACATTATGATGGAAATTTACTGCCGCTGTTTCGTTATCTTTGTCAAGAGGTTCTTATATGTCTTCATGGGAACATCGATGTCATTTTTCGATTGGAGAGACTGCACCATATAGGGATCGCATGTTTAAGCCTTCCATTGAAGCTTTGCCTGTCTCATGAGGTCTAGCAGACGTGGGCAACGCCACCTGGGAAATAGCCAATCAGGAACAAATAGAAACTGAATACCAATCTCGGATTGGATATTTTAAAATTCCAGTCAATATCATTTATCTATACTAGCCGAATTGCCCGTGCCTTATTGCGCGTCAAACATTTTTGCAAGAAAACATTGATTGATTTTAAATCATTATCATAATTTGTGGAGAAAAAAACGATGCGTTTCAGTATTACTCAATGATCTTGCCGGTATGGCCTCCATCTTCTGGCTTTCTCCTTCTATAATTTCTATAGGATGCATTCCCTTATTCAGATTGAAATTTAATTTAATTTAAAGCGAACAACTTTCAGTGGTTTGTGTGTGTTTGTAAAAACAGTCTGATCTGCTCCCGTGCTTATGCATTTGATACAATACTTGATTGAATGGATTAATTAACAAATTTCCATATTGATATGACAGTAGAATTGTCGGAACAAATATTTATTGTAAGGCACTGCCCACTGATTTTTGATTTCTTGCTCAACTTGACATCCATATTGTCTCATTTTGATCTTGCATATGTGACCTCAACCTTCTGGCTTTATCCTATATTTTGAATAGTAGCCATTCTCTCGTTCAAATTTAAATGTAATTTAGATCAAAGGGTAAAAATGACTTGAAAGTTTGATCCTATTCGAGACACCCATTCACCAAAATGAAATATACTCATCAAGTACCCTAAGAGACATTCTTTGTTCAAATTTAACTTTAATTTATATCAAAGGGAAAAATCAGTAAGGGATTTGTTCCCCACGGAACCCCCTTTGATCATAATGAAATATACTTATCCAGTTATCCTCTGTAATGTAGTTTAAGAAGATATATTGCTATGGGGATCGATCTTCAAAATCCTAGAAGGAGTACGATAACAAACAGACAAAAGTTATGTCTTATATATATATATATATATATATATATATATATATATATATATATATATATATATAAAGACATAATAGATAGATAGATAGATAGATAGATAGATAGATAGATAGATAGATATTTTGGTGCATTGACGTTAGCTATATACATTAAATTAATGAGTTAATATTGTTATTAATAATTTTCAGTAAAAAGCGTCAAAGAATACATTATTGCCATGAAAAAATCCGTACAATTTCACTGAATATATTAGATATGTTCTGCGAATAACCGGACATCGATTGCGCGGGGTTCGACAGTATATATATATATATATATATATATATATATATATATATATATATATATATATATATATATATATATATATATATATATATATAAAAGTGAACATAGAAGTCAACACTTAGAGGCGACAGTCTGTTTCATGCTAGATGTAATATATCCCATAAATATAGCATATCTATATATATATATATATATATATATATATATATAAACACATATATATATATATATATATATATATATATATATATATATATATGTATGCATGTATGTATGAAGGTCACCTCTGTAAAACAAATATGCAAATGAAGTATAATACAGATTTAAATAAATCCAAAATTAAAGAACCTTTTTGAGAGATTTAAGGAATTAGGCTTCAAATCGTTTTTGTTGTGATTAACAAAAAATATCCAATATTTAGATGTCGAATTTGATCTCACTGCTGATACTGCTTAGCCTTATATAAATGTGTGTGTGTGTGTGTGTGTGATGAAAAAGTTTCCAATTCATACAAAAGTGTTCAGTAACATGTATATCATGTATATAAATATAAAGTCGACAACGGCGTCAAAAATCTTCAGGCTGTAGACTGCTGTCTCTCGCTATTGATCTCGTTTTCTACTTATAAACACCAATAAAAAATAATCATTCATAGATATATAAAACCAGTCGATAAAAACAAATACATTAGATTTATTATTTATTCCAACAAATTATATAATAACAAATTAGTTATCTAAAAATTTTTCCAAAATTTGAACCGTTTTTTATATGACATATATTTTGTATGAGTCCATTCGGAAATGAAAAAATTAAAAGCACTAAACGTGTTATAGCACAGACAATCTAACGGAGACTCACCTTCCACCTATCGAACCATAAATTCATCAAATGACACATTAATAATAAACATACGGATAATCAAATATATACTCACACACAATATCAGAATACTAGTAAAATCAAATATTGAAACCAGACTTATGAAACTCGAAGCAATACACTTAACAATAAAAACAACAATCAATAAATATAAATAATTATAATGTAAAAGCCCGCAATTGTACATAGAATAGAGTCTTTTAATAGCAACAACACTTGACAGCTAAAAATTAATACAGATTACTACGAGTTTTTAAATGTTTATAAATCTTCAAAATATCAAAAAACATATCTTGTAAAAATTCATCATTCATCAATTTGTTTTTCTTAAGAAAATAATGTTTATAATGTTTAATGCATAAAAGCGATTAAAATCATCACTAATTAAAATCATTAATAATCAAATAATGACTTTCTTGCATTGCGTTTTATAGTTTACAATTCAAAGCAGATTTTCTGTAACTGGATGACCGGGTGAACGAAACAGATTTCATGATTTACATTATCCAAGTACATGTATTTGTAAGTAATATACACAATAAGCGTTATAAAAATAACTTTCCGAAATTCCATTAATAAAAAAAGTGGGTGGGCGTAACGGAGGTAAAATATTACAAAGATATTCTAATAGTGAAATATTTTAACATAATGTAATCAATATATGAATAAGTCCTGAAAAGATAAATACGAGAATTATTTGATTTTCCAATAATTTCCAAATTCAGTGTCTTTTGTACCGTAAACGGGCATTAAAATATGGCATACTAGTTTAAAGTACAACGTTGACACCAGAGAAACATGATTTTAACTAACATTTCGAAGTTTCTAAAATCGATTCAAAAATATTTTTTTCTTAAAAAGAAATATTTGATATTTCCTCTTATTAAACCATAAAGGTTTTCCGTATAACATTTTTTTCCACTAAGTGTTGAATATTTTTATATTGTCAATATTTGTGCATACTAATTTTTATATCATATATATATGCATATATATATATATATATATATATATATATATATATATATATATATATATATATATATATATATATATATATATATATATATATATATATATATATATATATATATATATATATATATATATATATATATATATATATATATATATATATATATATATATATATATATATATATATATATATATATATATATATATATATATATATATATATATATATATATATATATATATATATATATATATATATATATATATAAAGGGTGAAAGGTAAAACAAGAGAAAGTGTGTATATTAAAAGAAAAAGAATGAAACCGCAAACATCCCATATTGCAGTGTGGAACTTTTTTTCAAAAATATACCTTATGTTAATA
Source organism: Acanthosepion pharaonis (assembly GCA_903632075.3). NCBI lineage: Eukaryota > Metazoa > Mollusca > Cephalopoda > Sepiida > Sepiidae > Acanthosepion > Acanthosepion pharaonis. The sequence goes on from CAHIKZ030000946.1 coordinate 1,702,191, forward strand.
AGTACACTTTTTTCTGTGCATATTAAAAGGAATTAATTTTTTCCTAAAATAATATTAGACATTGTCTGTTTTGAGAAACACCCAAATGTTTTTTTTTGACAGTGTTTTGGAAGGGTTATAAATTTTCAATATATATATAAAATATATCTATCTATTTTCCATAATTTTAGTTAGCAGATAACATTTTTTGAGTCTTTTTATATATATATATTTAACATATATAATGGTAAAATCAAATAATTTCGGATGTTTTTCTTCACGTATCACTCAAATGAGCCAAATTCTCCATATTAGACATTGTCTGTTTTGACCAGAGTTAGAGATAAATGTTTTTCTTTGAACTAAAAATAAAAAACAAATGAAATGAAAACGTTTTGACATTCATTTCTGTGCTAAAGGGTTGATATTTCGGTCGAAATTGAGAATTTAAAGGAATATAATATATATATATATCTAATGATTTTATATTTATCTATTTTTATCTATCTATATATATATATATATATATATATATATATATATATATATATATATATATATATATATACAATCGGACGCCTAGCCGCACTGATGAACTGTGATATATGCGAAACAGTCTTGTATGTGGATGATAAATTTCTCATTAACCGATCTTCTTTGAGCATTCTTGAGAAAGGGTAATTCCTAAAGAGTGGCTGCTGATGCTATTAACACATCGATCTTCAATTACGAACTGGAACCGCTTGGCGACTGGCATGTATACATTTCGTATATCATACGTTAAAATTTCCGTTTTCTATCTTGCGCCGATTGCTTTAGGGTAATTTCTCTCACTGATGCCAAATCGGTCTAGTTTCGAACCCGACTTGAAGAAATCGGAATAATGAGCTGTAATATCACGAAACAAGCTTGTATGTGTGCAATGCATATATATATATATATATATATATATATATATATATATATATATGGAGAGGTGCCTGTTTTAAAGCGTACTATTATTGTTTGATATAATAAAACAAATATTCAAACGCATAAATTTTATGTAGAAATTTTGAAACCTTTTCTAATTCGATGCTAGACTGTACTTGAGTTAAAGTTCAGAGTGACCCTCATAACTGGACAAAATTGCTGAATCAATCTTCCCAGATCAATAATTCAATCAGCTTCATAGTGGGTTGTAATTAAAGAGACGAAAGGAAAAATACTTAATGTTCACTAGTGACGTTAATTTAATACATTTTCCTGTGCCATTCATTTCGTCGATATGCGAGTTGAAAATTTCCAGGGTTAAGTCATAATATCGACGCAAAATAAATATCCGAATACTGTTCTACTTCCCATATTTAAAATTGCAAATATGTGCAGAAGACACGCTTTTGAGACTCAATTTAATTAGCGACGTACATAACACCACTTGCTATCGAATTAACAAAACTTTACCGATCGCCTTTTGGTAATTTTATTTCTTTTTTAATTTAATTTTTTTTTCTTTTTTCGCATTTTTTTCTTATTCGACAGCGAAGTTCATAGAAAATTCGTTGATTTGATTTAAAAACCAATCCATAAAATGTACGCCCTCCTGTTCAGACATACGTTCTAATTGAATTTAAGATAGTAGCTTTTAAGCAACCTATCTTCCGTTTTAAACGTCGGAGCTATTTTCGCAACACGTCACGTTTTGACTCGATATATCGAAACTTCATGGGAACTACATTCAGGCGTAGGAATTTAGTTTCGACATTGTTATGCTACTTTAACTATTATCATTAACATTTTTCGATTTCATTGCAGTAAATTCCTCAGTAAATTGCAAACTAGGTTAAAAATCAGTCAATAAAAAAAATCATTTAAATACACAGACAGGAGATATATTTAGTAGAACAGGTATTCCCTGTGTCGCTCCAGAAGGTTTTTTTTTCTCGCCTGAGTCCATAATTCACATCTACAAATCTACCATTCATCCCTGCATTTAATATTGTTACAATATATGGTCTGGTGCACCCGCTGTACATCTCGAGGTTCTCGACAAATCCAAGAATCATACGATGTGGTAGGTCCTGACCTGGCATCTCGACTCCAGTCACTTTCTCTCAGACGTGATGCGGCATCCTAATGTCTTTTCTATAAATATTTTCATGGTAACTGCTCTGACGATCTTTTTTCACTGGGGCCCCAGACTACATTAATTTAAGCGTGCTACTAGGTTGACATCTCGGCCTCTGCACTTTCACCGTCAAAACAATTAAATATAACCGCCTCTTCCACTCCAATAGTTTCTTCTCTCGCCCTTCCAGACAGTGGAACTTCCTTCCACTTACTTCCTTCCCTGATAACAATAATCTTCAAATATTCAAATATAATGTCAACCGACATCTTCTGATGCCTTGATCTTGACTCCCGTCCTTCTCTTTATCCTTTATGCAAACACACCTTTTTACTTTTACTTTCACTCTCTATAACCCTTTACATGCTTGTGGCATTCCGCCGCCTTGCTTGGGTTGAAATGCTTAAACAAATTCCGAGATGAGGATTTGTAACTATTTACATTATTTACATTGTTTTGAACCGAACCTTGACTAATCATACTGTGTGTTGGCGTTACTGAAGAATGATTCCATGACGTATCTGTTGAAGTTTTTTTTTACATATTTATTTCCCGAAGTGACTGACATATGAATGAAAATGGAACAGATTCTCAGTGATTTTTATTGAGGACCCAGGAATGTGAAGGTTATATGTCATCACATTTCAAGAGATAAACTTGGGAATAACATCTACACAAATGACATCGAAACAATCTTCAGAAATGCCAACATATATATTGACTTTTCTATTGATTTCTCTAGCTTCGGTACGAAATCCAAATACATGTCACCTGAAGAAGGTCGGAAAGTCGAACGGCGGAAACGTCGTTAATATGTCAATAACGGTGAGGACAACAGTTTAAAAAATACAAATACTTTAGTAATATATTATTTCTATTAGCCTATATTGGGTAATTGATTGACAAGATGGAATATGTACTTTAAACGTGTCTCGTCTTTCAAAAGATTATTTTCAGATTCACTGATAATAAATTATTTAATTATAACTGACATTTGGCTGTCTTTGTCATTCTTTGCTACATATATAAGATTCAATCAATAAATAAAAATTATTTATTTTGATATAGTCCATTTTGAAGAGTGAAACGATTTGCACAGGTTTTGCTATTTAAATACGCATCTTCAAAATTGATATTGAGAATTTATATATCATAGTCTTCCATATTAATCTTTGAATTTACAAGTTTTACGAATTTAGAAATACATATCATTTTCAACATAATTTCTCTTAAGAGAAATAAAATAGAATTCCGGGATTTTAAACTGATATTGATTTATGACTATTTTGTTAGATTGCATTGATACTTTTATTGATTCTTTTTTACGGCTTAGTAACCATTCGAAAAAGATTTTTCAGAGATTTTTGCTTGTTCCCGACTGGTACTTAGGAGCCCTATCTCTTGTGTAGCTTCTTAAGAGGCTGCTCTGATTAACAGTAGTCTAATATCGGGGTACTCGAATCGCCACGTCGCGCATAGAAGGGTGTCCCCAAGGTCACACTATGTTGCAGTTTGCACTAGTAGATGATCGACTGCTACTACTACTGTAAGTATTTCCTTATCAACGTGATAACAAACATCCAAAGGTATAAACTTAAATCAAATCAATATAAAACAATTTAACCTTTCATTCTCCAATCTTCGTGGTATTCGTAATATAATCTGCAGTGTGGAATCGTTTCTCTTCAAAAATGTCTCTGGCCATACTAGCTCTCCAATCTTAACTCTTCCAACTCCTCCACTGAATTCTTTATTCCTGCTCACCTTCTTCTCCTTAGAAACGATTTCAATGTCCACTTGCATGGCCTAGGAGTTTATATCCTTGAACATCTCTTGTTGGCTAGAGATCTATCTCTTGAATCACTAGACCATTCTTACATGTGTCTCCATCTCTCTCTCTATTTAACTCAGTCAGCTATCTCTTTTCTTTCTCTACCGCTCCCCTTTCTATTAAGACTGTTACGTACTAGATAGTATTTCCAATAATAAACACTCGACTCCTTTGGAGTACAACACCTGTTTTCCCCACTAAAATGTAGGCTCTACTAGGTGATATGGACATAACACCGTCACTTGCCACGGACATCATTTCTAAATTACACACCAATATAGCAAGCATTTGTGATGGGATACTAGTCGTCGTTCTAAAGAAATATACTACTGAGCTGACACCAGTTGTCTTTAAACACTACAAATATTGCCTGGCTGCTTCTTGCTTTCTATCTTGTTGAAAGTCCTCTTCTGTAGCTCTATTTTAAAAACTTCTGGACAACTTCTGCTTCCTCTAACTATCGGCTTATTAGTTTCCTCTCGCTTTTTCCAACGTATTCGAGGCTTAATCAACGCTGAAGTTGTTAAGCAACTTGCCTCTCAACACATATTCTCTGACAAACAATACAGATTCCGTTTTGCACGGTCTACCGCTGACGTACTTACGGACCATCAATTAATAAGTATATCAATCTATTGGTAATAACGGTGAAGCTCGGGTTGTGGCACCAGATAACTCGAATCGAAATGAAGGTCATATTGAGTAGGCTCGCTTCCAGATCTTTTCACACAAACGCGGGTGTCCCCCGTGGCTCCCACCTGGGGCTTATGCTGTTTCTGATTTTCATCAGTTAACTTCCTCATGACATCAGTTCGCAAATAGGCATATATGCAGATGACACAACAATTTACCCCTGGCTTAAGAGCAAAATCGCAGAGCTGACAATGTTAAACTGACCGCTGTTCTTGAAAAGAGCTCTGATCAGTGGTTAACTTGAGCAGAAAAATAGTTGTCACTTTTTATGCTTCCAAAAATAAACTGCTGTCATTTAACAACAACAGAATAAAAAAACAAAAAAATTAAAAACAGATAAAAATCCAAAGCAACAACTACATTGTTTTTTTTTGTCCAATTTTCACGCAGACTAAGCGTTCATCATGTTAATGAAATGGATATTTTTAAGAACTAATTAAAGTTATTAAATAAAAATGTTTGTAAATAATTTAAAATTATATGAAAAATAATAAAAAAATATCCTCCAAATTTGAAAGATTATTTTTTTTTATTTTCGCATCGCAATATGTAAGGTAACCAAGAAAGTATACTTGCATGTATACGTATATACCGAAATGTTTCAGGAGCAGGAAAAGTGGTGGTGTAGGAATGTCTACTTTTCTTGAACAATGCAGTTGCGTTACGCACACACCAAAAATCTTAGCTCGAACGGCGTCGAAGTAACATGCCGGTGTCGAAGCAAGTGTGGAGATGTCTGCTTCGTGACTAAAGCGGTCTTGTCCGTTGCCGCATCAAGTCGACGAATATATCAAATCTTTAGCAACAATGTGGTGAGTGAAGTCACCGCCAGGCAATGGCGCCAAAAATTTAGGTCGGGCGATATTTCACTTTGGGGAGAACGCCGCAGTGGCTGGCCAAATTTCCTGGGAGAAGAGGGCCTGAAGGCGACCATAGATGGAGTCAGCCCCAAAATTTGCGTTGAGCTTGCCGAACGCTTCCAGGTGAATTTACCTGCACTGCATAAAGCGGTGTACGAATTCAGGAAGTGAGTACCCCACATAGTGTCGAATGCTAACAAGCAACATCTCACGTTTCTCGGAACCACAACATTCCCATATTTGGTCGAGTTCTCACTAGTGACGAAAAGCGGGCCCTGGAAAGCACTCAAAATTGTAACATGGAACCTGTGACTCAAGACAACCTCTACACCCAAGGAAGATCATGATCTTTATCTGGTGGATTAGTCGAGAAATTGCGCACTGCTAGCGACGAGCCAAACGGTTACATTGAAAAAGAATTGATGGGATTATTTTGAGGAATAACGGAATGTAAAAATTACTGTATAGATTTTTATTTTTTCTAATAAATAAAAAAAAGCGTATGACAATCTAGCAGCTTAGTTCTTAGGACCGAGCAGTCAAAACTAACAATTTGATTATAGTGGTGATAACTTGTGCAGAAATATCAACATTCTGGTCAGTCGCTAAGAGGTGCTCTTGTGGAGTTGAGCATTCTAATAGGATAGAGGGAGGTTTCACTGAAGTTTTGTCGTTGAGGCATTAAAGTTAACCAGCAATTCATATTTTACGTTACAATTTTATAGGCATTCATGAACATTTTTCATGAAACACTTTGAATATTCGCGTTCTCATTCACTTTTCTAGGGTGCCCTGAACGTAATCGCCGTGAATACTGGTGGAGAATTATATACAGACTTGACGCAAGCCACCAGTCCGCCAGTGGATGGCATGCCACTATCTTTTACCACTGGTTGCCCTCTGTCGGACCGTTGGTGTTTTCCCCTTGCAATGTAACCACTGGGGGATCGCTAGAAGTAATACTAGATGCCAGGCGTTGGCCGCTACTAAAAACCCGCCATCGCTAGACGACTGCGTGTGATATATATATATATATATATATATATATATATATATATATATATATATATATATATATATAATTATTTATTTAAAAAAATATAACATGAATATGATATAAAATCACTACAAAAATAGCTATTTTGATTCAACACATCCGGTGTCTTCTCAAGTGATGATATTGAATGCCTACTCTGTATTGTAATTTTTAAGAATAGTAATTGTTGTTTATTGGAATTCACGGAATAAATTATATAATTGATTAGTACATATACAAGTACTTACGTTTTTGTCAATTCGTTAGGCATGGGGTCAATGTTGCTGGAAGTAAACAAATAGCTCATGAGAATTTCGCTGCTACGTAGGAGTGTCTTAAAAGCGATGCTTGTGGTTTGCATTTCTCAGAAAAAAATTAGCGGAATATGAGGCGGGTAAAAATGTGGATGAAAAAAAAGTTAATTACTAATTTAAAATTTGAAATTAAAGACGCCCTGGTCGAGTGGTTAGTAAACCGTCACGAGTGAAAGGGATGTAGAAAATGATTTGGGATAAAAATAGAAAAAACGTGTGGGTATGTAGTTGGCCATGGTTAGGGGAGCATAAACAAGTGTCTCATAGGAGTATCCCTGCAACGGAGCGTCAGATAGAAAGCTGCACAGGGTCGGCGGTGTTAGATGCGATGCTGGTGATTTGTATTTCTCAGAAAAAAAAAATAGCCGAATCTGAACATGTTAATAAAAGACCTCCGGAAAACATCCTGGACTTTAAGAGAATAAGCAAAGAAGAATGAAGAAAAATACCAAATGAAACTTGAAATTTCTATTTACATTATTCGAGGACACATGGCACAGTGAATAAAAGCGTTGGTTAGATCCCGTGACAAGACCCAAAGAGTGTGAGTTCAATACACAGTTAAGGCAGTGGAGAACTTGGAGAGGGGAATTAACAGGAGATAACTGACATCCATTAAACATGGCACGTGGAACTAGAACTGTCTACTCCAGTGACCGAAATAAAGGGTTAAGTACGACATTCCAACCGCCTGAAGAAGGCCGGACCGTACAACAGCCGAAACGTTGTAATAATTATGGTGTCAAACATGAGGAAAATAGTCCGAATAATGTAAATAGTGTATATAATACCTCACCTCGTAAATATCGACAGAAAATTGATATCATTGATTAAAGCTACAGATAGTTAATGAATTCTGTGGAATTGAGTAAGCGATATGCTACAAAGAATTAAAGAGGTATTTTAATTTTACACGAATACTTTTCCTCCTCAAATTTCTTCAATTTCATTAATATAACAGTTTTTATGAATTCTTTTTTGCATATTACAGCATTATACCATGGTATAAAAATGTTGTATGAATTATAAAATTATTTTATGATGTTTAGCCATCTTGATACCATTTGTCGTAAGAATCAGTGAAAAAATCCTTTGAGTTCATCAGCTGTTATTCAGGTAAAAAGAGAACAGGTTTAGCCGTTTTGTATCAAACCCACTATGTCTTCTCACGTGAAGAATGGTTAGATGAAAAATTATTCTGTAATGTTACCAAAATTCATATTCTGGCCTCCATTTTCCAGAATTTATTCAAGAACCAGTAAGGGAACAGTAAATATTTTTTTTTGTTTTGAAAGAGTGAACCGTAGAGAGGAAAACTGGATCAAATGGTCACAACAAAAAAAGGGATCATCTTTTCAATTTAGAGTTAATAAATCAATTAGAAAAGGTCCAGCTCAATCCAAAAGATGTTTAGCACGTAAAGGAAGAATTCCAGTTATGACTGTCCAAAAAAAGAACAATGAAAAAAGACTTGAAAATGAAACCGTACGATAAGTTGATACTCCAGGACAGAAAGTTAGAGAGGGCAAATTTATTTCAAATATTCATGAGATTGCGATCCTTAACTATGATTAATTAATGATTAATATGTCATTTTCGTTTATGGTCGATTTCATCACGATTCTTCTGTTAAGCTTGGAGAGTAATTATAGATTCTTATTGCTCAAGGTAGAAGCCAATAGTTTTATAACAACCGCGTAGAATTCCGGTTTCATATCTTTAATCATTTCTAAGATAGAACACTTTAAATAATAATATAACAATTGGACAGTTTTGCCATTGCACAATTTTGCAGTTAGACCCGGTATATACAGGGTGCAATGGGTAAATTGTTGCCATCCATTTTTTTTAAATTTTGCACAGGCGCCTTCTTTTGTTTGTGATTTTGTCAATTGCACAGTATAGTAGGGTCAGTTGGGCACCGTCTGTGATAGAAATGCCATCATGATGCACTTCATCCCACTAGAAATTTGGAAACGGCATGCAAGCGAACAATCTTCGTATCTTTAATGAACAAGATGCTTTTTAACACCAACATTACAGAAACAATCGCCTGAGTTATAAACAATATGGATTTCTCCCTGCTAGATCCATAGATGATGTTTTAAATGACATAAAATAACTAGCCAAACACTAGATATTAAATTCCTCACGATGACCATTGTTCTGGATATATCCAAGGCTTATTTAATACCTTTAATGGCTCTCTCAATTATCAATTCCCTGAAAGTCGTTGTTAATGACCAGTCATCGAATGCTCTTAAGATCAATGCCAGTGTAGTACAGGGTTCGCTTCTTGGCCCTACCCTCTTTCTACTGTATATTAATGATCCGCCTAAGAGCATATTCTTATAATTAGTATCTATGCGGATGATACAATAGTTTAGCGATAACCCTAAAAGATTCTGGCTGATGACTAGAAGGTAGCAATTCCTTTCTCATCTTACCTAGTCCAAGTGGAACAAAGGAATGGAGAGTAAAACAGAATATAACCAAATCCAAACTAGTAATACACTACCACCACTGAGCAGACCTTGAAGTTTAACCTATTACAATGGATGAATGTTCTCTCAAGGAGCATCCTTGACTTGAATAGCTATTGAGTCTTAAGCTCTCCTTAAACTTCAAGCGGAAATCATATATCCGATCTAATGTTAAATAAGCTAGAAAATTGTGTTTTCATTGTACAACTCAAGTAAGTATTTGACGCAGTCTACTCTATGATATCTTTACATGAGCCAGATCAAACCAAACACTGAGTATTACTACCATAACAGAGTTGGAGCTGCCCAGATTTCCAAAGCGTCTATGTAGGCTTGTGTTTTATTATTTACCACCCTTATTTCAAACAGTCAAAACGTTGTTAGGCTTTCACCAATCTCTCGCTACTTCCCTGCCAAGTACAATGAATTGCAGCAAGCTGCTAACATCCCTGGGCTTTACAACTGGGACCCGCCATGACGGGAATGCAAAAGTGAATCATCCTCATCTCCCTGCTTATTCCAACATTAATAAGTAAGTTCAATTCGAACAGCTTTTTGAAAAATACAGCTGCTCAGTGGAACAGTCTTCTGGCATAAGGTATTACTGATCCCTATAATTCAATCTAGGGTCAAGAACTATCATTCCTTACGCTCATAAATAACCACGTTGTAAATCTTTACAGTTAGTGGTTCATGGTTCCTCTATTGGGTGAACATTATATATCAAAATATATATAATACATATTTTTCCGGTGATATATAACTACATTTAACCAATTCAAATGAAGACAAAACAATTTAGTCGATTTCACTGACGGAACCCAGTCCTTGATAATGATTCAGGCGATCAAAAATATTTGAAGAGAAAAATATGAATTTGAAGAGTTTATTGGCAATTTTGACCCTGAGTACATAAAATCGTATGGAAAAATTGAAAAAATTTAAACAATCATTTTTCTGTAGTAATTAAATCCCTGAAGAAACAAGAATTCCTACAATCAAATTTTGCTAAATGTAACTGCCAATTTTTCCTTAGATTTTTACAGTATTTTCCAATTATATATATATATATATATATATATATATATATATATATATATGCGTGTGTGTGTGTGTGTGTTTGAGTGTATGTGTGTGTGTGTATGTACGTACATAGAGAGAGACAGAGACAGAAACAGAGATAATAGAAAGATAAATATAGATAGATAAAGGGAGAGAGAGGAAGAGAATAGAGAGATAGAGAGAGAGTAAGAGAGAAATGTAGATAGATAAAGGGAAAGAGAGGGATAGAATAGAGAGATAGAGAGAGAGAGCAAGAGAGAAATATAGATAAAGAGAGAGTGTTTGAGAGAAATGGAGAGATAGGTAAAGAGAGAGAGGAAGAGAACCTGATATTTTAGATATATAAAAACAAAATCCTCGCATTTTTATTTTACATACATTCTCTATATTCTTTAGTTTTGAATCATAAAAAACAGATTTTTATAAATAAATAATAATGTCATAAAATCGTGAAAATGGCAAAAAGGGTTTGATTATTTGATTGATATGTTTTATCCTATTATCAACACCCTAAATATATTTGGAAATTGCAACAATTTTTTTATTGGATTTTGGTGGGATAGCAAACGTTTACCATTTAAACCAGAGATATGAAATGAGATGTAGTCATACCTTTCTTAGGTTATTTGAGCATAAGTGAATAGAACGAACCCGATTGGAATTCGATCTCGGCCCTCCGATTTCTAATTACAAGTTGCTATCGATTTAACCACCCACACACATATAGATTTCACAACAGTAGACGTAGTACCGATGGTTATGTGTCAAAGATATACAAATATTACACTTTAGATGGCTAACGAGTCCTGCCTTGAAGAGACATACGTTATCACATTCGTCACATGGAAATTGCGCAATTAATGTAGCAATAAATTCGTCTTTTCTTTTCGGCATGCCAGTCGATTTTCCAACACATTGCATATTCTCAGCAGGTCTTACTTTGTGTCCAACACATTGCATATTCTCAGCAGGTCTTACTTTTTGTCCAAAACATTGCATATTCTCAGCAGGTCTTACTTTGTGTCCAACACATTGCATATTCTCAGCAGGTCTTACTTTTTGTCCAAAACATTGCATATTCTCAGCATGTCTTACTTTTTGTCCAACACATTGCATATTCTCAGCAGGTCTTACTGTTTGTCCAACACATTGCATATTCTCAGCAGGTCTTAACTTTTGTCCAACACATTGCATATACTCAGCAGGTCTTACCTTTTGTCCAACACATTGCATATTATCAGCAGGTCTTACTTTGTGTCCAACACATTGCATATTCTCAGCAGGTCTTACTTTTTGTCCAAAACATTGCATATTCTCAGCAGGTCTTACTTTTTGTCCAACACATTGCATATTCTCAGCATGTCTTACCTTTTGTCCAACACATTGCATATTCTCAGCAGGTGTTACTTTTTGTCCAACACATTGCATATTCTCAGCAGGTGTTACTGTTTGTCCAACACATTGCATATTCTCAGCAGGTTTACTTTTTGTCCAATACATTGCATATTCGCAGCAGGTCTTACTGTTTTCAGGAATTGTACACTGTGTCTTATTTCAAACCCCAAACCACGGTTTATTACTAAGTATATTTTGGGTTGTTTCGCAATATAAGGCCCAAGTGCCACCCAGGGTATTTTGCTTAATGTATAGTCTTGTATGATTGTAAGTGAAGTCATGAAATCTACGTCCGATATGGGTAGCATTACTTCATTTTTTCTGATGTTCTACTTTTAAAATTATTCACTAGCAGGGTACATCGGATATTTTTAGTGCAGTACAAGTATCGACCATTTCCCCGTCAACTATAGCATTGAATTCATATATTGCAGGCAAAAAGAGACTCTATAAACAATCCTTGAAGTGTTTCTTCGGTTTATTCTATGTTCGATTGTCGTAGAACAAATTGATGTAAAATCTTTGCTTGGCTGTTCTGCTGTTGTCCAAACGTGTAACCTGTTCTTATTTATTAATCGAGTATCTTCACGATCATGTGCCTGCACAATCTACTGTATTTTGTAGCACTTTTGTCTATAAGGAATTTCCACTAACTATTTTGTTGAGGGGTCCAACCCTTTTTATACAAATGTACTCACCGAGTGTATACTTATACTATGTGAAGACCCGGGAGCAAGACCGAAAAGTCGAGTCGAGTCCAGAGTAAAAGGTTATAGGTAACCGGAAGAGTGAGGGTGAGGTAACAACGTTGTAGGAGTCACAGTGAGCGAGCACGTAGGCTCAGTAAGACGTCATACAGCGATACTTCAATAACAAAAACTGTATATACATTTTGCTACTAACCCGTATTCCTGGAACTACTAACCTCCTTTACCAGTTTGTATTATTACGTTAATACATTATTTTCATATATTCATTCTTGGTGTTTGTTATTTATTGGTACCGGATTTCAACCCGGAATCCACAACATATCTATTCAATCATATCAAGTATGAAATACGCAGTTTTCCTCTGTCTATCTTACCCAAAATATATCCTGGAAATAACAGATTTTCACCCGTCTATAAACATATATACACGTATAAACATACCTTCTAAAATGACCATCATTCTTAGTGATGTACATTTTATTTAAATTTTTGATGGGTTAAATAATAATTGCCCTTGTCGTAGAGAAAGCAACGATTGTTCATGCTGTTCCGAAGTACGAGAGAATCTGTATCAAATTCCAGCTTGAAAAACGTCAATCGTCAAATAAATATTCTTGTCACATGGCCTCATTAATTGTACTATAATATGATCACCTACTGAATTAAACGCCTTGTCAATTGATTAGTCTAACGGCCACTTAAATATCTCTTAAGGTATCGAGGCAAGGTCAACTGTCGTAACTAAATAGGCTGTTGATTCGTCAGCCATTTTATGCTTTTTAGAGACATCCTGTTAACAGATCGCCATTAGGAAATCCAAGACGAAATCAAGCGATCTACTTTTCTTTAAATATCGTCAGAATCGTTCGTGGACATTTGATTGGGTTTCAGAAATTCTCTTCCCATGTTTTTGCAAATTAACCGGATGGCTCCGTGATTCCTTCAGTTCCGATGGTCATCTTTTTACCATTTTTCCTGTACAGAAGAGAATTAGATTTTTAAAGTGACTATATTTTATCATCATATGCGTCAAATGACTGAGAAGTGATCCTTCCTATTTTTTTCCATTTAAAATATTATTTCTCAACTCAATTTGCAAATGTGTCGGTTACAGTGAGCACTTTTCTGTCAATCACTTCCGGTGTCTTCTAAAACTCGACAGGAAAACCATGATTCTTGGAAACACGGATTGTCACCATATTGCTTCTATTTCGTGCTAATACCGCTGCCATTTTTTCCAACAAATGGCGTGAAATTCTTCATAATTTTTGGTTTTAAACTGTCTTTCTTGGATTTATTCGAATGAATAATTTTATTGATTCGTTAATTTAAAATTTGTGTTTGCTTCTATAGATGTCACTAGAAGAACGTGTGCAAAAGCGAAAAATAGCTAAATCAATGAAGAGAGAGAGAGAAAAAGAGAAATAGAACAAGAAGAGAAGTAAAGAGATCAGCATTGTATCGGGGAGTTCAAAAAAGACAAAGATAATGACGAAAAGAAGAAATACAAAAGAAAAGATAAGGAAATATAGAGAAGTGAGCATAGGATTTGGATGTTAAATGTAAGAGAAAAAAAAAACAAAATATGAGAAAATAAGTGACAAGTAAAAAGAAAATCATGAAAAATAAAGAGATTAGGTGTGAAAGTAAATGCTAGAGAAAGAAATAATTATGAGAAGAAATTTGAAAGAGAAGCGATGAGTAGAATATTAATGTGAAGGAATGTGGCAAAGGAAGTGAAATATTAGAAAGAGAAAGAAAAAAAGAAAAAAAATATTTGGAAAGAGAAGGAAAGTTTGAGAAAAGAAACAAAACGAAAGAAACAAGATAAATGTCAAAGAAAAAGAAAGAAACGTAATTAAAGAGAGAACGGTAATTAGTGGGCGCTAATTAAATAGATTAAAAGAACAAAAAGACATTGAAAAGAAAGAGAAGAAAAGGAGACAAAATAGAGAGAGAAGAGGATAAAATTAAACAAATAGAAACGGAGGCATAATAAAGAGAAATAAATAAGGAGTCACGAGAGGAAAAAAAAGAAGGAAAGGCAAATGAGATGAAAGAAAGCAACAGAGAAAAAGGGATATTAAAAAGTAAGAAAGAAAGAAAAAAGAAAAGGAAAGAAAAAAGGAAGAAAGAAAAAGAGATGAAAGAAAGTAACAGAGAGAGTAATTAAAAAAGAATGTATTTAAAAAAGAAAGTAATTAAGAAATACAGTAACAGAGAAAGAGGGACATTAAGAAAGTAAAAAAAAGAAAGAAAATAAGAAAGAATAAAGGAAGAAAGAAAAAGAGACGAAAGAAAGTAACAGATAGAGTAATTAAGAAAGAAAGTAACAGAGGGAGTAATTAAGAAAAAAATAATGAGAGAGAAGCAAATACAGAAATAGAGAGAAATGGGACGATAGAAAGTGATAGAGATTGGGATTAAGAAAGAAAAAAGAAAGAAAGAAGAACACAATTTTTATATATATATATATATATATATATATATATATATATATATATATATATATATATATATATATATAAAATAGGGGGATATAAAGAAATAGAAATCTATTGACGTGGAGAAAGAAAAAACAGAAATAGAAGACTACATATGAAGTTCAAATGAAAGCGAAGCGACATAAATGTGGTCAAAAGAGAGAAAGAAGACGAAATAAGAAAGGCAAAATAATGTGAAAACGAAGAAGATTCAGTTACAAATTGTGGCAAACATAAAATTAAAGTAAGGACTAGAACAACTGTACAGTAAAAGAAAGTAAATCATGAAAGCAAAGAAAGAAAATGAAACATATAAATTGAAAGATAAAAATAGAGAGAGAGATAAGCAGAGAAGGAGATAGAGAGAAAGAAAATCGGAGAAATAATTAAGAGAAAGAAGACAAAATGATTAACGAAATATCCTCCCGATATTTTTTTTCTTTTTTTTAATATTTCTTTATATTTTGGTGTATTCTGTTAAAACCAGAAAAGTTTTGGTGGAAGTGGCAACTTTATTTATTGCTCCGACATATTTTTTTTTCAGATGTGGAAGAAATCGCCATCTTCGTTTAATTACCTTTTAATGAAAATAAATTGCTTCACATCGGGAAGATGAAGAGGCGGGCAGACAAAGTGTGCATTGACAGGCCAGGATACTGAAACGATGATGTTGAACTAATTATTTTCAACGAATGGATGTTCACCAGAGATTTTACAAACATATATTTCTGTTGTAAGACGGGGGTAGGATATTTAGATATTAATTTTAAAAGTAAATCTTAATGGATACCGTATACATTTCAATGGTTATATAAAAGTGGCTTGAAGAGGTACAATTTTATTGCCCTCTAATTGCTCGAAAGTCTTGCATTAATTACAATTGTATTTTCTCGTCTTTCTTCCAGTAGACAAACGGAAGCGTTTGCGCCGCTAGCAGTGTCCAAATTATTTTGACCGATTCTTGTTATTGGATAAACGATGGATGAGTGTCTATATTGTTTTCCGCAATATATGATTGACTATAATCCCCTTGCGGGAAGACTGATTTTTCTATGTTGAAGTGGGGAACCACTTAATCCACCGCGGTATGTTTGGAGGTTGTCACATTCAACTAGTAGTCAACAATCGTGTGCGCGTGACATATATATATATATATATATATATATATATATATATATATATATATATATATATATATTTTTTTTTTTCATGTTGTCTGTTTGTGTGTCTGTCGTGGGCATTGTTACTCGCCCAGGCCGCATTTCTCACCCGATTTCGATGCGGTTTTCAACACAAGTTTGCAAATGGCTGCCGTAAGGATATGACGGAGCCCGATTTTTGTGTTCGGAATCAGGTTCCGAAAAAATCGATAATCGAAAAAATTCTGCTTACAGAAGGAATGATCGCATTTCAACCAAATTAGACATCCTCTCAGAGTCTACTATTAGAAGTGTTGTCTAGAAGTTTCATGACCACGGACCCCTAAACAGCGCGGAATATCGATAAAACCCAAAAACCGATACGCCCAGATTGCGTCTGAACCGCATGTCGGTTTTTACCGAAAACCGAGCGGATTTATGAAGAGGCCATTGGGAGTCATCATGTGAAGTTTCAGCTCAGAGCACCCCCCAAATGTTTTTTTATGGTTTTTTAAAGCTGATCGCATTGTGTTTATTTTGTTCAGTTCTTTTTTCTTAACAGATTTAATGTTTACTATAGAGCTTATAAAAAGTTTTCAGTGTGAGATAGGCAAGAAGTAAGGCATGTAACAACATCAGCACGGCAAAGTGAACTCTTCTAAAGGCAAGGAAGGGCAAAAATATTTTAAGTCAAGTGAAAGCGATTGCTGTATTAGTCGTACAATTTTTGAATCAAGCACGGGCAACGCCGGGCCATGCTGCTATATATATATATATATATATATATATATATATATATATATATATATATATATAGTTAATACGAAATTATTCGAACACACATCAATTTAGAATTATTTTATCCATTTCTCAGTATGCCCTCATGAGTCCAACATTTTTATATATTAATAAGCACAAAATACATATAAAAATCAATTTTCCGAACAATTGTTTAATTACAACAAACTTGACAGGCGAATTATGCAAAATAGGAAAAGACAAAATTATTCGTACTGTATGAAACGTAGAAAAAATGAAACAATTCTCCGAATATTAATATCAATAGCATGGACTCTCATGCTTATAATATTCTGCAATCGTTTTCTAATGTTTTTGATGAGATTTGAACGAGGCTCAAATAGTATAGCTTAGTATGGTACATAGTCAAATGCCAGGAGCATCCAGTATGTACTGAACTCAATACTCAGTAGTAATTTTTCAATCAAGACAAGCTTGTTAACGATAACACCTCTTCGGAGTAATAAAATGATTTTCTAATCGTAGTTTAGATGTGGTACAAGGTTTAATGTTTAGGGCACTCAGTGAGAATCGAATTCAATTAAAGAAGTGGTATGTCGTTAGAATATAATGGTGAATCTTCGGTGCATTTCTAAAACCATTGATAATTCTAACTGCAAAAGATAAACAAATTTAACATTAATAAAACTGCACTTAAATTAAAACCAAATATAGTAATCAAAATACACAATTCATAATAATAATAATAATAATAATAATAATAATAATAAGAAGAAGAAGAAGAAGAAGAAGAAGCATTAGTAGTAGAAGAAAGAAAGAAAAAAGAAAGAAAAAATCATCAATTCAATAATGGAGTGATATTTTATGAACAATATTAAACATGCACTAGTAAGTTTTCAAAAGTGGAAGTCTCCTGTACATGACAAAGTTCAACATTACTAGTTGCAACATGTGAATTTTCTCACAAAATCATTAATGTCTAAACAAATGTAATTGATAGCTTTAATGCAATACCAGATAAAGTCTCCAATGGAGTCACTTTTTACTCCCCAACCCTTGATCACAACCTGCAAATTACTAACATCTGAAAAAAATCTATATAGTTTATTCTCATCTAGACAATTATAATATTCTCCACGAGGGCAAAAAAGGATGCTGACGAGGGTCATATGATCGCAAAGAATAATTACTTATAAATGAAATGACACTTGAAAATATTCCATCAAAGAAAATAAATTAATCACTGCCTGAATCGATTATCGTAATGCTTTTACTTTATTTTTAGAATAACTGGAAATTTATGAAACTATCACTAGATATAAAAATAAATTTTAAAGCATAGCACATCGTTGTAGAAATATTTTCAAACGATAGAATCAGAAAGCATCTTCATAAACTGAGGTAATTTTCAGGGATATTATTTCTCTCTCTCTCTCTCTCTCTCTCTCTCTCTCTCTCTCTCTCTCCGCTACTTTTCAGTATATATCTTATTGATATTTTTCACGACCTTGACAACACTAATTATGTATACGAAATTAATTACAATAACTTTAACAATCACTTCTACATGTTTAACCTCAGACTCTTCGGAAAAGATGATAACCAGTTTAAAGATCTTTTTTGCAAACTGTGAACTCATTCAGCTATGATACTGGTATGGCGTTTAAACTTGATAACTGTAGCCAACAAACTTGAAGACAAAATCAAAATAGAAATTTATGAAAACAGAACCGTTGATGTTACGACTAAAATGAGAGAGCGTGAACAGAAAGAGACGTACTAATATTTGGGGTGGTGACGTAAGCCAAAATTCAAAGGAATAAAATATTTACAACCTAATATGTCCGGCGTAGAAGACATACTCTTAACAATGGATTGAAACCAGCTATCAACAAATTAGCTGTGTCCGGATTAATGCTATCAAATGGCAATTGCAGAATTTTCAAAGAATGGATACCAAACATCGTAAACTTCTCACCTGTCATGAGATGCTGTTGACAATGTTTGCCGTAGTCTCTGAATATGGAATCCAGTGAAGTCCGTAATGTATTCAATATCAGAGTTTGGCAGTGAAGATTCAGAGAAAGTAGCGGCTGTTAAGTAATTCTTTATTTCTTCGATATCCGGTTGGCAGTGAGGATAGTTTGGGAGAAAAAACAAAATGGCTGCCTTTATACACGTCGCATTGAATATTTTCAGCTTTCTGATTGGTTAACCCTCTTATTGGTGAACTATAAAATGAGTCAGCTCATTTAGGCTAGCTCACTAGTAAAGACATACCCCCAAAAATGCAACAGTTGCACCAAGCAAAACTGACTTAGAAATGTTGCAACTAGGTTATGTGGATGGCAGCATGGGCCTCCACTACATTTAACTTGCATATGAGACGACAACTGTCTATTTCACTTAAATCGGTAACTTTGTTGTTTTGCGTGATTTCGAAATCCATTCTCGTAGAAATATAATAGCTAATCGACTTGATATAATGATCAAAATAAGGTCAATAAAATTTGCTTAATGTTGGTGTAAAAGTTCCAACTGAGTGCCATTTACCAGCTAAAATCTTTGAAAATTTGTTACAATATGAGGACTAAAAGTAGAAATAGAGAAAATATAAAAAAAGTATTCAGTGTTGTCTAACCCCGAAATGACTCATACATTGTAGCTAACCACTCTCATTCCTCTCGAATTGCATTGGTGAGGTGTAATTTCCGCACGAGCAGCTTCTTGTCACGGATCACTGCTTTGTGATGTAACACCTGAGATGAAGCTCCCCCTATTCATAATCTCATAACTTGTTCTGGTTTATCTTTAACCATTATCTTATCCACATAGCATCATAAAATCTGTCTCTTTCTCTGTAATCGGGTACCTCGAGTGGATCATAGACCCTGTACTGGATGAACATTATTATAGAAACAAGGTACGCAAAATCAGGTGAAGTGGCCCCAGTCTAACCCGATAAACAACATTTATGAAAATGGACAAGATCCTTCCGTATCTGTCTACATTTCTGAGATGAGGTATTATGTACACTATTTACATTGTTCGGACTATTGTCCTTATGTTTGTCGCCATATTTATTACAACGTTTCGGCTGTTGTACGCTCCAGGCTTCTTTAGGACTTAAGGACACATGGCACAGTGGATAAAGCCGTTCGTTAGATCCAGTGACAAGACCCAATCGGTGTGAGTTCAATACCCATTTAAGGCAATGGAGAAATTGGAGAAAGGAATTAACTGGAGATAACTGATAACTGACATCCATTAAACATGGCATGTGGAACTAGAAATGTCTACCCTACTGTGCGGAATAAAGGGTTCAGTTCGACATTCCAACCAACTAAAGAAGGCCGGAGTGTACAACGGCCGAAACGTTGTAATAACTATGGCGATAAAGATGAGGACAATAATCCGAATAATGTAAATAGTAGACAGGATCGTATTTACACAACAAAAACCGTTTCTGTTGGAAAGCAATTTTAAAAATTATAAACTACAGGTGATATGTACGAGATTTCGCTACAGTTATTTACATTTCAAGAATGTTTTAAATGCTTCCAAAAATGTATTCGTCTTTTGGCGTTCATAATGTTAGCAATGGCGAAAACGTTGCTTCTTAAAGCTATAATGAACCATAGAAAAGGCAATAAAGGAAAGCGGGGTGAACGGAATAATCATCATTGTAAAAAGGCAGAATATATTGTAATCTGAAAATCAACAGACCAAGATGCGTTCTACAAATTTTCAAAGTAAAAAAAATACATAAATTTAAATGTTTTATGGAAAGATGGAAAATGCGACACAGATGCATTCGAATAAGAAAAGAAGCCTTGTAAAAGCTAAGGAAAGCATCCTCTGAATTACACTATATACGAAACATTGGCAGATAGAAAGAATGATAAACTAATTCAAGAGACAGTTTGCTCACATTCACATTTGTTTTGTTGTCTTGGATGCGAGATTCATAAATAATATCGATGGAATACGTAATTACATTCCGAGCACCTGAATAGATTTATCTCGATGGTTAGAGTTTTGTATTATTATTTTCCCAGCAATGCATATAAATCAAACTAAGACTGAATTTCCTTTATTTTTTCTTTTGGCCATTACATAGAATTTTACGTAAAAAATACAAGAAAAATTGGGAGTGCAGTGTGATCGTTACTGTCAAATAACAGTAACACAATTCAGACTTTTTAAGGGAAGAAAGCGCTCTACTAAAGATAAAGAACTTTGTGAATGGAGATTCACAGTATTTAATATTGACTTCCATAAATACTGACAGGATAGTGTAAGGATATGAAGTTTTCACCAAAAAAGAATTGTCTCAGAGTCTGTCTATATTTCGGAGATGAGGTATTATGTATATTATTTACATTATTCGGACTATTGTCCTCATCTTTGTCGCCATATTTATTACAACGTTTCAGCCGTTGTACGCTCCGGCCTTCTTCAGGTAGTTGGAATGTCAAACTGAACATTTATTTCGCTCACTGGGGTAGACTGTGCCACGTTTAATGGATGTCAGTTATCAGTTATCTCCTGTTAATTCCCCTTTCTAAGTTCTCCACTGCCTTAAGCGGGTATTGAACTCACACTGTTTGGATCCTGTCACTGGATCTAACCAACGCCTTTATCTACTGTGCCACTCAAAATAAAACTTTCAAAATAAAGCAAAATAACAGCGTCTTTTTCTAGACTTTTTTTACAAAGAAAATTAGTGACATCTTCTCTCTTAACTTCCTTCCCTCTTTTTCTCTCTATGTTTTTTTCTTCTCTATCCCTTCGATATCAATATATAACATCCGTTACATTAACCGTTTAAATGTGTCAATATCTGCTAACTCACTCATATCTTCTCTTTCCCCCCTCACTTCCTCATTTCGTTAATTTACATATGTTTAGTACGGCCCGTCAAAAATGTGTGAATTTTCTTTCCCTTTTTTGTTTGGAAGTAAAGTCTGATGATCCGCTGTCCTATAAAAGGGCTGTGGTGAAATAACGTATTACATGGAACCTTAAAGTGGTCTGTTTTTATTTAAATTATTTGCTCTGGATTTACATTGAGCTCTCTGGATTTTATCCCACTTAGGTTTACCCATACGGATTACCTAGTTTTTCATAAACTAACGAACTATATATAGATATAGATATAGATGTGTGTGTGTGTGCGCGCTTGCGCTAAATGTTAATAAATATTTTGTTGCATGCATATATATATATATATATATATATATATATATATATATATATATATATATATATATATATTTTCATGTTTCAAAACACGGTCAATATATTGTGCCCATTAAAATATTTAATCCCAGAAAATAGCTAAATGCATAGACTAAAGCGCTCGGATGAAAATAACATTCGAACAGTTTTTATATAATTTATCATCTGAAAAGAAAAAATATATATTAGATCGCATGAGAAATTGTATAAATATATATATATATATATATATACGGAATTTAATTCTATCCCTTTTCGGAACAATGTTCAGAGAATGTTGATGATCTCGGGACATGTCCTTGGTGTATTCTTTGGTTAGACAATTGCAAATATTTAAATGACAATTCTACATATATACAGGGTGTGATTGGTAACTTGTCGTTTTACTGCATATTAGGTTCAGTTGAGCAGAGTTTTTGAGAAAAATGGCACAATGACGTAATACACTCCGCCACTAATTTAGTAAACGGCCGGATGTGCTGCTTGTTATTCGATCCAATATGAACATCTTAGAGCGTTTAGGTGTCAATCTGAGAACTGTGCAGAGAATTCAGAAAGAGTCGAACGAATTTAATGATGATTATGAAGATGCTTGAAGTGATCACTAGTGAAGGCAAATTTATGCCTCCGTTAGTCTTACCACAGGGCCTCAAACACATCCTGAGAGACTATCTCAAGTGCCTTGAGGAGCTAGTGCTGCCCTGGATCAAGTGAGTGGTTGCTGGAATATCCTACGCTTCGCAGCAGGACTTTTCAATACCACACAATTAGGAGAACACAATCATAGCTGTCAGACAATATCTCTAGCCACATCATACCTTACATATGGCCAAATAACTTCCAAGTGTGCAACCTCCTTGATTATTATGTGTGAAGCGCAATTCATCAATGACCAACATAACTCCTTGTAACACCAAAGATGATCTGAAGGCAAAGATTATGGAATCATTCACCAACTTAAACTGGGAAACAGTCCAGAAGAGGTATAAGAGATTCCGAAGTCGTCTGGAGGTCATGGTTGAAGCCAATGGCGATTTTATTGAATAAATTTACTCTTTAATATTTCAAGATATTTGTATGTAATTTTGGTAGGTGTGGTTGTTGTTAGATTTATTTTCACTTTTGCGTAATTTAGACGAAAATTTATCCATTGCACCCTGTAAATATTTCAAAGTCATAAACTGCATCACTTTGTTTCTTCATAAGCGAAACAAGATACTGATTCCTCAAACATTTCCTTTGTCATTGTCTTTTCAATTTCGGCACCTGCACGATGAAATCAATTCTGCCAATGTTGAATTGAACAGAGAATTTCCTCCTCATACAATTACATTTCCTTTGTTCGTTTGATGATGAAAAAGCTTTCATCAAATCTAAATTATTGCATTTTAAATGTTTACCATAGTCTTTCGTGTGACAACCTTTTCTCAGATCTATGAATTAAAGTTGCCTTAATAATTATTCAGCCAATGTTTTATTGCTGTCGTCAAAACAATTCGGTTATTTAGACACACGAACTTCATTAGCTTCACAGAAAATATTCTTTATATTAATATTTATATATTACACGGATTTCTCTTTATCAATACCTATCCATCCATTTATATATTTCGATAGTTTGCTATGATGGACATTCGATAACATGCACTACGATACATATCTATAATGAATATTCAACTCCATTTCGAAAGATGTTTATGAGGTTCTTCCGATACTTTGTATTGTGATACATGGCTATAATGGACTTTTCAACCTTCTTCGATGTATTATGATAGAAAAGATTTAAGAACAGGAGAGACAGATTGGCCGCATATATCATTGGATAACTGAGATGAGCGCTTGTACGGAACGAACCAAACTTTTGGTAAGAACTGAATACACATAAGGAGGGTCTATGTATGTACTATATATATATATATATATATATATATATATATATATATATATATATATATATATATAAGAGCAAATATATGGATATAGATCCGACAGTGTGAAGAGAATATAAAGACAAAATCCGAATATGCAAGTATGCTGTTTTCATGTTGTTTCAATGAAGACAGTATATTTGCATATTCAGATTTTCGTTTTCCTATTTTTCTTATATATATATATATATATATATATATATATATATATATATATATATATATATATATATATTAATGCATGTTTCATTAAATAATATAGACAAGTTTTAGTCCATTTCATATTGTCTGGTGAGCTTAATAACATTATAATTGAAAGACGGCAGGAAATCACCATATTGATACCTGTTTAAATCTAATCTAAAATATCTATCTAATATATTCACAACAGACCCTAGCAAAAAAATCAGGTTAATCATACTACACTAAATCTAATGTATCCAACTTAATTATTCGCAATTATTCTTCCTCCTTCATCGTTACCGATTTGCAAAAAAACAACAGATATTACAAATTCAGGTGCACTTTGGGAGATTGTATCTCCAATGGATTAAAAAAATATTTATGTTGGTCACACCACAAACTCGCTTTCAGGACACTCATTTGAATGATAATTCTAATATTTTTAGTCATTTAAAACAACGTGCTTGGCCGCGTACACAATTCCAGAAAATACTTGTTGAAAACACAACTATACTTAAAAATGAAAACAATAAACGAAAACTAAGAAATCTTGAAGGTATATACATAAAACAGTTGAAACCTAACCTGAACAAAATAAACTACGAAATCTCCACAAATATTCTTAAATGCCTGTAATTGATAACAGAAGTCATTAGTTTAAACTAATGGCTTCCCATACTTGATACTTCTCGTTTAAACACTCGAGTGGTCATGTGTGACGTCAGGAGCAGCGACGCGATTTTCGCTTCCGCGTCTCGTATACACGATGTTAGTCGTTGCTTTGAAATTTTTCAAGCAGCAAAAACAGACTATCATTATTGTTTTGTCCGTCTATTGTTTGATATATTGAAAAGTAATTGTCGTCTTTGATAATGGCTTATGTAAGCCGAAAGCTTAGATAGCATTTAAACATATATGAATATGATGATTTCCTTTCGACCTTCAATGATAATGTTATCAGCTTATCAATCAATATGAATGAAATTTCTTAAAATAAATAGGCAAAACTTGTCTATGTTATTTATTTAAACTTGCATTAATAAAAAATTGCTGCCTATATATACACAATATATATATATATATATATATATATATATATATATGGAAAAGGTTATAGTTGTTGTAACGAGAGAAAGATGTATATTTAAAAAAAGAGAGAAAACGTAAACCTTATTTATTATAATGTGGATTTGTTTTAGTATATATATTATATTTTATTCTTCATATTTCTGCTACGCGGGTTCCGATCTTGTGACCTTCTTCAGAGAAATAAATAGATACAATTTTAAAAGGAATAAATTTTCCTTATGTTCTTTTAATATATCATTGTTCTTTTTCTCTGTTTGTAAGTGAGCCTTGATCTCATTTCTGGACTGTTGGGAAGAGCGAATCTCTGCCTAAGTGTTAATAAAACCATTAGGTTTACAAAGAAAGGTGGTGATGATAGATGACTTCATGAACTATGTTTCTATCACTGCGTGTGTGTTCATGTTTACCAGCGTATGTATATTCCCACCACATATACATATACTGTCTAATAATAAGAAACCAACATACACATTTATGTATATGGATATACACACATATACCTACATACATATCCAAACAGACATGAAACAGCCTGTCACTTCTAAGTGTTGACTTCAATGTTCACTTTTATATGTACATACGCTCTATCACTGATATTGATCAGTTCATTCCATAGATATAGCACACCTTAAAGATATATTTCTCCATATATATATATATATATATATATATATATATATATATATATATATATATATGGTATTCACCTAAATCCGTTATTCAAACCAAGATTTACGCATATGATTTATTGTTATTAATTTACAATTTGTACGTTTTTATTCATGATTTACTTCCACTTCTTCTTCTTCTATATGGTTTCTTAGAAGGAATAAAATTCGTACGAAATCCGGTGTTTTATTTCACTTAGATTTTTGGTTGTAATATATTTAGAAGTTCTCAAGGGAAATTGTTTTCTTGTCTTCATTTAGAATCAAGCTTCGATTTTTGTTTCGTGGAGCGGTTTAACATTTTGGGAAGGTAATTATCACTATTTGTTGTAAACAGTTTTTCTTATTCTTCATCATATATATATATATATATATATATATATATATATATATATATATATATATATAAATTATTAGGAGAATTTGAGATAATCATGATTAACTAATAGATCGAGTCTAGAAGAAACCTGATATAATGCAGAAAGCTCTATACAACCGTTTTGGCCAATATTCAGCAATGCACATCCATTACAGAGAATTGAAAGCCGGACAGTTACGACATCAGGCGAACGTCATACCAACTGTACTAACAGAGGTAATGAATTTGACTCGCTAAAGCGACGCTCGATCACATATTCCGTGGTGGAACGAACTCATACAAGTTTCCCTTACAAATAGGATTGTACCCCACGAGCCACAACTGCTAAACACCACGCCGCTCCATCCAGAGCATCAGTAGCCGGTTCAAACAAGGATATACCATTGATAGAATTTATTAGGAAGATTTGCGATATCATAAGTAATTGATATATATATATATATATATATATATATATATATATATATATATATATATAAAAGTGAACATGAAACAGACTGTCGCCTCTAAGTGTTGACTTCTATGTTCACTTTTATATTTACACACGCTTCTATGTTCACTTTTATATTTACACACGCTCTATCTCTGATATTGAGCACTTTATTTCATAAATATAGCACACCTTAAGACTATATTTCTTTTATATATATATATATATATATATATATATATATATATATATATATGTATATATATATATATATATATATATTGTTAGAATTATTTTACATAGGATGCAATTTCTTCTTTTCCTGATATAACTTTCAAATAAAGTACATTTTCTTCAGTTTTGAAGTTTTGAAGTTAATATATAGAGTAAATAAAATGTAATGTTAAATCTGTCCAGTAACGTGCCGTCATCAAAGCGATGCCAGGCTCCTGGTAAGAAAAGACACCTGTTCAGTGAAATAAGTTGATAAGTTCAAAATCTACACGTAAGATATCAATCGAGTATCTAACTACACGTCGCGAATATTGTGACTAATTAAGCAGACGACATGCTGATGTAGTTTTGGTGATAGTAAACCTATGTAAACAAATTGCAGGTTTTCAAATATAAAAGGAAGTAGCAGTCAGGCGCGGTTAGTATTGTAGTTACTTTTTGTCTGTCGAACAGCGAGGACTTTCAAAAGCTTGGTTGAATGTGGTTACTTTGAAAAGATTCTTCCTACATCTTACCAGGCGATTAGAAATCAAATCTGTTGTATTTTCGTCCTGTGTTTGATAATCTTTTGACGGTGAATTCCTAAACTAAGAAAGCGAAGTCAATGAAATTAAAATAAATCCTCGTAACAGTTGACGTAGAAGCTTCTCATCCTGCTTTATAATATTGACACATATTAAATCAACATATTATTGTAATATTTCCTTTTGAACGCTTTTGTTGAAAATATTTTAATCGTTACTGAACCTGATGCAAAGCAATATAATTACAAAGAGATATATTCACTTAGTTTGTTTAACTCGCATTTAGATGGGAACAGGTACTTAACCTAGTTTTAATACGAAACGAATGATGGTTACTATGATTAGTATATCTTCTTCCCTAGCATACGATTAACGCATCAAACAATTTCCTTTTCCTTGTCGGTAATTAATCCACGTAATTATATAATAGTTCCTCTGATACATCTATAGAAATAATGTGTTGGCAGAATGTCAACGAGCATTGAAGAGCATAGATATTATACTGTACTCAACTTAAACCACGTCATAATAATAATAATAATAATAATAATAATTTTGATAACCCAAAAGTATGTCTACATGACGTTTTGTCTGGTAGTGGTCAGTGCGAATTATTCAAAGTTAAATCATGGTACGGTCATTTAAAAAAAAGAATACAAGAAGGAAAACGCCGAAAAACAACCCGCAACTCAGGATATTATTCGAGCCGGGAGTTAAAAATCTGAAGCCTTATGAGGTCATGAACTATACTCTACAGGCTTTGGAACACTGTCTGTAGACCGTTAGCCAATGTGTCGGGCGAATTTGGGTAGACGTTTGAACCCATTCCTCACTCGTTTTAACAGTATGATTACCAGAAATCAAACTAAAATGTCCAATATATCTTTTCCCGTGAACAAACAGAGAGCCGGTCTCTCAGGAGGAAACCTGAAGTCGGAAAATATGCCATAGGAACAAAATCATACCCAAATAATGAATCTTCAGGTTATCACACACGGGATAATCTCAGTTATGGCCCAGCGAATTCTCCAACGAGATTCACAACCATTCATTTAAAGAAAGATAT
Source organism: Acanthosepion pharaonis (assembly GCA_903632075.3). Classification (NCBI taxonomy): domain Eukaryota; kingdom Metazoa; phylum Mollusca; class Cephalopoda; order Sepiida; family Sepiidae; genus Acanthosepion; species Acanthosepion pharaonis. Next base: position 1,730,784 of record CAHIKZ030000946.1, read on the forward strand.
GGTAAAATGGTTTTTATGAGAAGTATAAACTCGTTATGATTCCATCCTATGAAGCGTTACACAAACCTCATATAAGCATCACTTGCCGAACGTATGATATCTGTTGAGAAAAGGTTGGACAAGCAATTAGAAGGTACATTGACGAAAAACTACCCAACGTAAGAAGGTACATCATGAGAAATAACAAGACTGAAAGATGCTAAAATTAAAGAAAAACAATGAATGCAGCCAGATTACATGAATCCTCAGAACATGAAAGGAAATAAGAAATGACCTTTAAAAAGTTCTAGCATCACACATACCACAAATCATAATGAGGAAAATTAGATATATATCAATCACTGTGAAGATAATGCTGAAGGTTTAGAAGATTTGGAAAGGCCTGATCTAAGTTGCTCACAATGCTGCAATTAATCGCGTCTAAAATAAATTGAACCGAATTATTTTCTGGGAAAGAAGAATACTATAGAATAAGCCAAGGGGTAATGACATGCAGAATCGTGAACAACTCCTAAAACTGCAACCAACAAAGCAGAACCTCAAAACTATTAAACTCTACAATGCAAAACTTATGGATGAAGCAGACCAGCATATGAATCTCAACGAAGTAATATGTTGTATCGACAGTAGCAGCAAATAAAAAGAATAATCAGCAAAGTAAAATAAACAGTCTGACAGACATAAAGATCCAACTTTAAAAAGAAATTATAGAAAAAAATTGAACAACTTTGAAGTGAATTATCAGTAATCGATGAACTGGCAAATGGAACAAATATAACGACAAAAAATGTAGAAAAGTTAAAGTAAAACACAAAATTAGTAATGAAAATGAAGTCGTTCAACAAAAGAAAAAATAAAGCAAACAACACAATTAAAAGCTCAAATGCTTTGAAAAAGGTTAAGATTCAAACCGATACGAAGAATCTTTACAAAGAAATAGGCAAAAAAAAAAAAAAAAAAATGAAGTGATCCTTCCACCACCTAACAATGAAAGAGTTTTGTGCAGTTCTGGGAAAAATATTGGGTTGCCCTAAAGAACATAACAAAAAAACAGATAGGACTACACAAGATTTAGGATGGATGGAAAATAAATCAGAACAAGCAGAAGAGGATGTTGAATGTGCACTGAAAAAGAACACAACATCTGCAGCAATCAATAATATTCTTAAGTTTTGGCTCTATTATCTAGATAGAGCACACAGAAATCTAGCCAAAAACTTCAAGAAATGGTCAGTAAACCTACTGAAATTCCGGCATTGGTCACTAAATCATATAAATTAAGTTTGGTGTAATAAACACCAACAGAGGAATATTTCAAAGTGAATCTTTGTCTCCCTTACTATTTTTTTATCCCTAATAGTTTTAACCAGTGAACTTAAAAAGACGAACTATATTTCAAAAGAAAATAAGACAGGCCTTTTACTTAGATGACTTAAATGTATGTATACCTGAAATGACAGTGATCTAGAAGATTTCCTGAAATAAGTGGAAAAGTATTCGGCTTGGATAAATGTGGTAAAGCCACAATTTTACGAGGACTAAAACAAACCTCCTTAATTAGCTTAGAGTCTGGGGTAATAATGAAATATTCAGAGGAAGAAAAAAGATTATAGGTACCTCAGTGTAAATGAAAGGGAAGGAATCCACCATAAAAATGAAATAAATAGCCATACAAGAGTACTATAGAAGTGTGCGACTGATATTAAAAACAGAATTGAATTCATAAAAGAGAATTATGGTCATTAATAGCCTAACCATGACAGTAGTTCAATAGAGTTTCAATATCTTTACCTGGACTCTAAATGACCTTAGAGGAATGGAATCTAAGAAAGAAAAAGCTCCTTTTTAAGCATTACATGCATCATCTAAAGGGTGGCAGCGACTGTATATACATATGTATATGTAAATATGTATATGGGTATGTAAAGACTGTAAAAGAGTTTTATTCAGCTAGGATTGTCAAAGAAGACCAAAACTAGTGGCTTACTAACATACATGGAAACAACAAAGAATTGGATAATGCAATTACTCAAACAGCATAAAAACAGAAAGAAAAAATATTCAAACATGAAAGAAGGTTGTAAATGCAAACGACATTTACATGGATTAGATTCTGTAGAAAACTAATACAAAACACAGTTGCAGTTACAATTCTGAAAAAGAAAGTCAAGTATAAAGCTCTTGAGCGGATAAAACAACGCTGAAACAAGATGAACGTCTATGTGGCAAATATCCAGAATATGCGAATAAAGCCAATGTTGATTAAGTTAACATTCATCGATGCTTACGAACATCTGGATTAAATTATGAAACAGAAGGTATTATTCTTTCAGCCTAAGACCAGAGTCTTTTAAATAGAAACATTTAGGCTAATATCAAACATAATACTGTGGAACCAAAATGTAGGTTTTGTGACAAATATCAGGAAACCATGGATCATCTAATATCCGAGTAATAGTCACACAGGAGAATATGCACTGATATGAAAATTAGCCAGCAAGTGTTACAGAAAGAGAAGACCTCACAATTCTGTGGGATTAAACCATCCTTACAGATAGGAAGATCGAAGCAAATAGACCGGACTTAATTGTCAGAAAACGAAAAGAATGAAAACTTGCCAACTAATTGATATATAGCTTACCCAACAGACTGTAACTTAGCAACCAAGGAATTTGAAAAAAATCTATCGATGTATAACGATGAGCAAATCAAAACATGTGAGAATTGAAAATAAGAATAGTACCAGTGATGATAGGTGCAGATTGTAATTTATTTTATAAGATCTTCAATCAAAACATTTAATGCAACGATCTTGAAGGCGAAATCTGAAATATAGGGAGCAGGAAGACACCAGTAATTTCCCTTGGATTTATTTGGAGCTCTGGGAGTGATTTAAGAAGTTTCCGATAGACGTGTTGAATGGATTTCTCGTAGCTAGTGCATTAAAGAAATAAAAATAAGGTTGTTTTCTGAAGCACAGCTCAAAAATTACGAAGGTCTTTATCGAGGTAAAATATGTGTGATTATTTTTTCAATTTAAGAAAAAATGTTTTTTATTTTATTTATCTTTTACTTTTTTTATTTTATTTGTTTATTTATTTTTATTTGAGAAAATGTCATGATGGCATTTGAGACCTTAGGTCTACTATCTACCCGGAAAGAAATACTTATACACCAGAAATCACAGAAAATAATAATAATAATAATAATAATAATAATAATAATAATAATAATAATACTCGACACAAGTTTATAATGGAATTTCAGATGAGTGTACAAATAAAAGTAAAGAACAATACACCGACTAAAGCTGCAAAATACTTAAGAAAAAACAAAGCAAAAGCAAATTCAACCGACCAGATACAGAAACGATGGCAAGATAAACCGCTTCCCGTACAATACTCTGCCCGTACCAAACAAAATGATGTAGAAAAACCCTGTCCCCATCACTGGCTACGTAGTTCAGTGTTAAAAGCGGAAACCGAAAGTTTTATTCTTGCTGCACAGAACCAATATTTATTAACTGTAAACACACATACTAAAAAATTGTGTTAGCCGAAAATGCAGATTTTGTGATAAATATCCAGAAAAAATGCATCATCTTGTATCAGGTTTTAAGGAATTGGCACCCATTGAATATAAAACCCGTCATGACAGAATGAGCCAATATCTGCAGTGGAAAATCTGCAACTACCACGGGAAGGAAGCCGAAAAGTATTCGTATGAACAACACCCAGACCCGGTTACAGAGATATGAACTGTACCAATTTTATGGGACTACACAATAAAACAGACAGAAAAAAACAATGCTAATCGCCCAAACATCGTTATTAGAGACCACAAACAAGGGAATTTCCTCCTTATTGATATGCCAGCATCTACAGACTGCAATGTATCTTTGAAGATCTTCAAACAGCTATCAAAATACAAGGACCTTGATATTGTAGTTGGAGGCTTCGGATTGATTGGAAAATATATCAATAGACTCATTGAAGCTCTCCCTGGAAGTTCATGCCTTGAAGAAATACAAAAATTGTTCTTACCAGTACAGCCCACACCTTACGAAGGGCTTTATATATGTAAAATATTTTCCTTTCTTTTTAAAAGCTCAGTGAAAAATGTTATGATGCCATTTCTGACACTAGGTCTCTGGGCGGGACCTGAAAGGAGTACACACCAGAAATCAAAGGAAATATAATAATAATACAATTTCCAACATTAATTCACCCATTAAGCGTTGATATGATACAAAACCACTAACCTAATCGAACGCTAAATGCGTCTTTATCTATATATTGTGTCCCCTTAGCATTTTGATACTCATTGCACTCGAAAAATATCTATATCTTGTATCCATCAACACTAGTTATCCCCTTACTATATCTCAACATTTTTTTCCAGCAGTTGTCGTTGGATATTATATTCCCTGCTTCGCTCTGGTCGATCTTGCCTTCAATATCTCCTGTAAGATTAAAAAATACTTAGAAAAAATGGATAATATTACTCAAAGTATTTAATTGCAATCATTTGCAACGACAAAAGATCATGAAGCGTCGAAATTTACAAAGCTGTTACATGTACAAAGAAATTGATAATTCTGTATTCTATCATATGAAATGACTTTTTTTCAAAACATAACTACATAAAGTCGGCAGTCAGATGACGTACTTTTCTTTTCTTGGACAAGTAAAACACAAATATATAAGATGACAGATGAAGACTTCTTTTTTGTATGCTAGGCAAGATTTTGATAAAGTTGCAATGAGAACAAATAATTAGTAAATATAATTTGAGGGAACACTTTCAAATCTATACGTATATGTAGATGAGAGCGCATGCACAATTGCGTAGGCATGCTTATTTTTTTTAAATGAAGACTATTAAATTATATTTATAGTAAAAATATTTCTGATCGAATATACACATTTATATGCAAAATTGTGTTGAAATACCAACAGAAATTTATTTTATTTTTCTTCAGAAGACATCGCTGAAGTTTGGAGTAATAATTTAATTAGCGAAATAATAAACTTATAATTAGTTTTGTTATTTCCCAAGTCTTATATATATATATATATATATATATATATATATATATATATATATATATATATATATATATATATATATATATATATATATATATATATATATATATATATATGCATGTATATTTATATATATATATATATACATATATATGTATTTATATATATTCATATATATATATATATATATATATATGCATAAATATACATATGTGTGTATGCATATTATGTATGTATATAGGCATTGCATTCAAACACTTATCGTTGTTTCATACATGTTTACATATATATATATATATATATATATATATATATATATATATATGTATATATAGACACACACACACACACATATATATATATATATATATATATATATATATATATATATATACAAGTTTACTGTTTATTTCAAGCGCATTTTCATGCTTCTTTCAAAGTAGTAATAATTAAATCAAGTAAATGTTTTTATTGCGATTGCACAGTCACTAGAACGCGTTCATTCAAAGTCTCCTCTGACGTGCAAAATTGATGAACATTAATGATTTTATTAAAAAAAAAATAACATGGAATGGTTATTTATTTGCACTTAACGACGCATGTGAATGAATTTTTTTTACCAATTATGTAATTCCAGAATAATAAAATTAAGATAAGAAACTTCCTATTTAACCATCTTTATTCCACATTTCGCTGACAATTGCACTCACCTTTCAATATAAAACATCGTTACAAAGGTGGACAGATGTAACAGATGCCGTTACATCTTGAACTTTATCTCTAATGTTTCCTGAAAACGAATTTTTTTATTAAAGTTTATTCTCATTCTCATATAATATTTTCCTTTCGTAAAATTTCCATGCATTGTTTAATCAAAAGCTATTTTTCATATTTTTGTCATAACATCTGTTCGATTTAGTTTACATCGCTGTTATCAATTAAACATAAAATTCGTGAACAAAATGTTAAAGAGAGTTTATTGGCACAAACTAAGAACACGTAGAAAAACTTTTCTGAAATAAAGTTTCTGTTATTTTTTTCCAAGGAAAATAATACAGTTTTAATCAAAAACAAGATTGTCTGTAATGTGTCAAAAGATACAAAGTGAATCGTCAGTATTGAACGAAAATAAAAACAAAACATTCTAGAATGGAAGGAACATTCGAAATTTAAGCAAAAAACTTCTTTTTAAATATCTCTCCACAAAAGGGGGCAGTGATTGCCAAATAATATTATATGTCGACCTTAAAAGTATGTATAGTTATTAAATTGGGTAAATAACGTTGCTTAACTTCGGCGATCGGATATGAAGCAAAGGTTCTACGTGATACGCCGTAAATGCGCGCACACAAACATATTTTTCTCTCTCTCTCTCTCTCTCTCTCTCTCTCTCTTATACACACATACACACATAAACACACACACACAAATATACATACACGCACATATATATATATATTTTCGAAACAGAAATTGCACATGATTATTTCTTAATCAGACATATTTTATTACTTAAACGTTATTCTTAGTGGATACCCATATTTTAGTAGACGTTCCGTTTATTTATTACACAGTATACTTATTTAATTCTGTCTCCTAGTCTGAATAAATGTGGTCTCTCCGGCAGGATTCAAAGCTGTCTCCACCTTAGCGTAAAAATCTGTCGATG